>PTEX01000066.1:2913123-3071493 GCA_003342815.1 Eudromia elegans
ATATAAAAATATTTCTCTCTTTTCTCTCTCTCTCTTTTTTCTTAATAGATTTTTACTAAATAGACCAGCTTAGCCATATTTACACATATGTTCTGGTCTTAGATGCTGCAAACTATTTTGGCAGGAGCCTGTGAGGGGCTTGCTGCCCCTTCCTCACATGCTTGTCTCCATTTCACACTTTCCTCGGGAAAGAGTCCAAGTGGGATAAAAGAGCAGAAACTTCTCCACCACCTTGATGCAAATTTCGCCACAACAGAGAATTCCGGCCTCGCTGCTGGGCATTCCCAGGAGGCAGCCCCCATGCCAACCCAGGCTGTGGTCCCGCAAGCAGCTTTGCTGCCGTCTCGAGCCGCCCATGCTGGAGCTGGAAGCAGGCRCACGAGCCCAGCGAGCGGTTTGGTTGGACGTGGCAGGCGCTTGTGGGCTCAGCGGACTTGGATGCTACACAGGTAAACGATGTTGACGGTTCCCTTTCCCGATTTTAACGTGATGTGCCAGGCTCTTTGGAAAACACGTAGTTAAGCAGTGGGACAGAGCAGACAACGTGAAAATAATAACGGTATAATTATATCCTTAGGACATGTCGGAAGCCTAAAAATGTAATGAAGTGTGTCTGATTCCTCTTGTGGGCAGAGGGGTGAGTGTGATTAATATGTATCACACAGAAACCCTACCCCCGGAGTTATGTTACTTCTTATTAAAGACGTTTTTATTGACGGAAATAAATAATATGGAGACAGGCCATTTAAAAAGCTGCCCAATTATTTCAGCTGCACCGCAATATGTGATCACTGAGCGTTAACTCATCATTAGGTAATCTAGAATGTTGCAATAAACCGGAAGTCTTCCACAATCCCAAATATTTTTAATCATTGCGGAAGAAAACTTGCATCTGGTGCAGAAATAAAACCACCAAAACAGCATCATATTCACTTCTGCAGAAACTCGTGTGGGAAAAGTCAGACATGGAAGCAAAAAACTGCACTGACCTGCTGCTCGCCGCCTCCCCACGCCGTCACCCCCAGCTGGATGTAGCTGAGCAGAGCTAGAAGTCCTTGAGCTGCACAGCCCCTTCGCTTATCAGATTTAATATTGCTTATACCACTGTCACAGCTGCAGGCTATAATTTATGGGGTAGAAAAATGTAAAGAAAAAAGCTGAACTAGCTCGCTATAAACAAACATACCTGCTTCCCTGAAAAAGAATCCCATAGAGTCCTGATAACATCTTTTCATCTCGTTTGTACGGTATGGATTTATCTTCTTAAAACCTCAAAAAGATAAATGAACAAAAGGAAGCATTTGTGCTGTGAAGGATCTGTACCCTTCTGTTTTGTTCAGATGCTTGCACCAATTCCCACTGAACACAGTTGTCATATTTTAACTCATTTCTATTAATTACATATTCCTTGCATATTGCCAGCTCCTTATTTTGTGCCTTTACCTGTGATATATGATATGGCTATGGCCATGCCAGCTGTCATCCAGTGTGGATAGATAAAATTTTATATCTAAATGATGAGGCAAAGGAGAATGAGTCATCAGCTATGGACCAAAGCTATGATATAAAGAATAGGTTTAAAAGTAATTAATAGGCAGAAACAAAAGATTTAGCCAGGAAAAAGCACAAAGCACTTTCAAAATTAGAAAACAATATGAAAGGAAGGTTAAAGTCATTAGATTTGAAGCAAAGAACAACTAAAGACATAGGCAAGATGACATCATTATATTGAAGGCATTATCAGTTTCACTTCTTTACCTTCTCTAAAGACATTTTCACAAGAAGAAGGTAAAATCTCATGGAAGTATGAAAAAGGAGCACCTATCATAATGTAGTCAGTGGGTGCTCGGCATCCTACTAGACTAGACCAGGAAAAGCTCTTTTAGTCACCATATTTTTCAAAAACTAGTGTTGCATCATTTTGGTCATAAAAATACAAAAATAAAAACAAAGCAGGAGTAGTCAGGGGACAAATTCACAGAACTGGTAGGAAAAGAGATAATCCTCTCTTCTCTGTTTTGGTCCTGAAACAAGCAGAGGGGAGGCAGGCAGCGACATCCCTGACCACTTTGGTGAATGCCCTGATCAATGGGGTGCCGCAGGAGCCCTGGAAGCAGGGAGAGTTGGATGACATATGCAGGCGAAAGGGCATCAAAAAGAGACAGCAAGTATCTCATTGCAGAAAATCCTGCGATTTTGAAATTCAGCTGGCAGGGAAGAAGGGAGTTCAAATCTCCCGACCTAGCAGGCGGCATTGCACCTCGATGTATCTCAGATTAATTTTCCAAAGCTGCTGGGCAAGCAAAGGTAGCTTCTGGAAATGCTTTGTTAAAAATCAAGCCGTGTCTGGGTATACAAGCTTCAATCCACATGAGCTGATAGATTCCAACAAAAAGTGCTTCGCTGAAATATTTCTGATTGATTTTCTTACATATTTTACATAAATTGCTCATCTAAAACATATCCACTGTAAATATTGGTAAAGCTGTTTTATAAACCTTCTTTTCCTTTGGTGCATGCATATTACTGGATATTATATACTATTATGGATTTTACGTCCAGTGAATTTACTACTGGATGAGTTTGGATAGTCTTGCTCACGTATTATTTCCAGAGTTTTTCTGTGTAAGTCTTGTTTTAGCATGGAATGAGGGATTAAACCCTGATATTCCATGGTATAAACACAATACTTCAAATAAAACTTCACTTAAAGCTATTTTTTCAATTTATTCTTGTATTTCCTTTCCTGTAGAACACAAGACGACGAAAGTGTTATAAAACAGAAATGATCTTGCCATAGTTTTTCCATAGTTTTTCAGTCTCATCTACAACAAAGAAATTTTGCAAACAGAGAGTGAGCCACCATTATATAGAACTGGCACTTTGTACAGAGACCCATGCAGCTTGCTTAAACTCCTGCCAGATTTGGTAAATTCTTTGATAGGTCAAAAGAAAAGGCAGCAGCTGCTGGAAGCTCCTAATACGGAGAAGTCAAGATTTATTTTTGTAGCAACCACAATCTAGGTTAATATGTTCTAAAAGCTTTAACCCTAAAAAAAAGCTAGTATTTTATGATCTGCCAGTAAAATTAATGTTGCTTAGAAAAAAATGAACATATACTTTAGGGCAAATTCAGCCACGGAAGGAGTAAGTACACCTCCTACAGATGTCAAAGAAGTGTGAAGAGTTTTATGTCAGTGATAAATTTAAAACTTATTCTGTAAATAATAATAATAAAATAATTTAAAAAGGCATGGTTGCTTAATTTCTTCTGTTATAATGAAGTTTATTTTTTATCTTGATAGACATCACATTATTGCTTTCTGTGAATACTCATCTCCCAAACCTAGAAACCTTTCTGAAACAGAATTTCATTCTGCATTCTCTCACAGGGATATAAAATTATTTTAAGGAGCAAACAGAAAGGGGTCAGCACTTCGTAAGGGAGATTTATTGATTGCTATAGTAATAACTAGGTAGAAAATTCCATATTGCGTGTATGCAGCTATTGTATAATTAGTCATTTCAAAAAAAAATATTAAAAATGTGCTTTGACCTTTTCTCCAGAAAATAAATAAACAATAAATAAATGCAGTATGCTTAGAAGTCAGCGGAAAACAAGTACTTACAACTCCAAAATTAAATGATTTAGGACAAAGTGCTTTACCAACAGTAGTTTAGAACATGTGTCAGTCTGTCATTTTAAATTTCATGCCTGCCTGTAGCAAACAATATCCATCCCTATCTTTTAGGCAGTATCCACTAGCTTTTCTGGATGAGGTATAAGTTATTGAGGTATATCCTGCCTATTCAACTGAGCACAATATGGAAAGCACAATATGGAAAGCATCCTAAGTAGCTGCAGGTTCTTTTACTCCCAAAATTTTAATACCTATGACTGTTTGTCTTGGTAATTTCATTTTTACTCCTTGTAAGTTCCAGACAACAGAATCTGATGGATATAAATGTTTATGGCTCTTTTTTTTTCTTGCACCCCTGCAAGGTAGGGATGTCACACAGCTGCTGTTTTACAGATGAGAAACTTGATGCAGTGAAACTTGATGAAAAGAGATGAGACCCATACTTGCCATATTTGGCTCCTACTTTTGATGTTTGGATGTTAGTATGATACCCAAAGAGTCACACCAATCCCAGAAGGTGAAAAGAGCTGAAATTCAGTGTTTAGAGACCCTGCAAAAAGAGCAGTGATGCCTTTAGTGTAGAAGTAGATGACCAGAAAGGAAGAGCGAGAGAGTGTCTTTCGGTGTCAGCCTGTAATGCACGTGTCCTGTGATGGTGTCCTCCACCCCACATACCCATGGGTGAATCTGGACACGGCAGAGGAAGGAGGGAAGGTGCGCAGACAGCAAGCACGGAGACACAAACTCGTCTTCTGGAGAGACAGGCCTGCACTCCCTGCTCGCTGCACTTGCAACGCATTGCATCTAATCACTTGTCAATAAAAAGCGTGTGAAAAGTTCCTTCAGATATGCTTTCTTTTAAACACCCGCCATCTGATCATTAGTACAATACTGGCCATAGGCATACTGCCGCTGACATCAACCAAGTAGCAGGATCTTGAGAAACCCAGTCCCAAGAAGTTGTAAGCTGATTCTCCTTTCCATAAGCACATCTAACAGCTTTACTGAAACCAGGAACAAAAATGCCACCTGGTTTTTCACACTTCAATCCAGCTATATATCTGAACTACTAGAGAGTACAAAAATTTACTTAAACATGTACTTAAAACTCAAAGTAACAGCTAGAATAAAGTTAACAAATTAAGGGAAGACAAACCAAACATATTTAAATATTTAGTTGTATGCAATGAAAAAACCTATAAGAGATATTTTTCTGGCTTTTTTCTCTTGTTATCAGTAGCCTCTTGAGATTGAATGAATTTATTATTTCAATAATGCTTCTCTGAAAGGTGGACAGAGAATCTGTTAGACCACTATTGTGTAGCTTAATCCACAACAGGACCCTCAAAAAACGATCTGAATAAATATGTCTGTAAGCACTAACTATGCACATAAATTTACTCGAATGAATGACTCCAGTTCAAACATGGTTGTCACCTTTCCAAAATTATTTATATACATAAATGATCATGAGATATGTTCAAAACCACATTCTGTTAGCAAACCAAAGCAACTGTGGAAGTATTGTTTACATACGTTAAAGTACTCTGAGTAAAATATGTGAATAAAATATTTAGTTTTAGCTATACCTATAACTTGTTTTGCTGCTAGGGAAGCATATGATGGAGAATAAAACACCAGCAAAAGATTTGCAAAATATTTTAGGAGTGTGTGGAAGAGGGTATAAAGGAGTTACTCACTTTCCATTTTCTTTAAGATTTATCTAGGATTTCTTTTTTCTTCTTCTAGTTTATCTCAGAGATATGCTACATCTTGTCATCTTAATCTGATATGAAACACAAGGTGAGTATTTTGTGACTTTTCATGCCAAATGGAATTATGAAGGTGCCTGTGCCTTACCATTTTACTGAACTAAATTAACATTTAGTTAGTCCAGGTCAAAACATTCACCCTGGACTGGAACTAAGGAAATACTAACAATCAAGATTTTAATGGCTGTTTAAAACTCACCTTCCCATATCTTCTCTGCTTTGAGTCTCTTGACTCATTCGATGGCATTTCATCAAGATCCTACCTCAGCAGACATGATGTAATATATTATTAAAAAGAGCAATGAAGAGAAATATTGGAAAACAAAGTCTGCCCACCTAGATTTTCCCTGGATACACCCTAAGGGAAAAGTAAAATGCAGTACAGAGTCTATAACAAGCAATATTTAAAAATATTTATCTAATTAAGGTATTATTTATCTAATTAATGTATGACTTAAAATGTGCTTACCATTTCACATGCAGAGTAACTCACTGGGAATGAAGCATAATCATGTCCATTTACTCATTTGCTGTGATTTCTCCTTATGCCCTTGTCCTTTGGCTCAAGAGGTTGAGGTGTCTCCAAGGGCTCACCAATTTCAGCTAATACTATTCCTGAAATATATGTTTAGTAAGAGGTGAAGAAAAGGTGAGCATTTTCATGTAATGCTATTATTCTAGGACAGTGACATCTTTATCAAGAGTAATGGTAGAAAACAAGGTAGATATATCATGTTGATGAAGAACAACAGCAAAACGGTTTCTCTATAGAACAGAAAGTCTGGTCAGCATGGCTGATAAGCAGTTTTTTTATGTTTCTGTACAGAAACTAGAAATTAAAACATATTTATTCTGCTGAAAAAAGTCTGTCCTTGGCTTTTTTTTTTTCCCCCTCCTGACTGCTATATACCAAGTTCAAACTGCTGCAAAATTACGTATTTTAATTCACTTATCTGGGGTAGAAATAGCAAACCTGCCAATGCAAAAACCTGAGAGCAGCCAGCTGCCTGAACAACTCTGCASGGCCCTTGCTGGTCTTGCTCACTTTGCTCCCACACCCGTGCCCATCCTAGCAATAGGACGAGGCCAGCAACGGCTTCCAGCGTGACAGGACAACAGCACCTGAGGCCACGGTCCCACATCCACCTCGGCCGGGGGTCTTGCAGGCCCAGCACAGCTAGTGGGACAGCCCCTCCTCTGAGGCAAGGGCTCACGAGCACCATGGCAGGTGGGCGCTGGCCCATCAGGSCTCTCAGGTCCCTCTCAGGCTGCTGAGACCACTCTGGGGTCAACATGCCATGCAGGGAGGTTTGGTTGGTGAGTGCCTCCGCGCTGCAGCACCTCCCAGGCGCGCTGCACCCAGATCAGTGAAATGGGACATCTGCTCAAAGGCAAACAGGCAACAGAGGACCACATTTTTATGAAAGCAGAAGTGTTGTGGATATTATGGAGGGCTGCATTCCCTCCTGTTTGCTGGCATGGATGTGTGGGGACACACGAGTCAGTGCCAGGCACTTAACCTGCAAGCAAGAGCAGCAACTCACAGAAGGGCCTTCCTCCTTATCACCTCTCCTGGCTCTTGTTCCTTTTTCCAAGGAGACAAGCTCCTCTTTCCAAGATGCCAGAAGATTATGTAGACCCATTTATTATAGTGATATAATATAATTGGCTGAGAATGAGCACAGTAATACAAAGAAAAGTCACAAAAAATTGTAAAGTTTGAGTTAGAGTTCTTGGGGTTTTACTTTAGTATTTCAAGCAATGGGATTTCAATATCTAAGAGTGGTCGACGATGAGGAATTTTCCTGAAGCCTTCCAGCCACTTCAAATGGAAAGGCAGAGAGGGCGGCAACATTTTGTTCACAGAAAGGCAAGGCATGAGTTAAATATTAATGCTGCCTCTTGTTTGGGTTTGGCAAAGATCTTTCCATGGATTTAATTACATGACTGAATCCCGGGATAGCAAGAAAGACTAGATGTTTTGTTTGTTGTTTGCTTCAAGAGCAGAATTGAGGTGTAGGGTCTGGCAACCCTCCCTGAAGGTCCCATCAGGAGCCAGAAAAGGCACATGAGAAACCTCCGACCTGCACTTCTCTGCCTCCCATCCCTTCAGCAATTCTACCTGCACGCAAAACAAGATGCTACACCTGTATCCAGATGGAGGAAGGACAAACACATGACTTGGGCTGAGCACTGTCTGCAATAGTTTCCTCACACTGAAATTAAGAGGTCACATTTTCACAGGAGGACCTTGCACTTCTTTCATACCTGTGCTTCCCTATCTTCAAAACACTAAGCTTCTTGCTCTCCAAAAGGCAGAAAACAGCTTGCTCCAGAACTGCCCATGTTCCATTCCAGGGGATTCATTTCCTTCAGCTACACTACTGCACGCAGGAAGGAAACCAAGTGAATTTTCACATTGGACTGCTCAACAGAAGCAAGTAAGTGGCAGGCACTTACTTCACACAAATGAACAGCCCAACCCTTCCATTTCTCCTCAAACCTACATGGTTAGAGAGGATAAAGTACTGCAAGAGAGGATTAGACAGCAATGGGAATAAAAACTTCACTTGTATGTATTTGATCAGTCTCCAAAGACCTATAAAATAGTTTTTAAAGCCGTTACACTTCTAACAGGATATTAAAACATAATAGACTGTCCATTTCTATTGCATCTTATTCATGTGCTAGCTCCTATGTTGAGCACAGAGTCAAGTTAAGGTTTATGAGGATACTAAATAAAAATGAATTCTATATCATAAAAATATTGTCATAATATTTATTCCTTATTTGTTAAATGTTTTACTAAGTTTTTAGCATGAAAACACTGATTAAATCTGCAGGCATAAAGCACTGCTTCATTGGCAGAGGCTTCCTTGTTGTATCTGCATCATTTTCCTTTAACTTAAAAATGAGAATTTTCTCCTTACAAGAAAACAACTGATGAAAGCGTTTAAGTAGAATCACAAGATAGACAATGTAAGCTGGCATTTTTTTCATGCTCTCTCCAGGGTAAGAAGCTACTTATTCTGAAAATACTGAGTATCACATTCTTAAAAAAATCTGATTGCCAGATTTTCTATTAAACATGATAATGTTCTTATTTGTCAGAGGAAATCATAGTCAAAAGTTTCGTATGAAAGTCATTAAGGCACTCAGTTACAGTAGTTATCAGAGGTAACATGGAAATAATTTAGCTCTTGAAACAAACTACACAGAGTACAGCAGTACTCTGAGGATAACACATAACTATGCATTTCCAAAGATATTTTCTAGAAATATCTACATACATTTTATATGAAATATTCATGTGAGAAATCAACACTATTAGTGCAATCTTCCACTTTCTCAAAGAAAATTCAGTTGCCCTTGAGAGAGAGAACTCAAGCAACAAGGACTATATCGTAGGCAATGCAGATCTCTTTCTATAATGTRAAAAAAAAATCAATTCACAAGTGCATGTGTCTTTCTTGATAAGCTAGACCTAAATTCCTCAGGTGGGTCTGTGCATTTGGCAGGACTTGGCTTCCCTCTGTATCTTTCAGCACCGAAAACTTTTATTCACTTAAAAATTTTTTTTCTTGAGCTTTTATGGACTTATAAGTAGATTAGTAACTGCTCCTAGGCAAGGCAGAAAATAAAGGTTTAATAAAGAGCTTTAAATGAATTCTAAGATGACAAAAGCATAGCCTGCTGAATACCTACAGGTAACACTCAGAGTATTTTATTTTATTTTATTTTATTTTATTTTATTTTATTTTATTTTATTTTATTTTATTTTATTTTATTTTATTTTATTTTATTTTATTTTATTTTATTTTATTATCCCACAGCCTAAAAAGGTGTATGCATTCATTTTTTCACCAGGCTAGGCAAGGTGGGGCAAAAGATAAGTCTCTGGGATTAAATTCCATATGGCATTGTGAAGAAATTGGACAACAGGCTAGCACTTTTAAGGGAAGCACAGGCCTTAGTGACCAAAGGAGAAAGAACAAAACATATTTGCAAATGCTATATGCCTGGACCTAAAGCTGACTTCTAACTAAGTGGTTTGCTTTCTTGTTACAGCACACCTGCAGAAGAAGACTTGAAGCGAGCCAATGCTGTTCCCAGTCCCAGGCAGGGACAGAATTTATGCTTCTCTCTGAGACCATGGGAGCTGCAGGGTACATAGCCACTTAAACGGAGGGCTCAGCTTTGCTCTTCAGCATACAGTTCTAGTCACTTGCCAGAAACTTAAAAACAAATTGGCTCCTCACTTTTTAGTCTAATGTAGTGTTACTCACCCTTATCAAACCAAAATTAATTTACTAGTTCTCTGTTTTCCAGCTGCGTGTGATCAACATGGTCACAAGCTCTACCCTGATGTTTTATTAATGGCTGTCAGTCCAAGCAAATCTAAATTTCATATGAGCTAGCAGTAACACCAGAAAATGATGCACTCTGACCAAAAGCAGCACCATATGGACTAACTTTTCCATCCGAGTGAGTAACCAGTCCTAACAATTTGCATGCTACACAGTGCAGTGCTACATAATGTCCTATGAGTGCTAACCTGAAATTGTAGGTGCACAGAAGACATCCAGATTTCTTCCTTTTGTTTGGAAGTCACCCACTGGTACATTTTTCTAGCTGAAATGCTACAAGCTCACTCCTTTTGAGAAAAACTGCTTGATGCTCCTGGCAGGCTGACACCCACTTTCCTTGCTTGGATGCCAGCAGCCCTGTGCTAAAATGCAGGTATTGTATTTTATTTATCTGATTTCTTACATACATGAAGCAGCTCAGCTATGTCCCAGCTGCCGTGCCTGGAGCTATCCCCAAAGACCGTGGTCAGATGGACACAGAGCCGTCCCCAGGCTGTCTTAAAGCCATCCTTGTGTTGCAAGCTCTCCACTGGCATCCTGTAAAAACTCCACTGCCAATGGCTGGAAAACTCTTTCAGAAATGCTGAACGTGTGATCTGGTGGTAGGCTAGAGGAGAGGAAATTATCCTCCAAACTCTGCCTGGATGCGTTCCTAATCAAATCAAGTGCAACGTCGCTGCAATGCTATGGATTTGAACGATGGTCACTACCAGCCAAAATGCTCAGTTTTGGCCAGGTGTGACAGATACGCTCCTTCCCCAGTACTTCTCACGCATGGCCCCATTCAAGTGTTAACTATTCCACAGATACCAGACCTTGGTGGCTGGCTCACTCTGACATCAAAACAGACCTTGGTGGTTGTCTCCCTGATAGCTGGGTGCCCATAGGGAGATAAGGCTAACTGTGCATACCAGTGAATGACTATGAGTCAATCATTTTATCCCATAAACACGGGGACAGCCTGAGAGCCCATTGAGCTCTCCTGGCATGGCAGCGGGCTGCACACCAGGATCTCCCCTGGCGCGCCGTCTGTCTGAACTTGTTATGTCTATTTTGTAACTGCGCACAAAAATCCCTTAGCCATAACCCGGTGACCAGCTCTGGGACTAGGATTGGATCCAGCCGCACCGAGACTCCTCTCAGAAGGAGTTTAGAAAGCAAGGGGGTCCAGTCTGAATCTTGTGACTCAACAGGAGGGCATCTAAGATAATTCTGTGTATTATCTTGAACCTCCATGCAGTAAATAGCAATAAGTGACCTCCATGCAGTAAATAGCAATAAGTGACCTTGCCATAGAATGTCGTGAAACCACCGTCCATGTCAATAAAACCTATTGCTGTTTCTTTCAACCGAGCGAAGTGCATTGTGTCACTCACTCCTCCAACAACCACTCGTTCTGTGACACCAGGATAAGCAGATGGACAAACACCCAAGCACTTGCTTGGCCAGTTGCGCATACAAATGCTTACCCTGTGGATTTTTAGTTTTTATTATTGTATTCAATAGACAGAATTTAATCAGAGAAGTTGTCAAGAGTAATAACACAACTTCTAATCACTTTTTTTTTTTTTTTTGGCCTGACGCAAAAAATGTGACCTTATCTAACATTCACATAAGAATTACTAAGGAGGTATGGTCAGTGCATTTTCAGGTGATATATCTGGAAATATCTTGCTTGAAAACAGCAACTGCATTTTTGAGGGAGCTGGATGGAGCCATGGGGAAAAGAAAACAAAGCTGCTATAGCCCCCAAAGAAACCTCACTGAGAAACTGATAACTTTGGAGTGTTTAAGTCAATGTAGTCTCTGACAGCTGAAATAAACAGCTTAACAGAAAAAGAAGTCTTTGTGGCTAAGTATCTCCAAACAAGATGAGAGACGAATACAAACTTGCAAAAATAAAAAAAAGCAGTTTGAGAATTTGAACTGAGTCTCAGAATCAGATACTCAACTCACTCAATTAAATCATGATACCTTCATGATTTTTTCCCTTGTTCATTTCCCTTTGTCCGTACGTAAGGATTTCCCAGGCTTTCTAGCTCTGCTTCCTTAAGATATTGTGCTGTGATTAGAAGCAGCACAACCAATTCAAAGTTGTAAAAATCCTCTTTTCCCCTTTATATAAAGCATATTTTACTGAAGTTTCCATAAAAGAAAAGCCCTTTTGGAAGATGAATAGGCAGTACACGTAGTAAATATCAAAGCCGTTGAGTGGAGACCACCACATCCAGTGGTTTGGGAGTGCCAGCTTTCCTCTGAAGTCATGATCTTTGCTGTCATTCCGGCTTCCCCAAGGGTTTAAGCTCAGCAAGTTTCATGGAGAATAAGCATTTGTTTTGTTTGTGGACCTGTATGCAACCAGGATTATCCTAGTAATTTCATTACGATTTAACGTTTTATAGAGAAATTCAGTTCAATAATGATTTTCTCATGTCATCACAATTTAAATGGTGAAATCCTAAGGTATGATGACACTACTAAATCGATAAAAGGTATGGACCCTCTCTACTGAAAATTTGTGAACACTAACATAATAAAATGAGTTAGGTCTTCCTGGGACACACGAGTTTTTATCTTGTACTCAGCCTGCTCATAGTTTTAGTATTACTGAGCTCTCATCTAGTAAACCAACAACAAAAGGACAGAAAACATAAATATATAGAATACAAAGTTCAAGCAAATTTCCCTGCTGCATATTTTTGTTAACACAATGACAAAAATATCCCCAACCTTTCTAAATTAGGATCCTATGAATTTATCTCCTTACGAAGTTTCATTGAAGGTACTACTAGAAGGAGATTTTTATACAATGTCCATCTTCAAACGGTGTTCTGACCATGGAGGGTAGACATGCTCTAAGTATATAGCACAGTTCATTTCCCAAAACCAAGAATATCTTGCAACATCTGTTCTTTATTTCATTTAAACAAAACAAAAAGTGACATCAGTCACTTAAGCCAAAAAGCCAGGCAATATTAGACAGTAAGCAAGCTGGGGACATAATCAATAGGACTAACAGAAGGATGAGAAGTTCGTGATGTGCACGTCTGTTGTATTAAGTCTAGAATAACAATAAATACCCAGCCTCCTTACCTGAAATCTTATACTTACAATAGCGTTTTTTGGGAATTAGCTCCTTGGTACATTTAATTACAGTAATTCATCATTGGGTAGACTTCACCAAATCCTGCCAAAAAGGAATTTATGTCCATTCACTTATTTCAATAGTATAAATTACCTTTGTATGTAATTTTTCACCAGTTTAAAGGGTTACTCACTAGTAATACTTTGCAATTCCTCTTAAAAAAAAAAATCGTATCAAATTACATTTTTTAAACCAGAGGAACCTTTAGTGATAACTTAGTCTAATTCCATATCAAATACATGCGGAAGAATCTCATTTGGTAATTTCTGAAGCAAATCCATCACTTTTGTAAAATATGGATCTCTATTCAGAAGTCATTACATGTAAATTTAAATATCCCATTGCACCCCATGGTGAGCTATTTCAGGGGCTAATTGCCTCTGTACACAATATAGTCTTATGTAATATAAGACTATAAGAAGAGAGACTATGAGGAGAAAACAGACGAGTTCCTTCCTGAAATACGGATTTCTTTTGAATATAAAACTTGGAAAATTTGGCAGTGGCCTGTATTTGTGCATTCAAAAGGTATCTTCTTGTCAGTGATTCTAGAGCTTGCAGCATCCCATACTGTTTACAGACACCTGGTGAAATCTTGAAGCTCTTCCTCACATTTAAGACTGCAACACAAGTGTCTGCTGTAGTTTGTTCTTTGTTTCTCAGTCTTTCCATCCTCATACTGAGAAACCATTACTGGCTTTCCTGTTAAATTGTACTTGACATGTCCCTTGTAAAGATTTTGTCTTTGAACCAAGAGAATTGATTTATTGGGGAAATAAAGCCCTATGTATTTGCTGTGCAGGGGGAAATTCCTTCTAACAGACACTAGGGTATTGAATAAAAGGTTAATAATTACTTGTAAGCAAAGCGGCAAGAGTTACTTAACAGTGAGCCAAGCAGTAGAATTAAAAGCTGCAGCAGCTGAGTTCCTGACTACCAGGAGTAGGCATCTACATCTCTTAAAACAAAGTGCTCCCCAGTTATTTAAGGGTTGCTTTAGCTCATAATTCAAGTATATACTAAAAAAAGAGCGTACATGAAACCCTGACCCTATTAACATTATGAGCAAAACTTTTATTGATTTCTGTGTGGCAAGGACTTCACCCAATGAGTTTGTTAGCTCGTGCTCCCAGCTTCCATAAGATAAATGCCTTGTAGGCAGGTATACTTCCATAATGTAATCTTTCCTTTAATTTTAAGGGACTCCTGACAGATTTAAGGGACTCCTGGCTGTATATGCAGTTAAAGATTGGTGGGAATAAAATAAATTTGTGCAAGAAATTATTTTTTCCTTTGGTTTTAGTCTCCTTAATCATGGAGAAGGAGCTTGTGGTCGACATGGTAAAACTGATCAATAAAACAAGGTAGATTAAAAAGATGAATTACAAAAGTGCAAGTATAAATATTAAATAAAATTGGATATTCATAACAGAAATGTCGTAGAGAGATTTACAAATGTTGCAGAGGACATGCAGACCACATTAGAAAACACTAAATATATCAGATTTCCAAGGCAAACTGTTACAGGAGAGCCATTACAGCACCTACTTAACACTATTGCACCTATAATTTAGTCTTTCAAATTCAGTTTTGTTGGGAAGAGGGGGAGAAAGTAAAAAAATTACACCTCAAAAAAAGAGGTACACAAGAGTGCTCGGAATCAAGAGTAATATCTATATTTGAGGTTGCATGTCTTGCATCTCTTCATGGGTGATTTTAAAATGGGAAAGAGGCTGGAAAATTATCTGCCCCATAAAAAGTAATTATTTGAAGTAATTAAGAGGTAATCTATTAATCTACTAAAAACATCAAAATAGTCCAAATCCATACATTCCAGGATTAATTTATTTCCTGAGAAATGCATTCAAACTATGAGGAGAGACAAAGAAATATGTATAGGTTTCAGTGTCAATACGAATAGCAGTAGGCAGAATTTATAACAAAATCAAGTTTGATTGATAACAGACCAGTTACAGTATAGTCATCACATGAGCAGGCTTGTCAGATATCCTGAGTACACCAACAACGCTAAAGGGAAAATGAAGAGATTTCAAAATAATTTATGTTTCACAAACTTTCTATAATGCAAAAATGATAGTAGAAAGGTAAATCTTCAACAAATAGCTAGTTTATATACTAGAAAACCAAGAACTCTCTATAAAGGAGAAGTTTTTACATGAAAGCAAGTAAAAGAAATTCAAACCACATCATCATGGAAAACATTTTAATTTCAAAAAGGATACGCTTCTGTGTATTATTCCTGTTGCCTTGGGTAGGCTTTTGCATATTGTTCCTGTTTCCTTGATCCAAACTTTTTACACATAATATTATAGGGCTTTTCAGGGATTTTCCAAGAAGAGGTTCTGTCATAGGCAAGGACAGAAATGACCCAGCAGAGAATAAGATTTAACAAAATCAATTAATAGAAGCAGAAGACAGAATTCTAGTCACAAAAATTCAGAAAAGGAACCTTGTCTGGCAGAAATTATTCAACAAAAATTCATCACATGTTTTTTCACATATTGAGAATATTTTGCTAATCCACCACATTTGAGTCAGAAGAGAGAGAGTCAAGTTACCTTTGAACCCGAGGTGAAGCAGAACAGAACTGGAGAACAGATATTGCATCAAAAGGAAAAAGGAACCAATGATTTCAGCTAGTCTTTATAGAACTATGAAAAAACATGGGAAGACAGGCCAGAATAGGCCCTTTAAAGATCATTGAACTGCCCCAGTGCATGATCGTTGCTGTATCTGTGTCATTATCAAAAATAAATAATTAAGCAAACTACATTTTAAAAAGAGCAAAACCTAAAGTCCCCTACCTCCATAAGCAACCATCTGTTACAGATTCATGTCCTAATCCATAGCCTAAGTCATCTCTCATGCAGTCTCATCCCATTGTTTCTCTTTCTATTCACAGTGAAAGAGAGCAGAGATCTTTATTTCCTATCTTTTTGCAGGAGTTTTTTATGTGTTTGAAAACTGTTGACATGTTCACCTCCCAGTCCTCTTTTCTCTTTACAATCTCCTACTCTTTTAATCTTTCAGCATAAGTCATTTTTTTTTTCCCCAGCCATCCAGTCATTTCTACCGGTTTCCTTTTGGATATCCCTTTAATTTAGATGTTCCCATCTAAACTGAACCTTCCCTCTGGTTCAGTAGAAAGCCCATCATTAAATGTAGTATGATACTATGATACAGTATGATACAGTATGCAACTACATTCTGTGATAAAACTATGAACCCTTCCATTTCTTCCTCTCTCTTCCTCCCTCCCACATAGCTAGTAAATATGACATGTTAATCATATTTAATTTTCAGGAGAAACATACGCAAATCATTGAAGTCAACATGAAATTTAAGATAAACATAACAACAGACTTCCAAACAATTGTAGAGGTTGTGTTTTCCAATTTACTCCAGGTGGTGCTGACTTTTCCTTTAATGCTCATGTAAGAATATTTGCACAAAAGAATCACCTATTCCAGGTAAAGCGCTGCACCTACCAGTCAAGCTACCCTTTGAAAGGCTTCTGCAACATTAAGTTCACAACGGCAGAGAAAGAGAAAAGCACCCAGTGCCACTTTTCCACAAAGAGGTTCTTTCAATGTCACTAAGGACAAGACTAAAAAAATAATATAAGTGGGATTTATCTGGCCAAATGCAAATATTTGAAATAAGAGTGTTTGTATCTAAACGAGACAGTCCAGGCTCCATTTAGCAGGCTCTTTTAATAACAGATTCATTTTCTTTCTGCTCTAAAGGAGATTCAATTTAGTAGATTTACATTGCATCTACTTGAGAAGTCTTTATTAGGATGAGAMAAATTGTTCCCTAGAAGTATCTACAGCTTTCCTTGATTATAAAGGGAGTTGAGAACGACTTGCTGGGAGGTACATCTCTACATTTGGTCAGATGAATCCCAGCCTATGTGTAAACACATTATAGCAGCACATCTCTGAATCTTACCTGGTCTCCAGAGTTTCAGTTTTTAATTATAGTCTCCAACTATTATAGTTACAAAGAAACAAACAAGTAAATGAAGAGAAATGCTGGATAGAGTAGGAATTCTGCTCCTACTTGATTTCTCTGAAAAGCATAAAACACAGGTATTTTTCAAAGATATTCTGCAATAGATATTAAAGGTAGTCATTAGGGACAAAAGCTGTCTGTCTATTTCTCAGCATGGTAACTTACTTACTAAAACAAAATCCCAATTGCAAGTGAGTAACTTAGGAAAATTCTTTGGCACTTTTCCTAGCTACTATACCTACTTACTCTTCAGGACCACAGAGATAAACTCACGAGAACAAAAAAAAGAATACAATCCCTGTTTCTTGAYTGTGTTTATAAGATACTCATAAAAAGGGCTAAATTCTCCCTTTCTCCYGATCTACATTTATCTTTATACCTCYTGATAAGGCTGTCTTTATGCTAGTAATATAAAGTCAGAGAGTGGGCCCAAACTCTGCCACACAAATCACCCAATTACCCCAGATTAAGGGTTGAGACACAGTTTTGACCCCTGCCAACTAGCAGTCCCCCAAGCATTAGAAAATGTCTAGATCTTAATTTCACATTGCTTGGCAATCATTTCCAACAGAGGAGGGGAAGTTAGAGTTCACTAGCATGGACAAAATTTGTACTCTAGCAAATTACTTCAGGCCAAGGAACAGTAGATGCCTCATTTTATTTAATACAGAAGTTTGACTCATCATCCTTTCAAAAAGCTAATATTTCTAGAAGACAAGGGTTTGAGGAAATATATTTGTGTGTACTCCTTAAAACAGTTTGGGTTGTTTTACAGTAACTAGAAGGGAAACWTCTCAAACAGCTGAAAGAAAAATAGCATGTGCTCCATATCACTATTCCCAGGTCAGACTTCCAATTCACAGCTGAGAGAAATTTAAAACATTCAAAAAAATCACAAAGGTATTCATGCAGCGAGCACACATTTGTTTCTGCAGTACAGTTACATTCTCGATCCTGCCTGAGCTTCCACCATGGAAGAAATTAACGGTAATGAAGTTGACAAAACTCCTCGCTAGATCTTGGGGTGTACCTAGCAGGGGCATCTCAAAGAGTGACAAACACACTGTACCTGTGCTGGTTGCTGTGGTTGCCATGGAAAACACACTGCGTTGACTTTGTCTGATGGAAGAAGARCTGCAGGGAGGGTAGYTGCAGYGTGGGGGAAGCGTGCCTAAGGCCAAAATAAGTCCTCATTGCTCTGCTCCTTAACGAGACAGGCATTACGGTTTTCCAGAATACAAGCAAACATGCCCTCAGACAATTAAGATCAAGTCTGATTATGTTTTTGGATGGTTCAAGGTGAAACATTTAAATCAAGGTCATTGTTCCTGTGGTTGGTTCCACACCAACACTGAAATTGCCCAAATACCCAAGTTGTGTGAGGAGCTGCTGAGCATCCAGCACATGAATAGCTCTGTTCTACTTGAATCTTCCAAACCACACACGCTTCCACTTACTATGAACCCCATATTATGGGATCAATTCACTTAGAGGTGACTGGGGAAAAACATGATAATACTGGCCATAAAGTAAATCAAAATAAGATTTTATCTCACGAGAAGAAAATTTGATAGAGAAAGGCATAATATAGGCTTACTTTCCCCATTCTTAGTGGTAACACAATAGTCTCATTTCCCTATTGCAAACGTGAGCTGAGTTTTTCCCTACTCGCCCCCACTAAGTTCTTAATAACAGATGTAGAGAAAACACTGGAAGAACAGCCGATGAGGGTTTCTTTTTTTTTTTTTTTTTCATTTTCTTTTAGGTTAATACTTTGTAATGCATTTTCACATTTCTATGTAAAGTGCTTCCTGTTTATACTAAACTAGAGCCTGTTTTGCAATTATTTTATAAAAAAAAATACATAAGAGCTAGAGGGAATGTGATTATAGACAGTGCAGCAGATTGCAAAGGAACAGACCTGTCTACAGACAGATCTAAAAACCAACAAATTCAGTAAAAAGCATTTGCAACAGTGATTAAAAACAAGGCAAGCAAAACTAGTTGATGAGTTTCACAGAAAGAGACATCTGTTTACCAAGAGTATGTTGTCATTTCCTCACAAAGAGCTAGCAAATTACTTTTAGAAAAATTATTTACACACTCATCACCCGCAAGACAGAGCTTCCCATCCATGACCACAACTTTTAACTATATCAGTAAGAGCTGCCGGGGAAGAAAGCTCTTCAGTGTATCTTAAAATGTCATTATCATTAAATTGCCCATTTTACTCGGCTATAGTCTTGGGTTCGGTTATTTCCTTATACTCCAATTCCTACCACTTTAATGTGTTGTACGCAGRGTAAATCTGCAGGAGAATATTGGGATTAATATAAGAATGATCAGTAATCACAGTAGAAAATGGATGGAACTAAAAAAAGCCTGAAATAATAAATCTTCTTTCAGCTAGAATTCATTGAATTAAGGGAGGTGGGACTAATCTTACAAAGTGGATGTGGGAACTGATGCATGAGAAATAATTCTCTTATTTGCTTGATATTTTTCAATTCAACTCACAGGGAAGAAATGAAAGTTTTAGCAGTCAAAAGATAATCTCGATTTCACATAAAGTCATGTCAACCAGTAATATGGTTCTAGAGGTGCTGGAAAAAAGGGCTCAGAAATCAAAACTCCATCCTTTCAATTTCTTATGAAAACAAACTTTGCCAAAGTATCTGAAGTTGATTTCATTAAAAAAAATCAAAAACAAATCAAAGTGATTTAGAGAGTTTACTGTGTTTAAGACAAGTAAAGAAGTTAGTGAATGAAATAGCTTTCTTTTTTCACATTCTTTAATGAGCTCAATAAATGAAAGAGATGTCACTGATTTCTGTGCATTTTGTGAACTACTGCCAGAGAAGTTCTGTGTTTTCTTCTCATCACACCAGTATTCAGATGAGATTTCATAAGTGATCTTCCTCACAAGTGAGGAGGAAAGTGGCCAGCACTTCCCAACCTTTATCAGTATTTCAGATTAGACATGTTGGGTTACCTGAGTTTCTCAGTTTAATAATAAAAATAACCATATCAATCATTATTATTTATATTTACAGCATTTTAACATGATTAATTTCCTCTTCAAAACTCATTTGCTGATTTAAAGAAAAATATTATACATATTTGTGTTCACTGAGCAGTATTATATAATAATTTTTCAATTGCAAGACAGAAAAAGTAAGAGTGAATATTTGCAAATGGCTTAGTGGAACTACTTAGTACTCACACATTTTCTGCTGACCATATCAGAAATTCTGATACTGCAGTTTTGACAGCTATCTTGGTAAAAAATTGGGAGATACTAACATAATATGTAAGGTGTTCTAGCCTTGTGCAGGCGTGTGGAAGCACGTTTCAATGCCTTTGCACAATAAATGTCAATTTATTACCACTTCATCATGACAATTCATAAGATTTGGCATAAAATCTGATAATAATTTCATTTTCYTCAAAGGAAAAATAAAGCTACCTTGAGATTTTGCAGTAAATCTTACAGCAGATCTGTAAGCTAGCATTTACTGCACACACTTGCCTTGATTTAGCATTTCTACCCCCACAATATTTCTTTTTGTTTTTTCCAGATACAGCCCCATCTCCCATTTTAAAACAATTTATATTAATAGATTCTTTTATTGCCCTTGGTAGTTAATTGCACATATAATATTGTCACGGTTGCAACACAATATTTAAGGATGTGTCAGGATTTTTATGGTAAAACCCTATTTTCCTGGGTTTATAATTTAAAAAAAAATCCTTTGGGGAAGATGCAATGAGAGTGCAAGTTTTCTGGTGACAAGGCACATAATATTTTAAAAAGAATCCTGGTTTTCTATTTATTATTTTTAATGTTAAGACAAGTATTCAAACATAAATATCTAATGATGCACATTTTTTTGGCTTTGTTTTTGTGGATAATTATGTGTTTCATGTCATCTTCACTTTTTTGATTCTGTTCACACTAAAAAGTAGATTTGCTTTTATCTATTTCCACTGAATCCACTGAGGCTTCGTGAAAAAGACATTTCATTATTTCACAAGAGAAATCTGCTCTTAAAATTGATCATCAAAGAAATATATAAAATAGGTGTCTTTAGAGATTATGCATATTAACATGTGTAGTTACAACTTAAATGCTAATGATTATGTTCCAAACAAAGAAAAGCCATATTTAAACCAGCAGCTTTTGATAATATGCTAGTAAACGATTGTACGATTGTAGTGGAAGGATTCCACTGTTAGAGAGCGGAAAGGTCAAAAATATATGTAATAAAAGCACCTTTCTAAGATCAAAATAAACTCTTCATTCTTGAAAAATTGAGCTTTGTTAATCAAAATAGAATAATCATTTAATATAGGAAGAGTGTGGCCTATTCCTGAAAAATCTTTGCTCATATGTACAGTGCCAGCAAATTCAGGTCTGAATGTTGAAGGGTCCACATTGCCAGACAGAGAATCTAGGACTGGTTTAACGTGGCAAAAGTTTTGCAAGTTTTTTAATGTGAAAATTGCAACATTTAAGCATTAATACTGCAAAACTATAAAAAGAAAATGCCAATTTTATTAGCTTTTTTTTTTGTATTCACATTACAAATGCATGTGGCAGTTTTAGTTAGCTAGGTTTCTTCATAGCTGAAACAAAATCTAGTATGTCAATAGAAAGGTTTTATTTCTAGAGCTAATATAAAGAATTGAATTGCAGAGTTCCCCAGTGTACTATAGGACATTTATCAGAAATCTTAGTTAGGAAACGAATTAAAAAAAAAAGCACTGTCATATCCTTTGAAAATAACTTCAAAGGAGTCTTCTCTTTCACCCTTCTACTGGCTTTGTAAGTGAAACAAATTTTAGTTTTGGTATGGTCCTGGCATCAGAAGTATGGATGAAACAAAGATAAAAATAGCAATTGATAAAACCTTTAAATTAATGTTAATACTTGGAGAAGGAAGTATCAAAAGATATATTTTTCTTGAAGATATGTGCTTAAATATGTACACATGCATACATGACTAATACTAGATTGTCTTCTTTTTAAAATAATTTATGGTCAGCATTAATTCAATTTCCCATCAGTGAAACTTTTCTTTTTACTTTCTCCAAAATTGTATAAGCTTTACATTTTTTTTTTCAGACACAGAATAAAAGTCTGATTTCTSTAACCTTCTGACTAAATGTGATCCCTGAGTGCTTCCATCATTTGGCTTGCCTTCTATTTTTCTTTCACCAATTATATAATCTTTTTTTCCTATAATAACTATGTCTCAAAATCTCTCATTTCAAATTAACTTCTGCAGAGATCCTTTGCCAAACCATTTTGCATAGCATATCTCATTGCAAAATAATTTTTCTTTTTAATTTAAAATGAAAATAACTTTTTCAAAATAACTTTCCATAAGATGTCACGAAATAGCTTATCTGTATGCCCATTTCCTCCATACATTGTTCCCTTATAATCATGGAGAAAAATATTTCTCTACTTTAGGACTCTGTCTTCACTGGACTACTAGATGATTATAAAGCAAGGGAGGTGCTTTGTCGGGTTGATAAATGCTGCTGCTTCCACAGTTACCGTGGTATTTAGGTTTATTGATTTTAGGAAATACAGGTTGAACCAAATGAAGAATATGACCTCAAAGCCATTGATCAAAATATCCTTAATGTCACTAATTATATACTTCCCTTATTTTAGGGATAAATGCATCATTAGCGCTTAATAGCTTGTCCTGAGTCAAAGCATTATGACTTCAAGACAGAAATCATGAAAAAATTTTAAAACTTAGAACATCAACAGATTCTGCATGGGTTTTGAGCTCTCCACAGTTTTTTATTTCCCAAACTTCCTGACAGATTTTACTTTTAAAGAAATGGCAGTGTTTGTCTACGAAGAGGAATTATGGAATGAGAAGTCAGGTACCCTGATAAGCAGACCCATAAATGAATAAAGAAAATTCTCAGTGTTTGCAAGAGGCTCTCAAAATGTGGACTTTTAAAGAACGCAATAAGACTGTTGGACACGCTCGGGCAGTAGAGAGAAAATGCTAAAAGCTTTTGTAGTAAAAGAAGAGAAGAGAAGGCTGATACAAAACTTAATAATCAGTGCTCTCATTCATATCAGTATGAATCCAATTATTGATGTTGCTTTGAAAAGCAACAGACAACAGTTGACTGTGTCACTGAATGTCTTGTTTAATGGTCAAAGAATTTTATTTTTGACTTCCACATTTTTAAAAAGGTTAGAAACATCTAGATTGCAAAAGATACAAAAAAGAGAAGTAGTTGCATTGTACCTCCAGTTCATTTGGAAGGATGCATTTTTGGAAAATAAAAACAAAACAATTTTTTGTGTGGTTTTGTWGTTGTTGTTTGTTTGTTTGCTTGTTTTTGGTTTGGTTTGATGAAGTGCTCCATCCAAGTTTTGATAATCCAGGTTAAAATATACACTTGCCCTGGAATAAGGTGCTAAATTCAGGGTCCAAAAAAGATAACACTTTATTGTACTAGTTGAAGACAAGAATTGATTCAAATATTTTCAGTTTTGCTTGCCACAAATATCAGCTGTATGGGGATTTGCTATTATGGCCTTAAACACACTGAGCTCAGTTTGGCATGATTTATCTTCCCAGTTATTATCTAGAATGAATAAATTGCAAGTAGAAAAAAAAGCCCTGCATTGCAAGAGGAAATATCTCCCAGAATTATCTTAAAGTCTTGCACTGATTTATCTCTTATAAAGGTTTCTGAACAAAGAGTGCCCTTACTTTATTTAGTCCTTCTGCCTGAATATGTTCCTGAAGTCTTCCTGAGTTCCTCATGAAAGATCTCGTTGCTACCTCATCATTAGGTCAGGGGTGCATAGTGATGCCGATGAGAGTTGGGAGCCAGTTTCAAATGGCATCATGAGCCTCTCCAGGCAAGTCATTGCACTATACAGCACTTTACAACTGCTGTAAGCCTGTTGTTGGTCTTAAACCGGGAGTTCATGCATTCAGTGAAAAATTATGGAGGAATGTAGCTTCCTGATACCGCAATCTGTGACTATTATCAGTCTCAAAACCATTGCATTAATCTTTCCATTTCAGACAGTAAACAGAAGTTACAGTGTCTGTGGTTAAAGAACCTCAATAACTTGATTTTTATGAGATCAGGTAGGAGAGGCAGCAAACAATATGTTAATTTTTTGGCTATCAAAATCTGCACCTCATGAAACAGGAGCAGGGACATGAGAAACCACAACAAACGAAAGACCGTATTTCCTCTAAAGGATTAAAGCCATTTTAGCTTTCCAGAATTCAATTCCATCCTGGAATTGAGAATTTAAAATGAAGATCTACTTAAGAGATACATGTGCTGCCTCTCTACGACTGTTCTTTCTATGTCTTTTACTCTTTATGGTCATTTGGGATTTTTAATTTCATTTTACAAGAAGTTAAAAAGTCACTTCTGTACTTACACTCCTTACAATAAGCACAGGTACTTTGAGTGACTAGTTTCCATGACAAAATTACAGAAAGAATAAATTCTTCCTAAGCTAAGTTGACTTCTAAGAGGTTCTGCCATTTGTCCTCAGGCTGAGTATGGCCTTAAATTTCTGCAATAGGCCCTTGCCAATGAACTTAATTTATCTAACAGTTTTTAAAAGCTAACTGTCTTTCCTAGGCTTTACAGGCATAATTCTGTCAGTAGTTGAAGCTGAAGTCACTCTTTTTAGCTGAATTTAAGACTTGCTAAATATTAGAGTTGTACAAATAACATATTTTCAGTCTGGCTGCAGAAGCTGGAAAACAAAACATATACCAATTCTTTTCTGTTGAAAAAAAAATACTATTACAGACTTAATTGTACAAAAATTACATGGCTTAGTTCTGTTTTCTTTATTTAGGCCATATTTGAATGATGCTTGAAACGGAAAATGCTTTCAAAAATTTAGAAGTTATTTTTTTTTAACTGCTGGAAGAAAACAGTTTTTAAAAGGTTGATGCAAACAAAGCAATTTTCTCCTTTCATTTTCTAGCTGAAATTATCTTAAAAAAAAACCCCAAACAGATAATAATTTTGGTGTGTATTTTTTCTAAAACATCATTAATAACTGAAAAAAAATCTACCATGTAGAAGAGATGGTGCTAAATACTTTTATCAATAGTCAACTGTAGATTCTGTATACTTTTTGTTACTGTTATGCTTATCCAGAAAAGTCTGTAATAGATGAGCAATAGAAAAAATCAGAATTATCAGAAGTAAACAGAAAGAAACTGGCAAAGGAAGTCTGATAKTCACATATTTCTGAAGAGTAATTTCTGTTTATAGCATATTAACAAATTCCACTACATTGCCTACAGAAAAGAGACTAGCCTATTTTAAATACTAAATTATGCATGCTGGCAGAAAAAGCACTATATTTTCGTACACTTAATTCTTGTCCAAATTAGCTCTGAAGAAACCTCATGGTTTGCATGTGATTATTTGACAAGATAAATACTTGTTGATTTACTTTGCTGTAAAATAAGTATTTTATTTGCTTAAATTAAATAGCCAGAAAGTGTCAGGGTAGGAATTACCAATGAGAAATACATTTGAGACATAATTAGAACCAAAGCAATCTTTACATAACTTACAACTAAGTGGACCTTAATGTTTTGTTTTGCTTTACCAATTTCTGGAACATGACATAATTTGCGAATGTTTGCTCACACTTTGACCACAACAAGGCAAGCACTTTATTTAGCTAGTTTCTGTGAAAATCATTTTGTGATACCTCTTGCAGGTACAGATTGATATGGAAGGCATCCAGTTTTATTTCATGTGCTAAGAGAAAAGTTTCTAAATATACTTTAGCAGGCTGAGTGATCTGAATTAATTCTAAGGATAGGATGTATTTATTTTCATCTTACCAGAAGGGATAAACTCATTTAGGTAAACATCTAATTTACAAGAGTGTAATAAAATAATACATAATTATATACTCCCTATTAAAATAATATGCACCACCATTTTGTACTCAGAACATGATAATTCATAACATTCTGATTCAGAGGTTGATTATACTCAGACTAGATATTGTGGACTGTACTTCTGATGTGTTTATTTAGACTGTTCTCCATGATTAATCATCTCAACTAAAATTATTCAGGCTATTCAGCTCTCCAAGTCAGCCGCAGCTCACAATATTTTCTTTATTCACAACATGAAAAAAGTCAAAAGACTCCCTTTTCTGAATTATTTGAGGGCAGTTTATCCCTTCATATCAATGGGAATCATAAATATTGTGACGGATATGCTCCTTCCCCAGCCCAACTGGACTGCTCCCAGATAGCCCTATTCACGTGTCAACTCTCCTACAAGTATCTGATCCTGGTGGTTGCCCGCCTAACTTCCTCCCATTCATCAATAACAGTCCTGATGGCTGTGTGCTAATGAGGAGATACAGCTAACTGTGCATACCAGTGAATGACTATGAGTCAGTCATCTTATCTCGTAAATACGGGGACAGCCTGAGAGACCATTGAGCTCTCCTTGCATGGCAGCGGGCTGCATGCCAGGATCTCCCTTGAGCAGGAACGCCTCTCAAGGAGACTCCTCGGGGTTGAGACATCCCTTCCCACAACAGACGCATCATGGTAAGTGAACTATAGCACGCCGTCTGTCTGAACTTGTGATGTTCACTTTGTAACTGTGTACAAAATCCCTTAGCCACAAACTGTTGATCAGATCTGGGACTAGGATTGGATCCAGCTGCACCTAGACTCCTTTCATAAGGAGTTTAGAAAGCAAGGAGGTCCAGCCTGAACCTTGTGACCCAACTGGAGGACATCCAAGATAATTCTGTGTATTATCTTGAACTTCCATGCAGTGAATAAGTGCCCTAGCCACAGAATCTTGTGAAACCACTGTCCATATCAATAAAACCGATTGCTATTTCTTTCACCCCAGTGAAGTGCATTGTGTCACTCACTCCCCCCACCCTACTCATTCCTTGACAAACATCCACTCACAATCAGAAACTGGACCTAAGCATATGGTAGTAAGCACTGGCCAGTAAGTGAATATCTACTTTATAGGATGAGGTGAACATGTACCAATTCCCTCTTCTGAAATGGCCACRGCAGCAGCCTTAGCACAATTTTGAATAAAAAAGAGATACAAAGAATCAYGGAAAGCAGTTTGTCCTGGTGTGAAATGTCTAATGCTCTCCTGACTCCCCGGCGTTATAGCCGGCTCCAGCAACTAGGCTGACATGTATGCCAAAGAATCACGTCGGGGAGGAGAAGGTGCTATTTCTTTATAACATCCACACTATGCTTAATCCATAGAGGTCCTCATCTCCATAAAAACAGACCCTGGATGCTACTAGTATTTATCTACTAAGTACTGGTACATACTGTGTATGTACTAGATGCTATTAATACCTAAACATGGATATGGTATACTCATCCACAACTACAGCTGCTTAAAGACCATGACTTTCTCTCATGAAATATGCATGACCTTTTCAGAAATAAGGTCATTAACTACATTAGCCTAGGGTCAGTTTCTATACGTTTGGCACCAATCTACTTAATATTTTCATCTTTACCTCATATTTGCTCAGCAACCTTGCTTCTGTCATGTCTCTGTTTCAATCTTCTTATCCTTATGGAGGGTTTAGTCACCTCCATCTCTCACATGCACCAAGTCAACAGTTATAGCTATAGCAAATCATGAGCTTCTCAGTAACTACAGCCTTGGACTTCAAAAATCTCTGTTCCATGAAGAAGCAGCTCAGTAGGAAAAATTTGTTCATGGCTCTTACAGTTTCTGTGTACAAAATACACTCATTCCAAAGCTATCTCAGGTTATTTGTGTTTGAATTTGCACTGCTTCCCACTTGTAATTTCCAATTTCTTCATTTCTCACCCTTTGACCAGTACTTCCTTCCAAGTCTTGCTACCATTCTCCCACCAAAAGAGTCACTCAGATGTAAACACTAATTAACKGAGGGTAGGAAGGAAGAAGCTAGCAACAGTGTCAATGCCAACAATCTGTGTGGCCTTTTCTGAGGCAATAACAGATCTACTGCTATCATTGACACTTCACAGCAAGACACCTTTGCTTTAGACATGGCTCAGCACTAGGCATAAAAAGGGGAAAAAACAGTACAGAAAAGTGAGAAAATGACACTTGCTTCCATAAATCTGTGAGTGGATTACTTAATTATATGTTTATCAGCTCTAATCATGCTTCAGTTCTGTCTTCTGGCCCAAAACCAATAAGCTTGTGCTCATCTTTCAGTGCTAAAAAAGTGCTAAAAAAGCACTTCATGTTCTTGAAAGCTTTTCTTTCAATTTGTATTGGCTGGTTTTACCAAAAAGAACACCTCTTTCTACAAAGCTTTCCTTATTTTTTTTCTTCTCTGTAGAAGATATGTTGAATTACAAAAAGATTTCCTGGTGAAGCTCCACAAAAGCTCTACAGTGGAGAAGATGAGAAAGCCAGAAGACTGATATTCAAAGCCTGAAGCACGGAAGCAGATCCAACCTGAACTTAGAGAAAATGATGCTTCTGTGAAACTCTGATCTCTGAAAGATCTCAGTTTCATGAACAATAGATAGAGAACAATAAGATTCAGTTATTAAACTATTTACAAAAACAACAGAAAGAGATCCTAACAAGTTAGACTCTAAAGCTCTAGAGGGAGGGAGATTGAAAAATGGCAATGATCTGACCTTTACTTTAAAAGGGAAAAAATTAGAGGAGTAGACAGAAGATTTTTAAAAGCCCTAGCTACAGATATGCTTATCTGACCTCAGAATTATGGGCAGATGCTTATCTAGGGCACAAAAGACAATTTATAAGCTCTACACCTTAYGTCAATTAGTAGGAGTTATTCAGAGGATTTTGGTGAAACCAGGGTTTATTTTTCAAATCTTTACAGAATCTTAAAAAATCATGAAAATTAAGGTATACTAGCTAAAACTATCACTAAACTTTCTGGCAAGGGGCAGTTGGCAAGACAGCTGATATATACATATATATGTGTATATGCATAGTGTCAACTATACTCAACTGTATTAACATTTTTGAAATGAGTTGTTAGAGAATCTGCTGACAAAGAGCATGATAAGGAGACAGCAAATCACAATAAAATAAATTCCTAATGTCAGGGAGGAAAATTACGCTATGCAGAATTGACAAAAAGCAAACGATGCAGTAGCTACACTAACAACAAAMTATGTCATTAGTCATTCAGCATATGTTCAGTGGGGATTATATAGAAAAGGCCAGATTTTTACTTGGAATTATTTGAAATGAGAACTGGCTGCTGAAAGTAATTTATATTCTGGTCTGTTGTATTTAATGACGTGATGGCAAGAACAAACGGAATATACRGAAAAGGAAGTGAACTCAAAGACAGAGCTCAGTCTTCTGAGTATTTGAGCAAGATCAAAAGTAGCATTTCACAGTCCAGTATCATAGGCAGTATTTTCTGAAAAGAGTCCTAGAACTGTAAAGTTCAGTCTTACAAACCAAAACAAGGAGATCTATGAACAAATTGCATGTTTCCTTTCCTCTCTCTTAAATCAACATAATTCTAATTTTTTTTTAAATAAATCATTGATTTTTGGTAGCTGTACATCTTGTAACAGAACTGTTGAATTTATTTTTTTTAAGCAACCAAATCACGTTTTCTTTGTGTCAAAAGGTATTTTTTTTTTTCATCTCAATTAATTTTCCTCCTTTCTGAAACTGGAATTTCAACCTGAACATTTTGCTGTTACCAAAATGTAAGTATTATTTAACACTCATAAAATTCTCTTTGGTAAAATAAATGCAAATTGGGACGCAGTTGGGACTCTGTAAATAGTGTCAATCCTTCCAGTTGTTTTCCAGCAGTTTTGTTTTTCTTGAAAATTCTGTTTCTCATCATGGATTTTAAGGCTCTCTTGTTCAAGAAACTTCCTCCTCGGCCCAAAGAGGGAGAGGCCAGTGAAGGTCACACTACCCTTTTACAGTTCATTCAGAGACAATAGAAATGGACAGTTTATATAGTCACAATCATATAGTACTCTACAAATTTTTGCTACACAACCCCTACTTTCTCTTTTGTGTTCCATTTTCCACCAACTTTTGTTTGTGCACCTTTTCTCAGCATCAGTATTTTCAGTAAAACTCTGCTTCATCTCCATGGGCTATATTTAGCAGGTCAAGGGATTCACATTCTTTAACCCACCTCTTATTTCTTCTTCACATTTGGCAGTAACTATTGATTTAGATGCTTTGATCACTAATGTTTTACTCATTATGTGTTAGCTATACCTTCTATTTCCTGTCAGGATTTGGTATCTTGATTTCTTAATTATCTTTTGCTCAACATCTGTAAATTGAATATGCTGCGTCCAAAGCCAAGAAGCATCATATCAACTTAAATAATTTCCTAAGGCCCTAGCATTTGTTTAGCTGTCTTTTTCTGATGAGGACCTAACAAGAAAATGGAAGCAAATATTGCTTGGCAGAGCCTGTGACCTTTTTGCTGACAACACAACTACCTGATGGGATAACGGGTTAATCAGGCACACTGGTTGCCATGTAGAAAACCAATTATGAAAGCATATTGTGAGGTAATGCATGTGTTGAAAAAAAACACAGCRATGGGGCCTGTATTAGCTCTTGTCGCTCAGAAGAGATATCTGAGATTCACCACAGTAAGTTCTCTGAAAATGTCAGCAGAGCACTTAGCACCAGACCTACTGGAATTAGGAATTGCAAGGGGAACGGAAAGCATTAATACATTATCTGTTAGTATGCTACTGTGTCATCAGAATAATCAAATAGGGATTACTTTCCATAAGACAAAAAAAAGAGACCAAACAGCATTGCAGTGTTCCACCTGCAAAGCGGAGAACTCAGCTGTGTGGCATGCATAGGGGGTSTAAGAGATCACCAAATGTGGGAAGCAGGGGAGACAGGTGACATCTCCTGTTTCTTGTAACACAGGAACATCGGGAGGCTTGTGAAATCATTAGGAATCAGCACCATGCTGGTCTCTTTTGATTCTTATGCCAAGTAACATTACTATGGCTGGACATAAAAAGAAATACATTTTCCATCCACTGCCACAGTCAACACATGCATACAACAGTGTAGGGCCAAAGGCATAGTGAGTTTTCAAAGTGAGATTGCACAGAAAAAAATATGTTGAGCCATGATTATTAAAAAACTCGTGGCAAGAAGAAAGCTGTTAAGACAATGATAACCAAGTGTTACTGACATTCAATAGAAAAGAGAAGATTTCTGGCGAAAACCCACCTAACATGTAGTATGTACAACTAGCATGTATAATCTACTATGGTTCTGCTACATAGTTATTAACAATTCTTTGGACTATATTTTTATCAGAATTAGCATTAGCAAAAATAAATCAATTATATCATGCTTTCTTTGATTAGTTAAGGAGGAAAAGCAATAGCAAAAAAGCTGTTGTTGAAAAACCTGTGTGTCACTTCACATATCATATGTCTTGCAAAGCACTTCACTGATCTGTGAAAATGATTGTGCCTGTCAGCTCACCACTCAGATCCAAGAGAATACACAGTGACTGAGCTCAAGTAAAGCTTTCTTCTAATTTATTTCTGTGACAGATTTGGGCTATGTACAATGCCTTCTTAGGCTCCCTATCACATGTCATCTGGCTTGGTCAATAACAAGACTATTTTAATTGCAAATACCAGTTTATAGTATGCAAAGCTGCAGACAGCAGATTTCACATTCAATTTTGTGTAGCCAGCAGGAATTTCAATTGTGGCCCATTCTCTGGGGATCTGATTTGGTCTTAGCAGCCTTAAGAAAGAATGTTGTCACTGAGGTCTCTGAAAAGGTCAAATCACAGTATTCTTGGCTCTACAATATTAAACAATTCTGAAATACCATTTTCTTCTCTGTTGTATATGTATATTGCATCAGACATCAAAAACATGGTCTGTGTAGAAAAAAATAAGTGTGTTTCCTGAAGTCTGAAAGGCAGATTTTGCCTCATCCACCTGGCACGAGTGTTTAACAAGCACAAAGGTGGAGCTTGTCCATTTCTATATATTACCAGCTACAAACACAGGAAAATGTGTGGATGTCCCATTTTGGCTCTGTGCCCTCCTCTTCAAAAGGATACATCAGAGAATTAGGATTTCTTGCAACTGTGGAGTAGATTCTCTCCCTTCTCTCCCCAAAGAGACTCTTTTAGATTCTCGCATAACAGGAACTGAGTGATGGAACCAGGAATTCATCCCACAGCCTTCTCCAGCCCGCTCTCTCATGAGGAGGGAAGCACCATAGCTGTGAAACACGCTGCTCTCCCGCAGCACAGTTGAAACCATGGAGCAGCTTTTGCRCTAGACTGCAGCTGACAGCTCAGGGTATGAATTTATGCAAAACCTGGTTAGCAGGAAGTTAGAATTTTCCCTTCAGCAATAGTATAAAATATTTAAATATTAATGAATTGCTGAAATGAAAAAAAAAGTCTCTAAATTTTGCTGGGATTTTCCTTCCTGTTCTTACATTTCAGTGAAAACACAAGCCACATAATGCAATTTAACTAAATCCACTTGCAGACTCTTAAGGTACTTAATCTAAATGATCTTGCATGACAAAGTGATCTACTGTAATGAATGCTGTAAAGCACAGGCTATAAGATAGCACCTCAGAGATGCAAAAGTCTCCTTACATATACATCACCTCTCTTTACATACATACACACACGTGCATATTCACACACACACACTCTGTTCATGAAAATCACAGCAAAAGACAAAGATTCCAAAACTCTAGTTAGAGTCCCACAGTTCAGACACTGTCTATTTTTTTAAGTCTATTTCTAAAAATATTTCTGAAGTATTTCACCTATTTCACCTATTTCATAGGTTCTCTATGTCTTTCATGAAGATAAAGGTCCTTTGCAACCAGATTTTGGCATCCTTTATTCATTGCTTGAGCTCTAATCTAAAACCTGTAAAACTCCCCTTAACACAGTGCCATGTTCCTGGGCATGTTGCCTATTCCACATACTTTCTGCTATGGTATTGCCAGCATACAATAATTATGGGGCTTCTGGCTTCCTCCATTTCCTCTGAGACTGGTTCATGATACTGCAGAGAAAGCACATTTTTGTTGCAAACCCAATACCTATGTTTGTAGCCTTAACAGTTAAATTTTCAGATGGCCTTTAGAAGCCTAAATTCCATTTTTAAGATGGAATGGGGGTCCTACACATTTAAGAACCATAAATGTTATTTAAGTCACATAAAATAGGCATTTAAAAGCAATGCAGGCTCTTAGCTCTCATCAAGTTCAACAGAAACTTTAACCCTTTTGCTTTTCAGCACTGAGCAGCCCATTTGTCAGCATTTGACCTGACGCCTTTAGAGCTTACAAGAGGTGATCTTGAACATTTTGACTCCCTCTACCACCATTCTCCTGGAATTTCATTAATAGATTACAAATCTATAGAAATGTATATGTATTCTATGTATTCTAGATCAGATCAGACCATAATTCTATGTTTTCTATATCAGGTCTTTAAGACAGGTTTGATCACTTGTTTGATGACAAATGTTAGTGGTCCATAATTAATCTTGGCAAGTTCATCTCTATACTCTGAAAATAAACCGTATTTTGAAGATAAGGTTTCATACCACAGGTGTAGAGACTCGAGTCACATCTCTGCAGGTGTTTCTGTTTTAGCTTTGCTTATGATTTCTTTTTAACCTGGCGAAGTATATAGCATGTGTTTTCTCTGAGCTTGAGAGAGTGTTTTAGCCTGAGCATTCAAGGATTACCGTAATGGCTTGTACGTCTCCATCATGAAACATAAGCGCAGTAGAAGCATGCAGAATAACAGTTCTTGTGCTTGTATTCATATTAATCATTCTCTTTTCTAAGCTCTTTGAGACAAGGTCAAACATTCACATCACTTTCGTAGCTGAATGCACAAAGAATTTTTTGAGATGTGTTTGTGTTTTTAGTGCATGAACACTTGTGATATTTTGAATATTCTCTTTTTCCTTTTTATAGACCACTTACATAATAAACATGATATTTTCCGCTCTCAGCGTATCCCAAAAGAGCTATTTACTGATGAGGATGTTGACTGGGACACTGAAACAATTGGACTGAGCACTGAACTTGTCATTCAGCCCTCTGCACTTGTTCTATGCTTGAGACTCACTTTTTATCTGAAGTGAAGCAATAGCTGGGGTCTCCTGACAGAGAAATTAAGCTAAAACTCCTAGAATAATTATAAAATATTTCTCTTTCTCACTCACAGTCTACTACTGCCATAACAAGCACCTAACAAAAAGCTTTATATGCAATGGCTGAATGGCTGTCTGACTTAACATTAATTCCCTCTGCCTAGATATAGTGCCAGCTGGGACTAGCTCTACACTAGTAAAGCAAGCAAAGCTGATGCATTACTTGGGCATTTACCTATGGTCACTCTTAGTGCTGAATTTTTGGAGTGGTCTCTTACATGATGCTGGCCTATGGCAATGAGCGCTCACCCAGGAATAACTCAGGAATGATGCTAGATGAAGAAACAATCACAGTGTTCAATTTGGATGTGGCCACCCTGGTTTTGGAAGGTTTATGGATGCAAACCATGGTGTGCGAGTTGGCCTCAATGCCAGAGAAGTGTCTATCGCACATTTTACTGGCTAATATTTACATAAGCAACTAAACTGGAAATAGCTCCACTAGTCCACATCATTACTGCCACATTTTGTATCACATTTAGGAAGAATAGCTTTGTATGTCCAACATTTTATGACATGCAGCCAGCTTGGCACATGGCACAACCACTTCAGGAGTCTTTTGCAGGACGATTGTCAGAAAGGGCATTTTTTGTGTCCAGTTTCTCTGGACTGGGAGGTAATAGAGCCAGGGGGAATCTCCTATGCAGAGAAGGCAAAGTAAGACAGAATGGAGGGGGCCTAGGAGTGCTCTGCCTCACGCACCTTGCCCTAGAGGTGCCACGGTCCAACCTGGATATTCACCAGCACATGCACCTCTCTGAACCCCACTCCCTGCAGAACTTACAAACAGTAAGAACAGTATAAATAGAGCCACCACACTCCATTGCCATCTTATAGTATTGCGACTRCTACAGGCTTTCAGATCATCATCAGTCCAAGAAGGGTATGGTACAGATTTCTGCTCTTGAAATTAGGCTAACCATTGGATTTTCCTTCACAAAGGCTGTTTTCACATCCTCAATCTGTGCATGTGCATGAGCACAGGGAGCTAATTGTGAACACATTKTGGTGAATAGTATGAAGTATTTTTCATCCTTATTTAGAAAAAAAATAGATATCTAAAAATCTCTTCTTCAATATGTTCTATATGTTGTGAAGCAAAGTGAAACATTTATAATTTAAAGTATCAACAATTTTGATTTCCAATTACTAGAACATACCCTATCTTAAACTGACATTATTTTTTCAATGCTTCAATTAAATTGAAAGATTTTAATTTTTTTTCTGATCAAACAATCAGATAAACCACTAATTACCGAAGACTCCACACAGGGGAGATAACCCATAATGAGTGTCCTATAATTACATTATATATTCACTGTTGGGAACATTAGAGCAGCGCACAAAGCAAAATAATGCCTGTTGGATTCTGCAGACTAGGTGGTCCAGGTCATCTCTGGTATATTGCCACTGAAGTCAGCAGCATCGCACCTAGATTGGGCACAGCCTCATGCCACTTCTTTTGAATAATTTATTAACACAAGCCAGCTCTGTGCTTGGGGTTGATGATTCACTAAGATTACGCTAATTATGGCTGAACAAAAGCCATCTGTGTGGCAGAACAAATCAAGCTAATCGAAGAAGAGAGTGTTATAGATTATGGAAAGCCACACAAGTCAATCACACATTTAACAAATTTGCCTGGATTTGGGTAATGCACTACAGTGAAGAGGACACRAATCCCAGAGCGGAGGCACGTGGCACGGTCTGGCCGTGTCTGTATACTGAAGGAAGCTCTGGTAGAAGCTCACAACCTGTCAGAGCTGGTGTCCTTTCCACAGCCATATATCTCCATTCTCAACAGAGATGCTAGCTGTGAGCAGGTGAACAGCAAGATTCAAGACARGGAAGAAGGATGTGTGAAGGACCTCTTCCCTTTGCTAATACAGGCACTGACAGACGTAAGGACACAAGGCAATGAGCTCTGACCCATAGTCACAGGATCCAGGTGCACTGGTACTGACCAGTGAAAGCTTGGTCAATTGTATTTTACTTGCTCCTGTATCTACTTGCTCTCCTATTTTAATTCTTCACCTGTGCCTCACAGAACTTACAAATACTACAATCCCAGTCCTGTTTTGTTTCCAAAACACGAACACACGACTAGCATCTGAGGCAAAAACAGAGCAATAAATGTTCAAATATGGCTACCCAATTTTGGTTTCAGAGATTTCATAATCCAATAGCACAAGGGCCTGTTATATTTATTCTGAAATCTTAATTTATTTTAGAAGTTATATTTATGGTGCACAACATTCTAACCTGACATCTTCCAGTACTGAGTTTTTCACATAAAGCAGATCTGTACACACACAAATACACACATTATGAGAAAAACAGCACTGTGGAAAACTTAAAAATCATGTAATGTTTTCAAGTTATAAGTAAGACAAAAGTGTAAACAGTTCCACACATTTACACACCAGGAATCTACAGATAGCAAGCCACCACAGCAATCCAAATTCGTGTTTGTCAGCCACACTCAGTACTGTAAAACTAATATGGTAATACAGTAGAATGAATTCAAATTTTTGGTTGGAAAAAGATTATGTATCCAAATGTATGCAAGAAGAGTTGTGTTCCAAATGAAGTGTTACTTTATCTTAAAAACAGAAACATCTTAAAATACTTCTTTCATTGACCTACAACATCATTCCAGATTACTAAATGTAAAACGAGCAATTCAATCACATTTTACCCTTGATAACAAGGTCTTATCTAATGTTTGCTTCGTGGATGTAAATTGAAAGGAAGAATTCCATTAACATTTAGGCTCACTGAACTCATAAAGAAATGCAGTAAGTTTTGATAAGTATTTAAATTTTTCTAAATGACTTATCTTGTTCTCTTGTTGATTTCTATCTATATGAATTAAAAAAAAAAACAGAATGAAAGCTAGCAGAATGAAACTAAAGAGAAATAACTACAGTTTATTATTTTTACACAGCATATTCCATTTGCTAAGCACTTAAGAAATATTTTCAAGCAACTATATCTGAAATAAAAAGGGGTTTTGATAAGTTTAATAACCTTGGCAAAATAATACATATAATTATCTTCCAAAAATACTATTAAGGTTGAAAAGTGATTGCAAAGTCAGGAATTGCCTGAATTAAAATTGCCCAAAGAACTTGAAATCAATTCCTCTGGCCATTTGCTCTATGCCACAGTTACCTAACTAAGTATTATTCTTCCTCACAAGGCCCATGTCTTCTCTGAGGCTCTGGGAGGATACGTTTTTCAGTGTTTTTGTTTTATTCCTGCTGGAGAATATGCAATTTCATTTTCCTTGTACTTCGAAGACAATATTCTTGGCAGGTTTATGAATGYGCCAGGAGTAGTCACCATCCCTCCTGTGTCCGAGCCCTTACAAATGGGAAAATAGGGGGTACACTTAATGTTTTGCTAAATTAGAAGGGTCTATAGTTCCATTTTATGCAGGAAGAACAGAGGCATGGATTACTGGCAATTTATCCCGTTCTGAGTGTCCAAAAGGATGTAGCGGAGGATTTTATTTCCCCCTTAAAGAATTATTGTTTTTAATGATGGAGATGTACACTGCTTTTTATTTATTTATTTGCTATTTAGACACCTGGGAGTGTAACCCAAAACAGGAAAACACTGCATTAATAATCATGTGTGGTATATTTGACTTAAGTGATGTGTCCAGCTTTGTATAACAGCTCTTGGCAAGACCAGGAAATGAGTTAAGGTGCTAAAGGTAATTTATCAGTAAAACATAAACTACTTTTGCCAGGAGCCACACTTTTCCTCACTTGCAATTGCTTTCTCATGCACATATTTCACTTTTCTCAACAATCAAAGCGGGGACTCAAGGGAACAGCCACATCCATTGCCTAATTTGCTTGTTTTGCACAATAAAGAAGGAAGCAGTGTCAAATATCTTCATTTGACTGTCATATGGCACATACACAGGGAGGAGTGAATTAACATTGCACGAGAAACTTCTCTCAATACCTCTTTTCAATCAGGCATTTGGGATTCAGTTCTAGACTGTGGAGGGGAACATGGTCAGGTAGGTCTAATCTTTTCTATTTATTTCAATTAATTTCAATTCATTTCTTCTACCTTTCAGTGGTCTTTGGTCCCACGACTGTCTGCTTCTGTCACTGTCCACCTACCCTTGCCTACTCTCCGTGCCCCAGTACCAACTTCTTGGACATGTCCTGTGGGTAACCCTGCCCAGAAAAATCTCTTTTCAACTGACAGTTCCCCCCATTTCCCAGCATTTTCAAAATCAACCACTTTTTGCAGTCTCCTCGCAGAGCAGATTCAACAGTTTCTCTCCACACTTTGTTATCCAACTGCCTCTTTAGCCATTTCTGCTTTCATTACCTTCCATCTCCAATTTCCCCACTTGAATTATCTCCTAACATYTGTGTCCACTGTGTCCTATCATTCTGCTTCTTTTCTCAGGCTCTATCATTAATCTTTAATTGATTCTATTTTCCCCTCGGCAGCAATTACCACTCTCCTTGGCCAGTTCAAAAGTCCAGACTCCTCATCTTTGGACAATGATAAAAGACCATGTCTTCAGTTGTAGTCTGTCTTTAACTCTGGTCCAGTTATTAGTTTGAATCAGTTTTTCAACAGTTCAACAGTTCTTCAGTTAATTAGTTCTTCAATATGCTTCAATAAATATTTTTTAATTCTATTTTTTTTTATGAAGGACTCACCTACACCACAAAAGGGAAGACTCCCCAATTTCCCAATTTCAGAGCAAGGTCGAATAAGCCACCATCACATAGAGATGAGAATTTATAATTTGGCTAAGCATCTGGGTATGGCTCCTGAGGGAGCAGAAGGCAGAGCTTTCTTACACAGGTGCTGCCAAACTTCAAACTCTGCACTTGGAATTTTGAGCATGCCAGCTCTTTCCAAGAAAAAGTTGCCAGCCTTTTTTCCACACTAGTGGAAAACATGGCCCTTTTTTTTTTTTCATTGCTCTAATCCTGAGTAGCAGCTGAACTCTTCCAGCTGCTGTTTTCCATAAATATCCCTCCACCTGAGGCAGAGACCCACTGCAGCAATCGCATGCTCAAATTAGTAATGTTTGGTACATTTGCAGCAGCTTATGAAAATGCAGAAATACTACCAGACCTCCTAGAATAGTCATATATTTTCAGAATTGGGTGATGTCAGCAGAATTTATCACATGTAATCAATCTGTACTGATTTTCCATCTCCAATCATGTTTGTATCACTAACTTTTGCTGATAGTCTTGAATTTTGTGTGCTCGCATATGGTGTGTCTTTCTTCTCGCTCAATGAGAAATCATGCAAATATTTCTTAATTACCGCTACAATCTCTAAGTGAAATGATTATTCAAGCATTTGTAAAGAAGAATATGTGATTGAAAAATATACTAATGTAAAGCTTCATTTTGCAAGGGTGAGGAGGTTACATGGGAAATAAACACTGTTCTCAATGGCATGGAGAAGAACAGAAAGTAAAATAATCTTGCAGAAAAGAAAAAAAAAAACTATCTTTAAGCAGGGAACAGATGGCTAATCAGGCTATTCCTACATTATAGACAAACATCAGCTTCTCTAGAAATTCTCCAGAAGTTCAAAATTCACTAAGAAGCCAAGCTACACATGTGAACAATGGCTTGAAGGAAACTGGAGTGGGAAGCCAAAATCTTACAGTTTCACCCAAAAATGACATTTTACAATGTTTTGTTTCAAAAACATCAGAGCAAGATATAAAAGAGGCAATGAGATGGGATTGCCTTGTAGCTATAATGTACATGCTGTTATGCTGTTTTACAATGGTAAGAAGACTTATATGAGTAATTTTTTGTTTCAGCAGCTGGTATATTCATTCTAAAACTAAAAAAAAAAAAGGAAGAAACTTCAGTTCTGGCCATGTACAAACCATTACTTTAGTAGTTTGCTGCACAAAAATCTGCTTCATTCAGTTTGAAACATTTTGCTTCAGTTTATTCCTCACATAAAAAGCGCATCTTGAAAATGTCTCAATGAAGAGGTAGAACGCAACCAGCTCTACTAAAATCACTGCCATTTTCCTGAAGATGTGTTTATTTTTCAGTGCATATTTACTTTCCTGTGAATACTCTGCTCTGGCAGGAGGGCAATTTCTATTTACCTTTCACTTTAAAATATACTCCTTAGGCATATTTGCAAGTATCGTGATATACAATAGCTCAGTAGGAGATTTTTATTCATAAAAAGGCACTTCATAGACCATTGGCATTCCTGTTAACTGAAAGAAAAAAAATGCTGTGAGATGCACAGAATACACATGTTGCATTGGTGGGGAAGTGCGCAAGCTGGGAATTTTTTTGAGCTGGGAATTACTGTCCTGGTCAGGGAACTGGTATCTCAGTGGAGACTATCAGCCATCACCACACCTCAGMTAAGAATAATTTCTCCTTTGTGGCCACATGCTGAAATGAATTTCTGATGGAAAGTTGATAGCAAAGCTTCCCCCCATCCTTSGAGATGTTGAGCAGAGATTTAGCATGCTAGCTCCTTGTGCGTACCATGCACTATGTGGAAAAAACGACTCCAGCAAGATCATGGATGATCATCCAGCTCTGAAAGCCAGACATCCCCTTGATGGTCTGCTACAGCAAAATACCACATTTTAATTACCAAGAGCAAACCATCAGACACGGTCCAGGCATGGATTTCAGAGACCGTGTCCCAGACTAAGAGTTGGGGCTTTGCATAGACCTACTGGCTCAGAAGCAGGCAGCCCTCACATCAGCACGACGTAGATGAAATCCAGGTGAGGCTGGAACAGCTGTACCTCAGTTCATGGGGACCAACTTGACCTCAGCCCTCAGCAAGATATTCACACGGATGCTGGCTCGGGCACACAAGAGATCCCACCTCCTGCTTCCCTTTGCACAGCCATGTCTGCCCGCCCAAGCAGAGGGGAGCATCTGGCCCTTGCTAAACAATGAATMACAGTTTCTGTATTTGTTTTGGGGCCAGCTGTCTCTTTTCAAACACMCTGCAAATGATGCTGCGCTGGAAACATTTGCACTAGAGCATTGTCCGACTTTAACTGCCAGAGCCCTGGCTTYCAGCCTTGCCTGATTTTCTGCGTTGGATGTGTGTCTCGCCGCAGTCTGCCAAGCTCAGAAGTGATCTCAGTGCATGTTTTAATTTATTTCTCTTGAAGATTTTTAAACTTTTGCTAATTAGCATGAAGATTAAAATAAGTTATATTGAAAGACTGCTTGGCTATGGTTGGACTTCTTGATGCCACCACCTGACACAGCCTGTATTCATGATTTGTCACACTCTTGTAGTGTATTAAAAAAAAAAAATCATCTGTTCAGAGCTGACTGCTTTACTAATGGGTTTCAGAACTGCTTCTTTCTGGTTTTGCTGGATTAAAAGAAGAAGAGTGAATTAATGAGCTCCTAGCAGGAGCTGCTCTACTGTGAGTTTTGGCTGAAGTATTAAGTACCTCAGTGGGACCACTGCCTACCTGTGCTGCCCTGGCTCAGTTCTGCCTGCCTGATTCTTGGCCTTGCCATATTCATTCTGCTTATCTAGCCTGCCTTGCTTGGCTGTTTCATAAATAAGTGTCTGRTTTTCTCTCTCTCCACTGCACCACCTTTGCTTTTGCCAGCCATGGGACTAAGGGGAACAGTCAAAGCACTGCCTAGGAGGGAAACTAACAKTTTTTTGTGAATAAATAACAGGATCTGTGCTCACACAGCCAGAAGCTATTCTGAAAAAAAGTATCTGTGTCTGATTAAACAAAATGTGCTTTGTAAGAAGTTCATGATTTTGGGATTTTCCCCTATATGTGCATGTAAGGCTAGAAACTCAGTGAACATCTTAACTGTAGAAACAGGAGTGGGGTTATAATGAAAAAGTAGAATATGCAATTTAGGAAGTATTCATGGACATTATTATAGGTAACCGTAGCTGGTGAATATCTGGCTAAATTCATGGATTAACACAGTAATTATACATATCCACAGATTAGATAGCATTGGGTTTTCCTTTATAAGCATAATTTTATGATGAGAAAACATATTCTAAGTCAGAATGCACATGAAGTGCTCTGGCTTTAAGAAAGAAATATTAATTGCTTATAAAAGGGAAGTAAAAGGAAAAGTCATTCTGTTTAAAATGTTCAAYGCACTTAATTTGCACACAAATTTTGCTGAGCCAGGGTGCTACAAGGGTTTTGACAACCTGCACTAAAAAAAAAAAATTCAGCTGCCCCCGCCTCAGAGAGTTTCTTCTTTATACCCCAAATATGCAGATAGAAAGCTCTTTCCAAATTACATGGGCTATCTCAGGCAAATGGGCATTAATCACATCAGACCAATGACAGATCTTAAATATGATTATTTTGCAACCCACAGGTACTCTAACATGATGAAATGGGGGAATATCACCTGTCAAAAGTACCTGCTACTAGTCCTAGGAGTTCTTGGTTAATTTGCCCTTGAAGTTATAAAACACGAGACATTCATATATATTATAAGCTAACTGTAACACTATTTTAAAATATATTGGGTTTCCCCCCCTCTTCTTTTCTTTTAAAATACATATTGAAAGGAATGTCTGAGGTGTTTATTTTGAGGAAAGCCTCTTATAAAATAGAGAGGCGGAATGATTTCTGCGGTGCTCTTTCTCTCCAAAAGATTTGCTAATATTTTCCTATTAGAGGAATATGCTAAAAGATAAGCTAATATTTTCCTATAAAAAAGCAAAATGCTTGCTATACATTGGTGGTTATGTATAGATTTGACATACTGCATTTGTGCAGTCAGCGCACCTCTCTCCCTATGGAGATGTACAGACAGCAACCCAGAAAGGATGCTTAACGCTTTGTGCTMATGCGAGGTAATAACTTACCAAGATAAATAAACATAAATTAATCTCAATGTGTTTTTTGGAAACCTTCTAACAGATCCTATCGCTTTCTTTTATCCAAACATTTCCAAAAGAGATTGRCATTTTAGACATGGCACAGGATAAGAGGGAAGGGAATCATAATAGAAAAAATGTAGAATGTGGAATGTAGAATATATTAGAATGTAGAATATATTAGGAAAAAGAAATGTAATAGAGAAAAAAATACAAGTCAATAGGCAGAAAACAGAAAATCACAAAATGATTGAGGTTGGAAGGGACCTCTAGAAATCACCAAGTCCAACCCTCCTGCTCCAGCAGGGACACCCAGACCACGGGGCACAGGGTGGCATCCAGGCAAGTTTGGAAGATCTCCAGAGGGCTCCAGGTAAAAAAGCAGAGAGCAGTAGAGCACAGATTGAAAACCCTTGCTCCAGCAGAGTCAATGGCTTCCTAATGACATGAGTAGTTCTAGACTTTCATTGCAAATTGCAGTATTTGCGGCCTACTGCTTCAACCTTTGGCTTCACTAACTTTATGGGAGTGAAGTATGCAGCAAGGTGAGCTGTGCAGATAAGCAGAGGGCTCAAATTCCTATCAGCTACAACTAACCTCCTCTCTTTGCCATTCTCCAAATTACCCTCCTGTCTTGGTAACTTTCACAACTAATTTCACAGAGTAATTAGGAATTCTGAGACAGTGAATGATATTCATCATAAATCATGAAGACTACTTAATTAGGGCCTATTGTAGATAAGTCTTAATAACATGATCTTGCCACAATGCCTCATATTAACTTGAGAAAGATGTTTGCCTTTTGAGTTAATGAGCTGGTGACTCACTAGCTGAAAAGTGCCCATTTACTTCATTTAGCACCAAAAAGAAATGAGATTTCTATTTTTTTGGTTGTGTTGCTATTACCTATTACATAGAACCAAGAAATAGAATATAAAATACCTATTTCTTTCCAGGAAGTCGAAGATGAAATATATATTGCTTTTCAAGTCACAGTCTGATGATTTAAATGAAGTTTCTAATTTAAAAATGCCCATGCACCAATTAGGAAGGAAGTTAAGTATCTCTGGAAAATGTTAGGATCTTGGGTTATTCAGTGTTGTAGGTATCATGTTTGTGGATTGGACATGAGGACAGTGAGGTGGATTGAGGACTGTCTGGATGGCAGAGCTCAGAGGGTTGTGATAAATGGGGCCGAGTCAGGCTGGAAGCCTGTGGCCAGCGGTGTCCCCCAGGGGTCAGTGCTGGGCTCAGGGCTGGTCAAACTGTTCATCAACAACTTGGACCAGGGCACAGAGGGCACCCTGAGCAAGTTCCCTGATGACACCAAACTGGGTGGAGYGGCCAACASYCCAGAGGGCTGTGCTGCCATCCAGAGGGACTTGGACAGGTTGGCGAGTTGGGCGGAGAGGAACCTCATGAGGTTCCTGACCTGCTGGAAAARCTGGAAAGCAGCTCTGTGGAGAGGGAYTTGGGAGTACTAGTGGACAACAAGTTCTCCCTCAGCCAGCAGTGTGCCCTTGTGGCCAAGATGGCAAAGGGGATCCTGGCCTGCATCAGGAGGAGCRTTGCCAGCAGGTCGAGGGAGGGGATCCTGCCCCTCTACTCAGCCCTGGTGAGGCCACRCCTGGAGTAYTGGGTGCASRTCTGGGCWMCCCAGTACAGGAGGGACGTGGAGCTCCTAGARAGAGYCCAGAGATAAGYGACCAAGATGATCAAGAGACTGGAGCACCTATTGTATGAGGAGGGGTTAAACGAGCTGGGCCTGTTTACTCTAGAGAAGAGAAGGCTGGGAGGAGATCTGATAAATATGTATAAGTTCCTGAGGAGGTTTGTAGGAGGGAACTTTAGGGGGACTGTAGGGAGGAGGGAGCCAAACTCTTCTCGGTGGTGGCCARTGATATTGGCCACAAGTATTGGCAACAAGTTKAAACACAGAAAGTTGCATGTYCATGTGAGGAAGAACTTCTTTCCTGTGAGGGTGACGGCACCCTGGAACGGGCTGCCCAGAGAGGCTGTGGAGTCTCCTTCTCTGGAGATCTTCCAAACCCGCCTGGATGCCACCCTGTGCCCCRTGCTCTATGGGTCCCTGCTGGAGCAGGGGGGTTGGACTAGATCTCTAGAGGTCCCTTCCAACATCAACCATTCTGTGATTCTGTGTTTCCAATGAAGCAATTCACTGTGAAATTCCAGTAAAAGATGATAAAATTATAACAGCTACTGTTTTGAGGGGTTTTTTTGTCACGTCCTATAATTCTGTTAACTCTAGCTGTTAATGCTGAGTGAACTTGCAGCATTAGACCCTGAAGTAGCAAATATAATTTACTCAATTATTTATTTGTAATCAGAATGTTTGAACAATGACTGACAGTTGAATAAGAATATTATTTTATCGTTTTATAACCCGATTCCATTCCAGTGCTCCAAGATCTCCCAAATTTCATTCCAATCTGTAAATGCTTTCTTTCTCAGTGAGGAGATACAATTCAAGTAAAAATAATCACTAAATTATTCAGATTATCTCAGGATCTCTACGGATAAAGAATATTTAAAACCAAGTTTACTTGACTGCTTTTTAAATGAAATCAATAAAATCACAAGTTTCCATAAGCAAAATAAATCAGCTATCCAATCTCCAAGAAATTATATAGGAGTGAAGGTTTCTGCAGAACGTATTCATGTGACAGGTTTGTTTCTTACACTCCCTTACCTACTCTTATCAACTAATTGAAAACTCTTTAAGGGTGTTTTAAAAGTTATTTTCAGAGGAGTACTTTCTAATTTTCTATTATGAATCATCCTGTCATGTCCATCTCAAAAAGTCTCAGTCCCAAGAGCTAGGACAGAATTATTTGTTTCCAAACTCTYCACCCCAAGCCCTCATACAGTTTAATTTCAGTGAAAGACTAAATGTCCAACATTTAAAGAACTTGATTTTTCCTATTCATTGATCTCTCCATCTCTTTTTCTCTTACCAATCTGTGTAACAATGTATAACTAAAAATGTAGGTGGCAAACTAGATTTCTTCTGCCTAGTGGATTGTCCCATTGCAACGGAAATCATAGAAAAGTCATGGAAAAAAGATTCTCTGGAAGCCTTGCTTTCTAAAAATACTTTTTTTTYCCCCATTTGGATTGCATGATTCATCATAGAAATTAGTGCTATAGACACATTCTGTGAAGTCTATCTTAGAACCATGCTTGGAAGAAAGATAATGAGCATTAAACATATCATGAAAACTTAGTTTAACATCAAAATAATCCAAAGCAAAGTATGTGGAGTTGTTTCAGGAAAAAAAAATGCAATGATGAGAGTTCCAAAATCCATGTATTTAATGAGGAGCACAATAAAGCAAGCACAACAGACTTTCCTATCTCATTTACAAAGCCACTATATTTTCTCTTATTCTTAATCACTCTCCAAAAAGAATTGCCAGCATCCAATACAAATGATTTGTTCAAATTTGAAAATAGAAACTTTTTTTTTTAAAAAAAAAAAAGTAAGGAGCAGAGAATTCTACAACCTTTGCTCCTTTCTTTTGAAGAACACTGCTGTGTGAACAGAAAAGAATAAGCACAAATGAAAGTTGTCTTGAAAGAAACAAACAAACAAAAAAGTGAAGTCTTCTAAAAATATGAGCTCAAGTTCTGGCTGTTKTGTGACATCTTTTTGCCACATTACTCTTGTCGGAGAGCCCAGAAATGGTATTGCCAATCCCAAAGCAGCAAATGGGAACTTCAAATATTTTAAGGTTGCCAGTACCAAGAAACCAGTTCAACCATCACAGCACTGCTGTTAGCAGACTGAGCTGCCCAGAAGGGCATCCATCAGCCTTCCTRCACAGCCAATAATCCTCTTTGATCCAATGGGTTACTTTCTTATCATTCTCATTTCTCYGCTTATTCTAAGAAGCAGTCCTCAAAACAGCTCTCAAAAAACACTCTGGAAGAGCTCTCCAATACCCCTGCCCCTCTTGTCCTACTCCATGACGTGACAGTCACACACATTGACCTAACAAGAGATTTGGAATGAGACAACATGAATTACCTGCTTGTAAAGACTATTCATAGAAGATAGCTACAAGGAAAAAGCCAAAAAATCCATGAGTTTAGAATATTTACTTTTTGTGATGATTTTCTATTGGAAACTGCTCAACAGATAGCAACATTCTAGATAAAAAGCAGCACCCAAGACTTCTATGGCATCACTTGCCAAGATCATAATGAGAGCATAATAAAGATCAAAGAGAAAGGCATGATAATAGTTGTCCCCTTGTTAATCCTGTAGCACTTCTAATTATGATAGTTTGCTCCATCTGACATAAAACCCTTTGCAGGAGAGAACCAAGCAGCCTAGTTTATTCAAAAATGCCACTCTCATAGATTATAAGGGAAGCAGCTGTTACCAGGGCAGGTTGCTATTCTCTAAGGTAGAACTGATGGAAAGATGGTCCACATTTCTGTCTCAGAAATTATTTTTTTTTTTAGCAATGCAATATATTTGATTTTGATATGTGTACAGGGAAGATTCTTTTTATCTACTACAGCATGTTCAGCTCACATTTGAGAAAACAACACACATCTGAAACTAAGGAGCATACGCAGAAGCCTCGCCTTTGACTAGAAYGACTGTGTAAGATTATTTTGATGTATGCGATACTGATTTGCATAGCTAAATTTGCTTTAATTTGAAATCTTGCTACAGTCAGCTCTTGTTTATGAAATTATGCTAGTGGACTGAATAAAATCTCAYGCACCCAAAAATAAATTTGAGAAGAGTTTAAAGGGCTAAGAGTATTCTCCTAGAAAACAGTCACCAGTTACYGGCCAGCTGTTTTTATAGGCTTTGGTACAATTTTATACAAAGATTTACAAAGTTTTATRTAAAGTTATATGAAGTTGTTCTTTTACATAATTATTTCTTCAGCGTGAGAACCATAGTTTTTCAGCCTGCTCTCCTGAATCCACAGTGCATTCATATAAAATAACAAAAAGCTTTAAATCATAATAGGGCCTAATCATTTTCATCCCAGAGCCTCAAAATTCAACCAGTTTCAAGGAAATTTCCCTTTAGCTACTTGACTATGAAGTTACCAGTCCCTCTGAACTCAGTACCACCATGTCAGTGAGCAAGGGGATGTTAATACGCTTTTCAGACATCTTTTATTCCTCCTGTGTTTATCTAAGGTGGAGTTTTTTGGCTGTAGCCAGCTGCCCAGTTCTTCTGCAAAACTTTGATATCATGAGAAGAGAAACAGTGTAGTGATTGACTGTCCCAATCACCCTGCTTCTGTAGCTAGTYCCTCTCCAGCTGCAAAGCCCCTAACCGAAATATAGCCCTTATTCGTATTTAGTTTGCTACAACAATTTAGGAAAAAGTTGTAGATAAGTGACATTTAACCTCTTCAAAGATAACATATTCAGTGAATTTGAGATGATGGAAATTGTCCTTTTTATAGCTATAATTCAATACACTCAGCATATGCAAGATAGCTCCAATATCAAAGCTATTATTGACTGTACTCACTAATACAGAAATCAGAGTAAAAATCTCACACTCTACAAATTGGWAATGTGGACAGATGCTTAAATCTCATTTCATGATGTAAAATCAGTCTGGTAATTTATTCAAAAGAGGTATTTTTTTCTAAGCAAATCTGAAAAAGCCCCTGACTGATTTTTTTCTTCTTCCTCTTGCTTCAATATCCCTTGTGTCTCATCCTTTCCTGTCTCTCATCCAGCTTCTCTCCAGCTTGAGAGAAGAAATCAGGATCTTGGCAAGCAGAAAAAAAGCATAGGGCTACAGTGCAACTTTTACATTATGCTCAGCTTCATAAATTATCATATAACTTGCCATTAGGGGCTGTACTATACTGGTTATCCATTTAGATATCCTTAGTTTTTAAAGCTGGATATTGTCCTTTTACCATGCTACAATGCTACAGAACCACTTTCCTGTTTAAATCAAAAGAGTGATTCAAAAGAAAATTTAAGGGGGGAAAGTAAATATGGAAGATGTCTAAAACTTATTTTCCAAAATAAGTTGGACATGCATTTAACAGTCAAAGAAAATAAAATACTTAAATGGACAGTAATCCCACGCATTCCAAAATAACAYCCTTCATTCCAAATATGCAATTTGACTAAAATGTTCATTCTAACGTAAGTGAAAAATAGATGATATTTTATAAAATCTCCAGTACTTAGTTAAGAATAGGAACAGAAATTGGAAGGGAAAAGTGATAGAAAATTCTCTCTGCAATCCTCTACTAGAAAGAAGAATATCTGGCAACTAAAGAAAACCACAACACTTCCAACGCCAGGAAGTTATGAAAAGTAACATAAAGCCCAGAAGAATGTTTTATATATGATTTGAGTACTACAATGAAGCCTTATGTGGCATGTTCCTCAGACTAAGAGATGTAACTTGGAAAGAATAGAACAGCAGAGGAGATACAAAATAAAAAATGTCTGCAAATAGTCACCTGTAAGCACAAAGAGGAAAAATTTTWAAAACAGCTGTGGAATACCTTAACAGAAGAAGGTGAATTTCTGAAGAATGAGGTAAAATTACATGTTGACGAGAACAAAAAAAATATGGAGGAAAGAAAATGCTAAAATCTTGGTGACTGATGATGATGACATTAACAGGATCAATTAGGATAAGAATAGCAGTATAAGTAAAAGGCTTGTAAACAAACCGTAAAATAACAGCAATGATGAATAAAGAACAAATAAGGAGGCAAAAAGTAAATGCACCAAAGTATTTTAAGTGAAAATCAACACAATAGTAATCAAACATAACTGAGCATTTCTCTTTCCACAATTATAATGTAAAGCCTCAGAGAAGCAAGTTCAAAGAATTCACAAAAAAACAGAAAATTGTCTTCCTTCAGCTGAAACATTTTTACTTAAAAACTTTCCAAATGATATTTTTAAAGAAAATAGTTGAATGTGATGAAACAGTAAACTTATTTCTCTTATAAATATAAGTGCCCATGAAACAACATTCAACAGGAAGAAACTTGTATTTACCAGATCTGAAGCTATAGTCACTGACATAAAAGACGGAAGAAAATTTCTTTTTAATAACATTTTTTAACAATATAAGGAAAGGAAACTATCTCCCAAAATGGTCTCCAGAACTTGACAAGAAACTCATCTAGAATTTTTCAGAAGTTCAAAAAAGTTGTTCATGATGAGACTCGTGTATTAAAATTTTATGTATCTCAGTATTTACAGCTTTGGGCCAAGACCAGAAGTTGATATACTGCAATATTAAAGAAACACTGAGAGAGGCTATACTCATGGTATTTGCAACTGAGCAAAAGCCAARAAGTGTAGGAAACCTCAAAGGGGAGCTCATTCCATGAGATATCCAGTTCCAGACCACAGTGTCTTTGACGCTTACCCAAAAAGAAACCATAAAACTTCCCACACTTACTAAGCACAACGTCTTTTGCTCAGAATACATGTTACCTGTCTCATACCCGAGTTGCACGTGGTCCAAAGAGAAAAAGACCGAGCCTTGCTGAGAGCTCTGTATCAGCTCATGGGTCAGATGTAGTCTTTAGAGAAGAGTTTGCATCACACAACAAGTTGTCCCTTCCTGCTGGATCCCTGCAGGTTGTCCAGAGTGTACCACAGTTTCTATTGCTCATTCCAAAGTCACCAGCCAATTCTCTTCCTTTGCAGTATATGGTTTAAAAAAAAAAAAAAAAAAAGTTTCTTTTGGAAAAAAAGCCGTTCAAGAATTGAGTGGGATCATGACCCTCTTGTAGCCACTGTGCATATATTAGGCGACTTGCCCATGGGGAGGCCACAAGGCCGGGCCTCTGTGCTGTGTCATTAATGTAAAACTGGAACAACCTGAGCAGAGTTTGCTATTCTCTTTTTGATCAAAAGTTGACCCAAGTGTGCAGAAATTCAAAAGCTTGCAGTGAAAGCCGCACCAGACGGATACCGTGTGGCTTCAGGGGTTCCAGGGAAGCTTTTGGAAGACAGAAACATTGCTTCTGTGCAATGTTTACAGCCTACAAATGAAAGCATGCTCTGACATAAAAGGAAAAACAAGACCTCCTGCAAGACCATAGGCAAAGGCAAAGTACTTTGTTCCTTCTTTCTACATGTAATTCTAATATAACTTTGTCCTTTAAAGCATTTTATGTTCACCTTCAATCCCGAAATATTTCACAAGGTGATGTGATACAGCAGTGGAAGCAGAAAGAAAGAGAAGACAAAACAGCCATGTTCAGTGGAAACTTTGAGCTAATTTACAGAATAACCTGCAAATGAAAGGTGTCTATCTAAACAAGTCACCCAAATAAATTAAAACTTGCTTGACAATGTATTGACTTTTGATATTTTCACTACTAGCAACAAAACAATAGTGGATAGAAGAAAAGTACCTCAGAGTCCTGACCTTTTCATTGCAAGGTATTGGTYATACAGGATAAATCCATGAAATCTAATAATATAAAGATTCACAGTACCCCACAGAAATCAATCAGTCTTTCTGTCTTCTGCATTTACAGAGCCCTCAGTAAGAATGTCGGAACACCCCAGATATTTTAAATGCTAGCCACATTTTTTTATCTCTCTTCCTAAGCAGATGTTTAATTAATTTATATACACATATATATCTATATGTGCATATACAAAATGAAGATGAAGAAAAGCAAGATAAATTGGTGATAAAGATACTTCATGTCCYATGTAGAGATCAGTCACTATTTTTGTTAATTTTTGGTACGTGATTTTGAATCCAACAAAATTTGAGTCATCTGTAGTCATATAATGTCTACTGCTTTTCTTTCTCACTTCCCTCTCTAAAGCAGACTTTCCCCTGATGTCTCTCCTCTCTAACTCTGCTGTGATGCAGTAATGAGGTCTCCTGTCCAGGGTCAATTTATTTCAAAAAATACTTCCTCATCTAACAGTTGTAGTCAACACAGATACCATATTGGGCTGGTGGCCATGTTTCAGCCAAGAAGRTGCAGAGCAAATTACCAGCTAGCAGAACTCCTTTTCAAACACCCTTTTTTTGTTTTTATTTCCACAATAATCTTTGAGAAGTTTTTGGAACAATATTAGAGGCAAACTAGGTGTTTCTCATAGTAAAACAAACTTTATTTTTCTGCTCCCACTTAAAGAAAATGAGAAACTAATAATGTAGCTGATCTCATATTTTCTTCTTTTATGAACAGAACACTGAATGAGATTGACTCCTGATTGACTTTAAATTATATTCACGAGAGAAAGCAGAAAGTATATGCCTGCCTTTATTCTATTGCTGTGCATCTGCACCACAACTTCTCCTCATTAAAGGTCATCAGTTCTGCTACAACCAACTTATTTATCATCCGATGTTGCATGTCCATTTTCACTACCTGCACAGAAAGAAAATCTGCCTCACTTTCTCTTACGATGTATTTGTTTTGTTGTTGCCTAGGTAACTATCTTAGCCTTCTTGAAAACATCCAGACTGAATTTTAATAAATGTGCCAATAGAGAGGCTGCAATACACTAAAGATCAATGTCATTTTTTTTCACACACACACACACACACACACACACACACACACACACACACAAAATCACAAAACAACAGAAAAAACAGCGAGTTCCCTATTACTCTTGCATTACTGCTCTGCAGATGGAAGACTAACACATGAATATTTTACTGGTTGGGACTGACTGAAGTGAAAATTAGCTCAAAGGTAAAATGAACTTGCCATATTAGTGAAACTAAAAAGAATGATTTAGAAATTCAGATTTTGTTTCTCTGTGGACCATACACTAGCAGCATTTGCTGCTTGTGCCAATCATGCATATATTGTATTTTTTTTATAAGTTGGTAATCTAAACTTAATCTACCTATTCAGAATCACTGCATGCAACATAAAATGAACTATACATATACACTGCTGGATGTTGAGCTTCACTATACTGTTTTCTTTGAAAGGACCAGGAGTGTCCAAAACATCAATTAAATACTGCAAAATTTCTTTCCGTGTTAGACATAAATTGTATTATAGACATGTGCTAGATAGAAAACCAGAGATGATATGTTTCAAACTGAATATAAGGCAATCAAGCAAAACAACTTCAAAAACTGCTTTCCAGTACTGCAACCATTTAGACATTAGCTTGCATTATTTCTTCCTACTAACATAACATAGAATTATTTAAACGGCAAGATTACAATATCAGTGAGTTTTAAAGATAGAGCAGAAAACACTATTTTATGACATAGAAAAATACCTATTAGAGCAAAAGCAATCATTTAGCTATTTTCAGTGATATATCCTACTATATTCTACTAGTGACATAAATAATTTTGCCCTTACTGTCATGTACTTCTTTCAGAAGAGTCTATAGTAAACTGCTAAAACAGGTAGCAATCCTAACCTGATGAAGTTCCTCCTCTTTTTTTGTATATAGAGAGAATTTCTTGTAATAAATCAACTTGAGATTACAGTCATTTGCGACATGTGTTTAGAAAGGACTCTTTTTGACAAAGACCTGATATGACATTTCATAAGACACAGTACAAGTAATTTATAAGCACATTATAAAAATAAAAATCATAAGCATATTTTAAAACTGAAGCAAAGTATGATTCAAAATATGTCTCAAAGTATCTTGAAGTACAAGATTTTACAATATAGTTCTATATCCATTAAAGTGAGGAGCATGGTGTCTAAGCAATGAGTTCCTTAGATGATTTCAAAAGGTGATGAAGAGTCAGTGAACGAATGCATGGACTGATATATTAAAGAGTTTAATCTAAAATGTTCTTAGGGTAGTATACTGATCTTGAACTGGCCTGCAAAGGAGGACCAAGCAATTCAGCTAATGGTATTTATCTAGGAGACCAAATTTTACCATAACACAAACAAAAAGCAAGGATGAAAACAATAAAATTAAACCTTAAGTATTAAATCCTAGGAAACATAGATATATGATCCATTGTCCAGGAAAAATAGTATTAGTTACACATGGAATAGGCTTACTTTTCCTATTTCTTTCACCTCAGAAGAGAACACTCCACTCTATAGAAAAAAACAGAACTTCTGCTATAAAAATATGCAGCTAATATGAGCAAGTCAATTTTATTTCCTTTTTAAACTGCAACTTACATAATATCTTCCTCTTAAACAATAAAATATCACAGAAAAAAATGTTATGCTCCTAAGCTAGACAAGTTGGAAGGCAATAACAAACTTTCCATGCCTCACCATTGCTTGCATTTTTGTTACAATATGATCTAAAATGGAACTTTTAATAGTTTTTATGAAAGCCCGTAATGAGACTACCCTCCTGCCCAGAAGCATGTACACTGTAAGAGTCTCCCACTGGAAAACGATGGAAAGTGGGAGTGAAGGGCTATATTGCAGCATGTTTGAGTCAGGTGCCCCAAACAGAGCCCAGCAGAGCATGTCCCGTGGTGGGGTGCTCCTGTCCCCATCGTACTCACCAAGCGCAAGGCTGCCCAGGCACCGATCTCTGCAGTTAAAACATGGACACATACAAGTGTTTTGCTGTCCTCTGAATGCCATCAAAGAGGGCTATCATTGTCATTTRTGCCACACAATCTAGATTTTCTTCTGCTATAAGCTTAGAGCTCCTAATTCCTACTGGAGTTTCTAGTGTGCCTCTTAGTGCGCTCGGATGCTGTGGACTGTATTTTAAACTGCAAGTACTCCAGTTCACTACTATAGAAAACGCCAAAATTATTCAGAGTCTGGTGATTCAAGGTGAGGTATGACACGGGCATCATTTTCTTTAGCTGACTCTGCTTTGGGGTCTATAGATGATTTGAAAAATCTAAGCCCAAATTTCACACAAAAGAATTACTCTGGAGTTTTGAATGCACTTCATTACTGTAATCACCAGGACGTAAATGCTCTGAAAACTGATGTGTGAGCCTTAACCTCAACAGCACCACATGTCAAACAGTAATCTCCTGAACAACATTCGCTGCCACTTCAATCACAGAGATTTCCTCAGTCTGAAACACGATTAAGCAAAAATAAATTAGGAAGTAATCTAAATCTAATGAAAAGAAAAAGGAAACATTTTAAATGGTTGAGTAGATAGTAATGCACCACTAAGTGGCAAGCCRCAGCCTGGACACACAGCACATCCCCTTCATTAGCCTTTCAGCATCAGTATTGATAAGCAACACTATGCATTCCAGATATTTTCCATTACTGTGGTAGTAAAGAATAAGTACAATAAAGAATTGTCACAGGTAACACCACTGACTGTCATCCAATCTGCTGCAAAGAGAAAGAGAGCAAACACAGAGTCATGGACTTTCTTCAAAAGCATGTCTCAATCTATAGGGTCTGCAGTGTAAATGGGCATGTAATTATTCTCCTGACTAGCCCTCTAACTTATTTTTACATCACTGTGACTTAGGAAGATACGTATTTGGAAGACCTGATATTGGATTTTGCAACATATATTGCTAGTGTTGAAAATTTACTTAAAGCAAGCATCACGATGATGTATTTACTTAATTTGAAGATAAGCTGGGAAAACAAGAAGCCAAAACAGAGTAATAAATTCTTGGGGTTTCTAGATGATTCTGTAGAATGAAGTTGCAAAACCTTTTTTCCTACTATTTAATGCAGCTTAAAACCAAAACTTTTGTTTATCTGTAATTTAACCACTAAATTTACAAAAGAAGACAAAAGGCAACAAGCTTTTCATAGCAATTGTACAGCGKTTTTTTTTTTCTTTGCTATGGAAAAAAGCAGATCACATTATCAATGAGAGATCTAAATAGGAGACTACTTTTTTTGCCTTTCTTTTTTTCCCCGGCCAGCTGATTGTAACAAAAAAGCAGAGAGAGAAGAAAGACAAAAACTGTGCTTACACTAACGAGCCATCATTAACTTGCACCTTCTTTTGCCTGGCACAGCAGCACAAAGGGGATGAAGGACAAACACGAAGGACAAGCAAACCTCTACAGCTCTTCTGACTCCGTATGATACAGAAAGGCAGATAGCATCTTTCAAATATGAACACATTATGCTACAGCATCGAGGGAACATTGCTATTAGGTCTATAATTATCTGAAACAAAGAAACCAAAAAAAGCAAACCCTGAGAAATTAACGCTTTTTTTGGCAATATTGTCCATAACTGGGCAGAATATACTCTTTTCACTAATTAAGATTTTCTTCTTTTTTTTCTTCTTTTTTTCTCACTGAATGTTCAACTGTTTTTCTGTGTTGCTGACTTACACCTTTCCCCCCTCCCATGCACTGATTTATTTTTGTCTTTTCATTGTTTCTCCTTCTTCCAAGTCTGTTCTCCTCTCTTACTCCTACCTATTCATTTCTGCTTTTGTGAGTCTAGTTTTGACATACCTGTTTTAAGTTTTACCAAGCCCACTGAGAGTTTTGCTCCGTTAAGAACTATATGATACACATAATGTTACTCAAATACAGACCCAAACACTGTAAGAATCAAAATCCATAGCAATTTGTGAGAGCACACCTTGATTTGAAAAGGAAAACCTCAAAAGAAATTACCACATTGTACTGAAATCTAAACTTGAGAACACATGAGCAAGTGAAAGAGAGGAGAAGGCTTTTATATAGTGCTGAAGAAATTCAACTACACAGCATAATCATCTGGCTACCTGGTTTCCACAGATCTATGGGACAGAAAAAATATCTTAAAAACAGATCATAAAAGCTGTAAAGATCAGGATGTGAACCTTCTCAAGCAGGGGTCCAAAATTATAAAAGACTGTAATTTCTGATTACTGATTAAATAAATAATTTCACTCTTTTGCTTTAAAAGTCAAAACATAATGAAGTAAATGACGAAAACCAGCCAAATTATAACCATAGAAGTCCCAGAGGATGCAGCCCGTCTGTGTTTCTCAGCAGGTCATTTACCTAACACAAGAAACAAAATAAACTGCAATGCTCCAGTAAGTGCAGTGCATTTTTGCTTTCCAGAGCATGTCTAGCTGCCATGAAGTCCCCTGAAATCATAAGCACAATCAAGGCACTGTCAATACCTCTGCCCCACTTCAGCTGTGAAAACCCAACCTGACTTTTTTTCTCAATTGGAAACCAGAATTCAGACTTATTTGGACACTCTTTCTTGCATTGCTTGTATCTGAGGCTCTGAAAAATAACCCTGCTGGAAACCATCTCATCAAGCAGTATACAGGGTAATTAAATGATGTCAATAAAAATGTAAATAAAACATTTTCTAAAGTGCCTGGGTTTGATTCAGTCTGACCCTACCTAGCCGTAATTTTGTATAACAAGTTCAGGTCAGCATTCATTTAGTGCACTTTCTATAATAGAGCCCATCTTTTGCCCTTTCACAGAAATTAGATCCTAATAAGTACCAGGCATCACATGTTCATTATTATCCCAGTCTTACTCTTTGAAAAGTAAGTTTCCCAAAGGGGAAGCATAAAGTGCTTCAGGTAAGGATCCGGTAAGGACGTAAGAAAATTTTGGCAAGGATGAATCTTACTCAAGATTCCTCTCTTGGTTTTAGAAGAGAGAATCTGACCAATACTATAAAATGATCTTGATATCTGAAAGATAGGACTACACGTGTGCAAGCTTTGGAACCTGYCATGAGGAAAAAAACACTGAAGTATTTCCATTTATCTATAAATGAAGGCAGTGCTCTAATGTATTAGTATAACACCACACTCAGGACCTGCTGAGCTTCAAGCACTAAAGGAATACAAAAAGTAAATAATGTAGGGCTTTCTTTCCACTCTCCTCAAAACACRGAAATAGCTTCCAGCTCCCACCAGGGTGGCTACAGCAGACAACAGAAAATAGTTACCCATATTGCAACTCTTAAAATAGGAAACAGCAATTTCCATCAAACATAAATTGAAGTAACAAGAATTGCATATAAATGTGGTTGTCATGAAAATCCTAAGAAGCCAGATGCTTATAGACAGGTAGTAATGATGATACTGAGAGCTAGGAATAACCAACAAAGCATTAGAGARTGATTATTGTTAGAGAAAGCTTTTTCCGCCTTTTTCAGACACATATATTAATGTGTTTTAGGTCATGGACATAATTTTGGGCAGCCAATCATGAGTGAAGTTTTTTTTTTTTTTTTTTTAATTATGTGTATTCACAAGGACTGCAATAATGAATTAACAAAATAAAGCCCAGGGTCAATAGGAGGAGGACCCTATACTGCATTCTCTCGCTCTCAGACACTTATTTTAAGGCAAGATAAACCAATATGAGAAGATATCTGTCACTCACCACTATCTGTAAAGACAGCTAAAACAACTGACTCAGTCTTAATGTCTTTTAAATAGCTGACATATTGCAAAATTATTTTTTATTCTTCTGAGTTTTCAGAGAGTTTACATTTCTTAGAGAATTAGATTTAACAAGAGCAACAAGTTTTAGCCATAAAAAGGAACAGTGTGCATCATGACAGCTGAGCAAGCAATAAAACTATGAATTAAAATGGCTGAAAACATTTTAAAAACCCAAGAAAATGCTTAATGCAAAAGTTTATATTGTTTGCATCCTTGAAAACATAGGTGATGAGAGCACTGTCCACACTCATAACAGAATTTATCAGAATTATTTGCTCTATCTGCACATCATTATATATAAAAATACTTTTTTTTTTCTTTTTTTTTTTTAAGAGGAGGAGAGCAGTGCTCTTTTCTGAGAGATGCTTTGTTATTTGCTGACAAGGAGACAATATGAAGCCTTTCACTTGCTGAAAGGAAGGACTATGACAGATGAAACACAAAGAAACAATTAGATAAAGCAACCCATGCCAGTGTATTTGTAGAGATTTAATTAAAATTCCATACTGGAGTAGTGACAAACTGTTAGATCAGAGTGATGACAAACCATCGTACTGTAACCGCATTTGAGGAATGCTTGTCACAGCTTAGTATGTGGTTCCAGGTAATTTGTGATGGCTTTCAAACATTATAGTTTGACAGGTTTTTTTGTTTGTTTTGTTTATTACAAGGAGAGGCTTAATAAAAAAATAATTTTGATAGAATTTGTCCTAATGTTGTGGCAGCATCTGCAGCTTGCTGCAAGTGCTGCTGTCACCATAAACGGACTCCAAGGTATGATTCTGCTCTCTGATCGTCTTCCAGGAGTACATGATGAACAGCACACAGATTTGACAAATCAGAAGCAAACATAGGATTTCMTTCCTTCATACAACAAGGTCTGCCTCAGTGCTGAGCTCCCAAATGGTTAATCTCTGCTGTATCCATTTCACGCCTATTGCAGTTATTCTGATATTTTCCTCTTTAACATTCACAGCTGCTCATATTTTTTTTCTTTTGATTCCTTTGTTTGTTTAAAGGCAGAACTACTTGTAAAGAGTTAACTTATGAGGAAGGTGAGGTTTTGTAATAATGTGCCTAAATCCCTCCTAGATTAAAGATGCTTTATTTTGTATGCCAACATGCGAGTTCAATGGATCAAGACTAACACCTTTTTCAGTAATGGAGATGAAACTTTGAACTTCCTTCAGGGTATTATTATTCCAGGAACATAGAGGCTCGTTATCATTACTGCAATTATAAAGCAGAGCTGTGCTTGGGCATTTAGCTCTTTCCAGGGAAAACAACAGACAGACAAGGAGGCTGGTGATCATTCAGGAATGACACTGTGCAAAATGATACCACGATGCCATGACTTTACTAGTTCAGCTCCCTGCATTCTCGGCTCAGTCGTGGACTTCAACCACATTAATTACCAATGACTTTCCATAACTTGACACACTAGACAAGAYCTGACTCCAAAAAGTAGTAATTAAAACCCCTGGTCTGGCAAAATCTCTGGTAAAGCTCTGTTGTTCTATTTTGTTCTAGTTCTCAAAGGAGAGCTTCCCTCACCTAAACCATTGGAATTTACCTTAGATAMAGTAGCAACAGAATCAAAACCAGGGGGCAATAGTGGGGGAAAAAAAAAGTGGAACATGAAAAACCAAAAAGCAGATAACTTGATTAATAATATTAATTTCCACAGAACTAGCTCTCCAAACCCAGCTACAGGCTCTTAAAGTTAATATACTGGATTTTAGCACCTATTCTACCAGCTATCTCAACTCCTTAACACTACATTGCCATCCAGTTACAGTATACTTTAAATAAGCATCACAGTAGCTCCTGTTACTCACCTGAGCTTGGCAACAATTACTTTTGTTTGTTTGTTTAGGGTTAACCTACAGCATCACTGGAATTCTGAAAAAAAATACTTCAAGAAGATGGCAAATGGGAAGCAGTATAGTATACAGTGTAGCTTTTAATTTCATATCATTAAAAGATTCTGAGGACGTTTCTCATTTGCCTCCAGGAGAAAGTACAGAAAGTATTTTTAAATTACTTTTATTATGGATCGAAAAATAATCTACCCATATTTTTTTCTCAGATTCTATTACTAGTGGAATGGCTAGCCACTATTATTAGCATTTTCCAATTACAAAGCTATTTTATTGATAACAAATACGATTAAAAAGTGTATTCTCATTTTAAAGGTGTGTCACTAAATTGAAGAAAACAAATAACCAAGATGACTTACTAAGTCTAGTTTCATGGAAAGTAGGTGCACAGCTGTTCACGTGTGTAAATTTATACACAACTATTTGTCTATATGCTACCTGCTTAGCAAGTTTTTTTAATAAGTATTTAAGTGTATTCATAACCAACCACTATATACTAGTTACTGTAGGTATACACCTGGTTTATATGTATAATTCATATAACTATGCACAATTTAGACTTACAATTTTGTTTTATTATGCTTCCACATAAGCTTTAGACTTTTTCAAAAATTGAATGCTAAAATATACAAAGGAAATGTAATTAAAGAGTTGATATAGTTAAATGAATAGGCTAGATTACTAAAAAGTCGTGTAAGAAAAAAAATAAAAATAATATGGCCCAAACAAAAGATTCATAAATATTTATAATTAARTGTTTAGCTATAATCCTATGAACATTCTAGCATTACATTCTTAAATGTTGGGGCTTAGTTTAAATCCCCAGATTTACTGTGTTTTGACAAGAAGATAGCCTAGTCTCATAACAAAGATGGAGCATGTTCATCGCCAGGAGTAAATCCAAATTTTGAAATATCCATACTGAATATATGCTTCACACATCATAGAGGTAACTAAATAGCCCTGTAGTCCCTCAGTTATCATCAGGATATTTTTTAGCAGTGGGCATCTTTCCMTAGAGGCTCACTATACAAGATAAATCTTTTTCCCTAATTCAACAGATAAGGCTAGCAGTAGAAAMCAAATCTGCTTTCATGCTTTTAATACTAGTCCTTGCTTGGATATACTAAGCCTGGGGAATGCATATACAGTTATAATAAATACATTACATAACCCTAAATTATACACAAATAAGAAGAAATTAGTAACTAAACTTAGCAAAGCTGCTATGATTATAATGATCTAAGGTAAGTTTTCATGTATATCTATAACATCTTTTATTTGGTCAACTTCTCCAAGACAGGCTTTTCTTCAGGTAAAGGAGGGTCAGGTCAAGCCTTCAARATTAACCCAGTGAGGACTAATCATTCTTCCACAGCTGGTTGAATTTTGGATCAATCATCCGAGTGCCCAACTGCAGGCAGGAACAGAAGTGGCAACGTACAGAGTGAACCTGCTTATGTTTTCAGCCTTCACATAGTATGGGGACTTTCTGGACTCTCTCCAAAGCAAAAAGTTAATTTTCAACTATTTTTATCTTCTACAAAACTCCCAAATCCTTTCTAAGGCCATTTAATACTTGTGGTTTAGCAATGTTATAAAGCATTGTTTTATTTTTTACCTATATGTTGTGTGGAAAGTAGTTGGTTTTGATTGTTTTAAAATATCTATCCAGTAAGTTCATTATGTGATCCAGTTTTTGCACTTTTGAGAATATGCAAATTTATTTTTATTCRTGGATCTACAAAGACCTCTTTACAAAGACTAACCCCAAGCCAAAAATCCCAGTTTGCTTAGATTTCATTTTCATCAGAGAAACAATTCCATAGTTCTGATCACGTTCTGTGCCCGCATCCCTGTTTTCCTAATTCAGTGTTTTTAAAGATGAGTGATCCAAGCAAGGCCTTCATGTGAGGCAATATACATAGTAGCTTAGTCATGTTGTCTGTTCATTACTACTTTTCCCCTAATAATTCATAATGGTCTGCTTACTTTTTCAGCTGCTTAGGCACTAAGCTGATGTTCGCAATGGATCTTGGAGTTTTTTTCCCTAAGAGGCAATATCTCATTTACAGCAAATTACTGCTTATGTACAGTTGGGCATTTTCCCTCCCACTGGATTCATTACTTTGAATTTCCTGACACTGACTTATATCTGACATTTCTCTCAGTCATAAAGTATCAAAAGATCTTTTTGCAACTCGATTTCAAGTCAGCTTTAGATCTTCCAATTGTGATTGATTTGGTATCATCTTCAAACTTTATTTCGCTATTCATCACTCCTCCATATAATTTATGAATATGCTGAACATAGTGAGTTGTTCTCAGGCAGAGCTATTCTGTTCCTCCATTAGGAAGCAACTTCAACTCCTTTCATTACTAAATTGTGAGCCTTGCTCCTGATCAAATCCTTAGTTGAAAGAAAATCTTTTTGTTTACTATAGCAAAASAAAAACAGCACCTTCAGAGAAAGAGAGGCCTTTAATATTCTGACTTTCAAAAACCTCTTTTTGTGTGCACAAACAGCGCTGATAAAAACCAAGGCCAATTGCATCAGTTTCCAATACTCGCTGCAAAATAGACTAAACTCTCCAAAACCTATTCAGGCTAACAAATTGGCAGACATACTTTCTCTGATTAATTAAGACTATTACCAAAGGAAATTGCTCCATTGTTCGTTCAATTGAGTGTGAAACAAATTTTAAACAGTTCTTACAGGAAAGATAAAAGTTTTAATTTATGCTGTAAATRCAAGTGGTTTTGATTGCATTCATTCTAATCTGGGAATTATTTTGCACAGGAATCTGTCAGAAATAAACGTTTGCGTCATAAAAGCATTAGCTAGATAATAAGAGAGAAAAATCAGAGTTTTTCAGAAAAATGCAATAACTCTTTCAACTTCAGGTGATTACATTGCAGATGAGTGTCAATATGCTAGTCAGAGCAGCAGTTCAGAGAAACTCAGGAATGAATAGACTTGCAGTAAAAATAAACRGAGTCTATTATTACATTTTAAGCCTGAAACCAGAAAGTTCAGAGAAGGCGAGACAGCTTTCAAAAGTGTGGGRTTTTCAGATAAAGTACAAGCCTGCTTATATATACTTCTCCCAAAGCATCACTTGGTAAATTGGAAAATGAATGGTCCATTACATTGAATCTGGTGGTGTATGTGGGCCAGCGGAGAGSGTGCATTATTCTGCTGCTGCTGTGTGTCTGGTCAACCATTAAAATGTGGTCTCAGAATTCCTACTGATTGGCTTCAGGGGACTTTGTGTGCATTTATATACGTGCCTATAAAGCRCACCATACAAGAAAGCTAACTGCCTCCTGCAAGCACCACATGCAGTTCCCAAACTGCTTTGGAAGCACCGTAAAATCCTACAGCCACCTAAGGCCCAACCTGTCCAGGACAAAGCACGATATGAGCGCAGGAAGACTCTGCCTGAGCTCAGCCCTACACAAAATAAAATAGAATTTCCACAAAATAGTGTCTGCAGTGAAACTTCCCAACGCAGATGGATCGGCTCTCCTTACAAGTAATGGCATTCAAAGCATAACCAGTTATTTGTGGTGCCAGGGCTAAGATGTTTATGTGCTGCTCAGAGAGATCAGTATCAACTGTACACTCTCTTTACTATTTTTATGTAATATCTGATAAATGTGTCACTCTTCAAAAATTGCTCCAGGATCGTAATCTGTAGAGGGGAAAAAAAAAAAAAAAAGAAAAAAAAAGAAAAAGAAAAAGAGGAAGAGGAAGTAGAAGAAGAAAACACAGTTCTATGAATTAAGTATTTAAAGGGAGAGGGAATAGAGGGAAGAGGTTTTTTTTAATCAAGCAGAATAAAAAGATTATAATGTTATTTAAGGAACTTTGTGTATCACAGTTACAAAGCAAAACAAAACATATTGCAAGGAAAATGGAAGTTTCAAGGGAGACAGTAAATTGTCTATTTGCTTAAGACTCATAACAGCTAGACTCCTTTTCAGATATTTTTTCCCCTCAAGACTGGCAAACTTTTCTAAAAAATAAGTTTAAAAGCTTCCTATACTTTTTAAAGAGTTCATGATASTGCTCTTATAAAGCCAAGTAAGTCTCAACTGTATCTCTTCTTTTGGTACTGTAACAATAGGAAACTGTACACTTTCAATTTCTGTCATTAATTCCCTCGATCTCTTAAATAAAGATTCATTAAGTGAAACTCAGTAAAATCTAAGTAAATCTTAGTAAATCAAAGTAAAAATAGCTAGGGAGCACAGCTTAAAGCAAATTTCTGTCCAATGTAGTACAGCATATTCTTCTAAAYGCCTGTTTGCTCTGTAGGGGAAAGCAAGTGGAAGCTTGTCCCATATTTTCATCTTGGATACATGCAGATCTGCCAACAACAGCATAAGAAAAATATTTTGCCGTATTAAAAATATTTGAAAATAAATTTTTAAAATCTTCTAACATAGATAAAAATCACAACATGACTCAAAGTCTAACAGGGAACAAATGGTAACTATTTTGTTGGAATTGACAGCAAAATTTACATAGAATTCAGGTGACCATTTTGAGGATTCATTCCGTTTCAGCTGTGAATTTTTATTTTTTATTATCATTTGAACAATTATAGAATTGTGTAAAATTTGTTCCAAGGACAAAAAAAAAAATCGGAATTAAATACTAAACCAATAAACRTATTTAGGTTTCTTTCAGCAGGAAGACAAATTTAAGAGATATTCCCAAAGCAGCCATCATACCTGATCCTGCCCTTTCTGTTCAAACAAGGTTTCCACAGACATCAGGGAYAGCATTACCTGATACCAGAAATCATCATCTGTGGTCATACTAAAAATACAACATCCTGTACAAAGTTTCATATTAGTTTTAGAGCTCATTAAAAATATGAGTCCCGCTGTGTCTTGGTACATGCTTACTTCATTTTATCACTATTTCTCAAGCCTACAAGGTCCTTACATTTCAGCTTGTATCCAGGTTTTGCACTTTGCCAATGCTAAGGGAAAGCAGGAAAATCAGGCACTATTTTTCCTATAACTAAGATGATTTATCATTGCAAGTTTTCTGAAACCTGAACACCTGCCTTGCTGCTTCCGCACTGCAAACAGACCTGGGGCAGGTCTGACCCAGCTACCTGCCTATGGGGAATCACTTGGTGGACTATTTGGTAAATACCCTCACACATAAACTTAAATGCCTATTATCACAGAACAAAAACAAGAAAAGGTAACAATGGTTATGGACTTACAGGTCTGATCATCATCACAGAAGTTTCTTCCTCTTTGTTCTGAGGCCTGTTAGAAATTCACCGATACTGATAAATAATTTTACGTATCTACAAATATTGAGTCAATAAAATCAAATTACCTGCCCCAAGCTAACCAAATTGCTTAGACTTTCAAACATTTTCCCAACACTGACCTTGCTGCAAACAAAGTAAACAACTGGATCCAAGCTAGACCCAAACTTCTCAGATTTTAGTGTGAAGAAAATAGATTTTATTAGGTCATACTCTTTCAAGATGCTTTAGATAGGATTGCAAGCTTTTTCATGAATCTGTCAAATTATCTGAACCAATATAAATTCATCTTCCACCTATGATGCCTTTCCAAACAATCTATTTAAAGTTTGACATTCACTTAGCACTAAAAAATAACTTTTTTTTTTTTAAATCTTAACTATTTCATTCTGATATTGAATCTCGGAATTATTGTCTTATCATGTATACAATATAACTTAGCTAATTATTTTTCTAAGTTAAAATATGCACTTTTTATCACCTAATATAGAAATTGCATTAAGTTTATAAAGCAGAAGTTTCTCTTCCAACAAGGTACTCTTGGAAAATCCAGACTTTGGAGATCACCTTAACATCACTAGACACTTACAAGACATATCAAAGAACTGTCCTTGAGCTATATATGTAAAAGTGCTCAAGTTTGTTATAGATATACTTCTAAAGAGCAGAAAAAAGAGACAGAATCCCTCCCCTTTGACAAAATGCACACAGCAAGCAAATGAAGGCATATTTAGCTATCCTACTTACTTATACAGTGCTTTCACGTGCTCTGAAGACCATGGTTGCACAGCTTTGATCTTAGCAACCCAATGACATCATTCTTTTGGCATACACAGTCTACTGATGTTTACCCTTATGACTTATTGAGAATACTTAAATCATGACTAGCCTGCAGGCAAACTATTATGCAGCCTTTATTAGAATTTTGGTACAAATAAGGTGGTGGATTTTAGAGGTATGCAAAGTAGCTATTATTACAGCTCGCTACTCTACCTCATCCGGCTTGCAAGGATGACCTCTAGGGGTGAGAAGACTGCTCAGCCATCACATTTATTCAAAACCACATTTATTCAAAACCAGTGGTAAACAACAGTCAAATTTGGTCTTATAACTGTTCTGAAATGTGGACACTTTAAAGAAAACAGAAAAAAAATTTTTTTTTAATGAAATGACTTATAAGTCTCTCCTCCATCAAGTGTAAAGCATTCACTTCCAAAGTGACAAAAAGCACTATGTCTCTTGGCCTGTGATATTATGATTGCAAATGAGATGAGTTACCAAACGGGCATTGCACTCTTTATTTTTCACAATAAAACCAACTGGCACTGACTTTAGTAAGTTTTGTTCCTTATGCAGTAAAGTATCTTCTTAGATCACTTTACAAATCTGTTTTAAAAGGTAAACCCTTAAAATACCATTTTGTGTTAAAAGAAATTCAAGTATGGGCAAAAAAAGCAGAGGTTTGTCTGTGGAGACATTCATAGACAGACTGTGGCAGTAGCTTCAATCAGAAGAGCTTATAAAATTGTAATTAATAAGAACATGTGTGCTGGTTCCCAAAAACAGGAAAGAATTTCTCCTTCGTTACATACAACTAGTCCACGATGAATTGAGTTAAGAGCTATCTCTATGATGTATGAGCTACTCCAAGCTTCCTATAAAGTTTAATCAGTCCTCTGTGGTGTATTGATCGAGTTAATGTGGTTACTGTGTTCCACATCTGCCTTTTTTTTTTTTTTTTTTCTGGCAGGAAATAATCTGATACAGACTGTGAATGTATTTGGAAAAACTCAGAGAGGTTGTTTTCTCTGCTATAAAACCATTGGTAAAACCTACAACCATTCTTCATCTTTGTTAGCTAGAATCCCAATAATGGTGTGTTAGAAATACAGAATACGTAAATACAGCATCATTCTTTACAGTAAACAGATTCACATATATGCAAACATGAAAAGTTTGGCCAATTATGTAACAGTGAGCAGTGAAGGACCCCAGGAAGCAGGCCACCAACTAGGAGGCCACCAGCCATGGACAACAACCTGTTTCCATATAGAAAGTTTCTCCAGCTCCAAGCAAATGCATTGTGAGAAGCTAAMGACAGGAGCAAAGCAAGACAGATCCCACTGAAGGTGGTGGCTCTTATCTGGAGACTGGCCTTGCAGCTTCCTTGCAATCAATCCCTCATCTAGGCCCTCAAGCAACCSAGGCGCATTGGCCAACAGGCAATGGAAAACATGACAGAGCTTAGGAGAAGCATTATGTTATACTTTTATTTAGGCCACAAGCYGGCATATGTATGGTGCATCAGCAGTTTTAAAACTTCCTAAAAACCTCTGAAGCCAAGGTAGGACCATGAAGGCATCCCTTGTACACACATGCCCCCCTAGGCCTTACTACAAGGCCAGGGGCTTGCACGTAGCCAAGTTCACCTCTCCTCCCGGCACTCCTCCTCTTCCAAAGAGCCAGAGTCCCACTCACCCTTACGCAGGTGCTGATCCCTCAAGCAACACACACTCAGGGCATCTGACAACAAAACTGAAATCATTGACAAAATCACTGCTATCTCAAGACAGGACTTTGACATCCTATTCTGCAGATGAGATTAAGCACAACTCCTATTCCTGCTCCTTTCTCGTTCCCTCAGGATTTCCAGAGAAATGCTATGGATCTCATTAGATCAGAAAAAAAGATAAATTATTGATTGAGTTGGAACCTGGTGGCTGCTCAGGGACCACTGATCATGACCTGATCATGTTCAATATGAGCAAACAGAAGCAGTCAAAATGGGCTGTATATACACCTGGTGCTTCAAAAGAGCTGAAAAAAAAAAAAAAAGTGAAAAAAATGGCAAATATATATATATATAGAGAGAGAAAATCTTAAATTATTGCTTCCTTCTCCCTAATTTTAGAGTTTATTAAATGCCTGAAACCTACTTTTTCCACAATAAAGACAGCAGGCAACTTTGTCAAAAAGTACATCCTTTTTGACAAAGAGACAAGAGAGTAGAAATGCATAAAGTGGAATTTAAAAATCCAAATACATCACAAAGGAAGGTAGATAGCATGCAATTAGGAGTCACAATAGAAAATAAGAGAGAAATATACACACACACACAAAACAAAAAACCTTTGGATTCATTATTCAATTATGATTGTAAAATTATGGATGTCAATGCAGAAAAAGACAGGAATATGCAAAAAGTGTTTCTGTCTTGAAAATGAAAAAACCCCAGTGTGATATATCATGTGAGCATAGCAAAGCATTTGACAATTCATTACTGATGATATGAATGCAGATGATATTAATATTCAAGCTCATGTAAATTGCACTTGTGGGTTCCTAAAGTGGTGGGTGAGCAAACCTGCCTTTGCTCATTTTTATTGCATCCTTAATATTAGGTAACACGTTTAGTTCATGAAAAAGACAACTCAGAGTGAATTAATCTCATGGTTAAAAAAAAAATAAAATAAAATTCTCATGATAGAAAACACTGGATATTTGTGGAGCTTTAAAAAAAAGTCTGTGTCTGGAAGACTGGAAGATGAATCCAGACAAATTCAAACTAGAAATAATGCATAAAATCTAGAGATGAGCTAATTAATATGTACATATGGGGAAAATAATGGATTTTCCATTTCTTGATTATTTCCCTATTAAAAAAGCACAAGATGTTTCTGGTAAAAGTTTTGTCAATAAAAATTTAACTAGGCTCAGTCCTGGATGGAATGCTAAAGCCCTGTTTCTTAATGGTGCCTTAGGGACAAATGAATTTGTACAGTAGAAATACCTACTGAAAAATATGATCTTTTATATGCATTACTAACTATAGTTTTTATATAATCATTATTTTAAATAATGCATAACCATTTCACTTATCCCTGTTTGGAATAAGAATGAAAATGTACGTTTTAGGTCTGCCCAAAAGCTTGAGGAAGTCCAGGGCCACATCTACATTTTGTACTGAGGTGTTCTCAATGAAATGGTCACTCAGGGACAATCTACATTGCCTGTAGGACAACCAGTAATCCACTTGTGGACTCAGCTACCTATTTTTTTGTTTTCCTCATCCTAACATTCTTTTTTTTTTTTTTTCCCTATGTTTATCATTATCTACATTCATTTACAAAGACAGATGTATTTGAATATGTCACAGAACTAGGAGAAAATTAAGCTATCAGATTGTACAATTAACAGTTTACAGATACTTTTACAGCATCTGTAAAGAACTTGAGTTAGAGCATGAGGAATTAAGTATAATGAAATGCTGTATTTCTTGGAATTCAGGTTTATGTAGAGAATTTGTCTATTTGTATGAGTGATTGTTTGCCTGAAGCAAAATTGCAGATCAGAAACAAAATAAAACCCAAAAAAACTCTTCAGACATCTTATTGTATCAGTAATACAAATAAAATTTAGAGTCACAATAAAAGCCTGTGCCCCTCTGCAAAAAAACCCTAAAGCTTTTTATTTTAATTGCTAATGGAAAATACCCTTTGAATGGAGAGTATTCTTTAAGACAGAAAAAAAAAGAAAGAAAATTTTATATCCATGTAAAATAAAAAAGTTTGCTTAAACATTACTCTTTTTTCCCCTCACTTTAACTATCTTTAACAAGATATTCTAACTYTATACTATCTGGACCACAATCAAGCCATGAAACACAAGCAAGACTGGTAATGGAACACTTCCTCATTCCTCTTCGCTAAAAATACTTAAATGCACTCAAAACCATTTGCTAATTGTGTAGTGTTTGTCTTCCAGAAACCGCATATTGAAYGACTGTCTTCCTTTTCCATTCTTCTTTGCTTCTCAACAGCATCTAATGACCTGGAACGATCAAAACAGGCAGCACACCATACTTTGGAAAATATATTGTTAGAAGGAACACTAACAGCAGAATGAAATGTCACCCTTTGTGCTATGACAAAGCTACTGAAGCCACATGAGATCCACAGGCCTGATTTAGGCTCCTATTGTTCCTGTGACAAAAGGAGTAGACTAAGTAAGGTATGGCAAGCTAATACTGTATTTTACATCTTGCTTCTAGGAGAGAACAAAGCAATACAGAGCCTAAAATAGGTGGAAAGATTAGTAAGGGAAAAGAAACCTGAGAACATTGCTATGTATTTTCCAAATGAGATGGAGACACACAATAATAGATTTAATCTAGTTTCTTCTATTTCTGTTCTCCCATTACCAACCTGACATCTACCATCTCCTGTAAGTGAGATTTTTGTCAAGGAACTGAATGAGGAAAGGAGGATACCCCATAAGAGGTGTTTCAGGAAGGTTACCTTAGAAGGAGACACAAGGGGAGGAGGCAATAAAGGGAAGAGAATGACTTCTGTGTCTAGAAAAAGACACAGAAACAAGGAAACACTGGCATTAAAAATCAAGAGAAAAGGTGCAATAAAATGCTAAAAGTAAAGAGCTGGAAGATGAAGCACTGTTTTCTAAGAATACAGTAAACATGACTAGAGGTGAAGTAGAAATATAGTCAAAATAAGATGATAAAATATCCTTTTCATTAGACAGATTTATCCTGGTTATGGTTTGGTTGTAGGGGAATGTAATAAGCAGCTGCAGCAGACATTTTCTTGCAGTTTTAGAAAAAAAAAAAAAAAAAAAAAAAGCAGTCAAGGAACTTGAAGTACTGGACCCAGCTGCCAAATCTGCAATGGATTTTTCCCCTCCCCTTTTTTTTTGTGAAATTATGAGGAATTTTTTTTTTTTTTTTTTGCTTTCACGCTAGTGATACTTTTCTAGCAACCATCAATGTGGAGTAACTGCTAAGACATATAATTAAATGCTCTTTGGAAGGATTCTCTCAAAACTGTGATCTTACATCTGTTAATCTGACACAGGCTGTCTCTCAGTCACAGGGAAAATAAGATATTAGATTAATGTAAGAAATGCAGAATTGAATTTTTCAGTGGATGGACAATCTACATCAGACCTAAGCTGAAGTAGAATAGTTTTGGTTATAAAATATCAATAAGATAAGATAATATCAATGATAACTGTATTATTAATAAACATATGTGGGTGGAGATTCTAAGCCTTAAAACATATGTTGARCCAAAAGGACAATATTGGAATGTATGAGATTTAGCTTATATATTTACCAATAGCCTTTAACAGGGTTTTACTACAAACTGGAATATGAAAAAGGGTCATTATTAAATTCAAATAAGTAACTTAAAATTAACTTAAATAGTTCATAAAGCATTTGAAACAGGCAACTTCTAACAGGTGCTATTAAAAACACATTAAACACAAAACAATTACATTGAAAATTGAGTTACATTATCAGATTTCTGTAAAAATATATGTGCATCCACCCACTATCTTTGATTTGATTTTTATCTTCAGTAGATAGAAGTCTTAAGGGAAAAGTACAGCAGAATAAAACATAAAGAAATGAGGAATTTCTCTGAGGAAACAACAGCAAAGAAAATAGTGGCTGACCAGATGGCAAAGAGAATAGCAAATTTCCATTTTCTCAGAAAAAAAGACAGGGAGAGGAGGAGATACTGTGATTCTAATACAGAAAGCCAACTAAAAGAGAGATTTTCAGAGGGCCACATAATTGAAATCAGTTCTCTTCCTTACAGCCAAAATAGAACCTGAACCAGGCTCAAGAAAATTGTTAAAAGCTGACAAAAGTKATTCAAACACAGGTAGGGACAGTTACAGGCTTATACTGCATTTATTCACTGTCATACAATCTCCATCATAAACTAGTTTTAAGTAATTTTTATTTCAACTATTTGGCCATGGTGTTTCTTCCCACCATTCTCCTCAACTTGAGGAAATGCATGTATTCCTATTCCTTCCACTAAATGAGACTGAAGAGTTTCTCAAGTTAGTGATATTTTTAAATTCTGAAAAATACTTGAGCAATAGAAGAAAAAAAAAAGATATAAAAATCTTCATTTAGGATAAGATACTGCAAGTGTTCCTAGGGCATTCAAATTGTCTTTGGAAGAGCATATTCACTTAGATTCACTTACAGTTTCTGTCACTATTGCACTTCATAGGTTACTAAGGTCTAGGAACATTATAATATCCAAGCTGTATTCAGACAACGTTTCTCGTGTTCCTGGAAAGAAGAAACACCAGTGGCTTTGCTTGCATATAATGTCCATGACAGTTTAAACTTTTCACTGCCCTTATCCTGTCCTTAGAAACATGSCTGGAAAAAGAAGTTCTTCCAGTTCTTCTATGCTCTTCTAGAGGAAAAAGAAATAAATAAACAAAAGAACACTCACAGAAATCTATTGCTTTTGTTTTGTAAAACAAAATTCMATAAGCTATGAACAAGCCCAGGAGTTAGAAAACCATTGCTTGCTTCTAGAGGAGTATATGGGCAAAAATCTGATGTAATAATTAGGCAAAAGTCTAATGTAATAATAATAAAACTAGTCTAGTAAAACACATCTTTTTATTCTTTTCTCTACATCAAGAGATATTTCAGTGAAAATTATCTTAATCTCAGTTTTCAGAGGWTTGATTTTTTTAGCAAAGAAATCTAATAATTATTAAAATGATTTGAAATTCACTTGTGCTAGAACTTAAAATAAGTAATTGGTTTTGTCTCTACTGTTTTTTATATATCTTCTGATCTCTATTTTAGTCTTTCTGTGCCTCCTGTACAGATAAATCCAAACAGAAGTACACCTTTACAGCTATACAATGGGAGTTGTAGTCCAACTGGAAAATGATTTCCAGCACATAGCTGTTCTCTACGTGTTTTCAGATAGTCATGAGACATCTAAAATCTTTATATGCTGGTTTAAGCACACTGATGGACTTTGGCTGGCATTCAGAAACATAATGTCTGAAAACCCAGAGCAAAAAATCATGATTAGCTTAGTATATTCAATATAATCTAAATGCCCATCTAAAGAGGGATCTCAGATTTACTGAGTTGAAAAGAGTGAACACTAATAAAATATTTTGACTATTGGGTACTCTCTGGGAAACTAGTTGAAGGGGAAAAAGAATAGGAGTTCTTTTATTCTTTAAGTCTCATGGGTATTTTATGAACCTGACAGGAACACATAATTTTAAAATTTAATATTTTTAGGTGAAAAAATAGGAGGGGGGTATTTTTTTCCACCTTCTGAGAGAACATATTTCTTGCATAACTGTATAAACTCCCTAGCTGCCTGGATTTTGTATTAACCTTCAGGACACCAGAAGAGAATTGGTTTTGTAATTAGTTGTGGTTTTGTAAAGTCAGACAATCAAAAGGAAAAATGTTCCTGTCAAGCTGAACTTTCGATGAAAGTAAACATACATTTGTAAAAATATATCAGTTGCTGTGGCAACTATTTCCTACTATCCCTTAAAACCCCCAAATAATGAAAAATAGAAACAAACAAAAGAAGATGTTTTAATATGCCATTGCAGAGGAAGTCATTCAAGCAAACACATTTCTTTAAGTTCCATTAAACAATACATAAAAGAACAAAGGGAAAAGCAGAGCAGGATGATTATTTGGGCTAAGCTGAAAGTCCCAAGTATTATCTCACTTTTACCCAACTACTAAATCTTTCATGAATGCTCATAAGATTCTGTTTTCAGCTTTTTCTTATATAAGCTTCCAAAATATCTTTTCTTCTACCATCTCACGAATCTTCTGCTTTTGGTTCTCAAAGCTGAGCTAAAGTCTAATCCCTCCCAAGTGAGATGCCTTCTCTGCAGAAGGTAGTCAGATAAAAGTGACAAGCAAARGAAATAAAGATAGCAGAGTTGGTCCCTATATGCATTTCTTGTTATGCTGATATATAACTGTTTTTTTAACAACACAAATGTGTTGAGTATGATGCAATATTTATGCAGGTACTGAAAATTCTACCCAAACTGTCAGAATATGAGGTATTACTCAGATCACACTATGCCAAATGCATTTTTTTTCTACAGAAATCAACACCACCACTATAGCTATTTAACCATGTCACAAAGAACAAATTTACCATAGTATATYGTTTTAAAGTAGTCATCTTGGCCTGTATTTAACACTACAGAACTGGACACATGAACACCACACCTTACTCTAATGGAAATGAAAACAGTATTAAAAATAAGCAAAACTTCCGTTTAGATAGATATGGGTAAAGCCCAAAGAAACCTAACACTTTCATCATCCTGGCATTTTCTAAAAGGTTTTCATACTCCTTAGCAGACGTGCTATATAAACTATGCTGCTTATATTTCTTCCCTGGACCAAAACTTTCTTCTCATCAAGACAATTCCTTTTAYAGAGGCAGCCAAATCCAGAGTACAATAATTGCAATAAAGAATTTAGTGATTCTGATGTCCAGAGAATTGAGATGCACTTTGGTAATAATATTTTCCTTAATTAATATACTGATTTTGCATTATATGGCACTACTCATCAGAGTTTCTCCAAGAACTTTATAGACTTAAAAGCTTTGCAAAAGGTTTTCGTTAGCATTGGAAGAAATCCTGTTGATGTCAAATTCTCTTCTGTTGGCAGTACACAAATRCATTGATACTGATAGTCAATATAATTACTTTCTCTTTCATTAAGCTTGCAAATCACATATAGCACAAAGAGCAAAAGTGTAGCATTTCTAATTGGTTATTTATCAATCTGAAAACTTGAATGAGCACACATTATTAAATTTAAATGAACAGTAAGCTCTTATGCAAAGGTTAATTTTCTCTTCCGCCTTTCATTTGACATTTTTGGGAATAAGAAAATTGTTAGTGACGCATCTAGTTAAAACAAGTCGAAAGCTTTGTTGCTTTCAACACTAAATAGCAATTTTGTTGTAAGAGAACAGAAATAAGTTGGTGCATTAGCCACTCTGTATGCTGTGAACCAGAAGAATATCCTGAAATAATGAGATTTTTGCAATGTTATCTGATTTTTTCATGTTCATTCTTTCTGTCCTTGGTTATTTTTCCATGTTATATATTTAACCAAACACAGCTTATTCAGGAGATAKATCTAAATCCAATTTAACTGTGATTTGATTTTACAGAAATCAAGCTAGAAAACCAGGTAAATCAATAAATGCCATTTGTAGTGGTAATGAAAAAAATAGATCTCTAGTAAGAGGTTTTGCTCTTCAACTTTTATTTTGTATGGTTATCATTTCTGTTGATCTGTATCTAGAGTATGCAAGAAATGAGTTTTAAGTGCCACCTACAGAAAGTTTTATGGTTTGAAGTAGTCATAGCAACGAGAACTACCTGAATTTTCACTGCTAGACAGTACATTTCCACTTAGTTGGGCGAAGCAATAACAAGAGTAAAAAATATTACAGCTCAGGAAAAAAAAAAAAAAAAGCTTTGTTTTTAATTTCAGATAGCTGGATTTTGAAATGGTCTTATCAAGCACAAACTGAAGACCAATTTGTGTTTTYTGGCAAAAGGCAACTTCAAAATATAAACTTTTGCAACATAAATCATAAACTTCTCTATCTAACCTATTAAACAGAGTCCACACAGTTCTCCAAAGAGTCCTTTGGTGTTGGTTTATACACTGCACAGAAACAGAAGCAGCAGCAAAAAGGAATTACTACAAGTTATCAACAGTGTAATCTCAGAACATTAATAAAAGGAAGAAAAGTTGGGCCAAGTTTTTATTGTCTCTATTTTGTTTATATTTTATTGACAGCGAAATGATTCACAGAACTGTTACAGTTTCGAGCTACCTCCACAGAATTTAAGACTATCTCGTTTCCTGTCCAATTTGCATTGGTCTTTTTGGGGACCTTCAGAGCTTCAAAGCATCCCGCCCGACAGGCTTTCAGGGCTCCAAGATCTTCATTTAGCCTCTGAAGACCCAGGGCAGTACCTACTCCTAGCAGCTTCGCTTGTGGCTTGTGGGTCTTGAAAACCAAAATTAGAATTTTCTGGTGAAAACCCACTTATTCTCAAGTGACTCCAAACCTACCAGCTGCTACCTGGAGTAGATTATATCATTGCCAGTTTCATTATTCTCCTGTAAGAGCAAAGATCATCAACCTCTTGTCAAAGTCAGAGTCATTGCTACCAAAATCTTCAAGGAAAAGGCAAGCTCAAAAATGCAAAAATTTCAGTGGCACCAAAACATTTTTACAAATCATTTATACCTTTTGGTGCCAAAATAAGTGAAAAATACTTTTAAAATTTCAAAATAATTTTCAGAAAGTTTTCCATATCTGAAAAAGCCTCAAAAATTTTTGATTTTTTTGTCTTTATTATATTTAAATTTAATGTGATTTATATTAAAAATATTTTATCTGTGTTTGAACAAAACATTTATTGGGGATGAAAAATAACATTGAGGAGCCAACATTATATCTTTGAAAGTCAAAAGAAAAATGGTTGTGCCAGAGCACTGAAATGCAGGCCATTTATCCAGGTAGTCAAGAAAAACACTAAAATTGACAATATCATTCAGCAGCTTCCTGAGCTTCCAAAATCTGTCACTTATGAGGCATTTATCATCATTGCAATGGCATACATATTTCACATGGAAAAAGTTACTTTTTTTTTTGTTTTTTAAGCCAGCAACCCTAAAATTTCTCTAGGACTTACTTTTTCTAACATTTTCAAGGTTTTGTTTATTGAACTGAAATTTGGTTTAAGAAGGTCCAGAACCAGTTTATCAGCAAGCTCCCAGACATACCAGTTAACAAAACACCCACTAGAAAACAATACGTTGTAAAACACGGTTATACCAATACTGGATGAGCATCAGCTACTGTAGTTTCAGTTCTGTAGCTGCATAGGCTTTTGAGGAAGGATCACAATAACAGATTTATCTGATTTGTTCTGCAAAACAGACTGGGAGCTTCACTGAACAGAACAAGAACATGAAGAAAAGGGCACAGCTCTGATTTCCAGCAGAGGAAACTATCACAATGATAAATTACTTCCTGTTGGTAAATACTCAAGCCTCACATCTATTCTGAATTTGTTTCGTTTTGGTGTTCAGTTAGCAGCTCTTGTAAAAACTTTGATATTAAATTACTGTTTTCATTACTGTAAGTCAAGCTGTGAACTTTCTCACTTTTTTTTTTTTTTTTTTTTTTTGGATGATGATGCTCAGTAGCTCCTGGAATCTCCCCATAATACATATCTCACTATCCTCTTCCCAAGCTGTTCTCTGGAGACTTTCCAGTGTCTCTGGACAAAAGCCTCTGGAGACTTTTTTTTGTTGTTTTTTTATTCATGTTTTTTAATGCGCCAGGACTGGAGACAGCACTCAAGCAGCAGAGATGTCAGAATTACATATTAGCTTTAACACACACACATTTTCCTATTCACATGATTATTCATGATATCCTTCTTCAAATTCACAACTTCTCAAAATCACCACATACACACATACATACAGTTAACATACTTTACATTTAGCCTTAATAAATTTCACCCAACTTGCTTGGGCCCAACTCAACAAATAATCCCACTAACAATTCTMCATCAGACCTATGGTTTTAGACAATATTCAATATTTGCTTAGAATAGAAAGCCTATTTGGTATCATGCAAAAATTATCCTTTCTGTTTTTTTTGTAAATGTCGATCAGAGATATTTATTAAGTTTTATGCTTATGCTTTATGCTGTAATGCTATAGAGTCACAGAACAGCTGGGGTTGGAAGGGACCTAGTCCAACCCCCCTGCTCCAGCAGGGACACCCAGAGCAYGGGGCACAGGGTGGCATCCAGATGGCTTTGGAAGATCTCCAGAGAAGGAGACTCCACAGCCTCTCTGGGCAGCCTGTGCCAGGGCRTCATCACCTTGACAGAAAAGTTCTTCCTCACATGGACGTGCAACTTTCTGTGTTTCAACTTGTTGCCATTACCCCTTGTCCTATCACTGGCCACCACCGAGAAGAGTTTGGCTCCCTCCTCCCTACAGTCCCCCTAAAGTTCCCTCCTACAAACCTCCTCAGGAACTTATACATATTTATCAGATCTCCTCCCAGCCTTCTCTAGGTTAACCAGGCCCAGCTCGTTTAACCTCTCCTCATGCAGTAGGTGCTTCAGTCCTTCGATCATCTTTGTTACTCTACACTGAACCCTCTCTAGCAGCTTCACGTCCCTCCTGTACYGGGGAGCCCAGAACTGCACCCARTACTCCAGGTGCGGCCTCACCAGGGCTGCGCAGAGGGGCAGGATCCCCTCCCTCGCCCTGCTGGAGATGCTCCTCCTGGTGCAGGCCAGGATCCCATTGGCCTTCTTGGCCGCCAGGGCACACTGCTGCCTCATGCTCCCAAATCCCTCTCTGTGGAGCTGCTTTCAAGCAGGTCTGTACTGGTGCCATCTTGGCACTATTTTCTTTGATACTAATCCCACTTTTAAAATTCCTTTTGYACTTCATATACTTGAAAAACTCTTTATATTCTTTATATTAGCAAATTTAAGTAAAGATTTCTTCTTCTGTATTATGCTTCTCTTAGAAGCTTARAGAGCTTCTAAGCTTCTCTTCTAAGCTTCTAAGCTTCTCTAGAGAGCTTCTCTTAGAGCTTCTACAGCTCTCAACCTCAGACTGTTAATTACTAAGTGCTGCGCTACTCACTGTTTTCAACCTTGCAAGAGACAATACATTTGTATAGAGGTAACTACTGCTTATTCACATCCTCCTGATTTAGAAGCATCATGTTTAAGCAGAACATAGAGATGCAAAGCAAATAAATCTGGGCATAGCTGCTACAAGCTGCAATGTCCAATGTTAGCCCCATGTACAACTGCATCCATACAGAAGCTACAGCATCATTACCCTGTCTTAGCGAAGTTCCCCCTCAGTCTGGCTCCAGGAAAACTGYCCCTCTGGATCCTATCACCTAGAAATGCCCAAGCACAGCTCCCCAGGCAATGCCCAGCCCAAAGAGYACACACAGTGCATCCTCGAGCTCTTTCAGGACTCGGGCTGGGCTCTAACAGTCCTTTTGCTCTTCCTTCACTGGGTACTCTAAGTTTACTAACACACACACAAGGTCTTATTTATTCTTCTGCACAAACTCAGCATAACATTATCCAGCATTGTTCCCAAGGCTTTTATTTCCTGCTTCAACAGCGGTTGTAGGTCTCCACTACAGTCAGATTTTGATTTTTACAAATGTTTGTTTTTCAAAATTGCTCAAGAATTATTTTTGGCTAATATATTCCAGCTTGCCTATTGTTAGTGAATTATGTACTTCAGCTTCAAGATTAAATATCAGCCCTATTGAATAATTTATGACTCACTCAGACAATATTGTCCCTTCTCCTTCACCACATTTTTTTCCCTTGATGTCTTTCCTCCTTTCAGATAGATGTAATTCATATGCATATGGGCAGGAAACAATAACAATTGTAAACATTTGCATAATAGGAAATCAAGTCACCAGGTAACACATCCAAATGCATCTAAGTCCATTAGAAATGTACAACTCATTTTTCAAAATTGATTCAAGCGTAAGTTTGCAATGCTTTCTTAAAATCCAAAGGAGCATATAAGCAGCAGAAGAAAATTTTAGAAACCTATATACTGTTAAAGACAATGAAAAATAGTTTTTTTCTTCCCTATTCTATATAATTATATTCCATTCTTCAGTAAGTTGCTATTTTGCTTATCTGTCTCAAAGTCATTTTGGAAAGTGAAACCTTGACTTCTAAATTATGTAGTTTTTGATAATTTTGCTTGTCCTCTAAGAGTACAAGTCTATTTTTTCAGATCACAAAAAATAATTCACCCTAGACTATCCATGTGAGATACAAGATGAAACAATTATCCCTAACAATTTATGATCTATTTTCAGCTTTAGTCACTCTCGTAAGTCTTTGATGCTTTGTATTTAGAAAAGAAGGTAAAAAATCAGGAACAAAAAGATTATCTTCTGTGTAAGAGGTTACCTATCATTTCTCCGGAGTCACAGGAGAAAAGAAGCTATAAAAGCAGATTCTGAAAAAACTTCTCTTTTGCTGTGTTTAAGCTAAGGATAGGGACCACATATGCTATTGTGGACTGTAACAAGCTGGGGTGGATGGAACATGATTATGGTCTCTGGAAACTATCAGGTGCAGCTAGAAATAGCAGAACACAGCCTGGTCACCAGTTATATGGCTGAATTCCCCAGTAATTCCAGTGACTGAAAACGACACGGTACAGCCTCGTAGCACTGTCCATGTTTTACTGCATATCGAGCTCTCTTTCCACAGTAAGAAAAATAAGTACATAATTTGACCAGTTTTTGCAAAGAGTCCCTTGCATTGATGTAATCCTGTTCCCACTGAACAGCTCCCTCTGGAAAGAAACACAGGCAAACRCAGAGAACTCTAGAAGAGTGGATTTCTGGGGAGAAGATTATACTTGCATCACAAGGATAATTTTGCAACAGAGTGTGGTTTAAATCAGCAACACTGCATTAATTGTTGAAAAAAAATATAAGTAATCTGTAACATTGCYGTGTTTGAGACATAATGCAAAATAAATCTGTGAGGATCATAGACCGCAAATAGATGAGATAGTCAATAATAATCAATTATTAATTAACAACAGCAGTGATTCAGAATTCCATTGCCAATATTTATCAGTCTCTGTCATATTAGGGTCATATATTTTTAAGGCAGCAAAGTAGCTTCCATTAATTWTCTTACCTTGGTGAGCTTTTACTCTGCCAGTGGGGAGAAGAGTATTTTATAGGTCTACAAATCTCTAACCATTCCAGTCCTCTGAATTTACAATTCGGATGTTTCCCAGCTCTTYCTCTGAATGCAAAGCACAGATAGATCTGATTTTTAAGAGGAGAAAGGTGGGGTATCCATTGCACCACAGGGATAATCCATGACATGAGCTTCTGGGATTTGGGAAGGTGCTGCCCAGGACCAAGCCGTAGGAGCAGTAGGTCTCMAATATGCCCTGGCACTTAGAATGTGTATAGGAGGTCAGTAAAGTGAATACATAGGCTTGCATCTCCTCCAAGACCTAAGCATCCTGTGGCTACATTCATCTTTAGCAATATATCCAGTATAACAGCTGAATCGAGATTCTTTCCAAATAAATATCTTAGCATTAAAAAATTAATCTGTAACCCAGAGTAGGAATGTTATTTTTTTTCCTAAATATGCAGAAGTCATTAGATTTTTAAGGACACTATGAGCTCAATAAAATGAATGTTTGGGGATGATTGCTGGATTTCTTAARCACAACAACAAAAAAAAGACTGTAGTTCTACAACCACAGTACTGGGAAGAAAAAGAGAAATATGAATGATAGTCCTCTAGCGCACAGCTATTAAATGCTACCTCTTAGCACGGTCCAATAAATGACAAAAAAGACTGAGACTTTAAATTAAGTTTCAGTCGGAAAACATTCTGAGTACTACTTTAAAAATGTGATTCTATGCTAAAATGCATAGTTAGTAAGTTACTTTTAAAGACAAGAGAATTGTTTGTTGTTGGGATTTTTTGTTGTTTCTAAAGGGCACTGCAATGTAACATAGGTTCTCAAGTTTTTCTCTTTAGATAATGCTGCTCTGAGTAATACAGAAYGTAAAGATTCTAATGCTGGCAGGTAGCAGTTGTCAGCCTGGAGCTGAGCATCCCCGTCAAATGCCCTTAAATTCCTTTCCCRTGACTTACTAGGAAGGCAGGACTCTCAGCAGCTCTGAGGAAAGGAGCTCAGTGTTTTGTATACATTGAGCAGCCTCTTTCAGCACTAGCTTTGAGAAACCCTGTGGTTATTTTCAGACAACTTTGGATGGATCACTGAAAGGCCCTTTGCCCGTCACCTCTGTTGCTGCTGCCAGGCTACACAATCTGCTGCTTTTTGAAGCTGTGTGTAATGGCATGTCTGTGGGAAAAATTGAAAGAGTTACAACACAACTTTAATATCAAGTATTTGAACACAAAATTGGGCAGAGCTTTCAAAGAGAAAAGTTTAGAAAACAGAAAAGGTCACCTCCTCAGACTCCAAGATTTTTAAAGCACATTTATACACTTTTTAGTTTGTTAAACCATATACCTCTTTAATCTATAAATCTTTAGAAAAAAAACAGCTATCACAGGTAGCCATAGACCTAGGGCTAGACCTAGACAGCACTAGGATATTAGTGGCAGAAAAGAAAAGCTAAGAAAAGAACAAAAAAACTACTTCAACATCCCTTCTTAACCAAWATATTAAGAAAGACTATTTGTAAAACTAATCTTATATAGAAAATGAAACAAACATTTCTCAAAGACTGATTTAGGGGATAGGATTTCCTGCAATACACATGCACAGTTGGAAAAATAACAGTGAAAAATCACTGCTAAGTAGGATGACTTCTACTRAGCAACATTTACCGTTTCTACACAGTTATTTTTTGTAAGCTTTCTAATAGTTTATAAGTTTATCTAGAAGACACGAAATAGAAATTATTTAAGCACAAAAAGCAACCTTTAAGTGTAAACATTAAAAGAAAAAATAAGATGACTTCACAGGAATGAGTAACCACCTGTAGTTGCTTTTTCTAAAATAAGGATGAAAGATACTCATAAAAATCCTAAAAACTTAATTTATGGATRTAAGAAGAAAATATTTTCATTCTGATTATATATTAACATATACTATTATATTACCATATTAGCATACCTATGTCTGTTATTATATAGTTATGGTTATATTTTTCTAGTAGCTTTAACAGAAGTTACTTCTTTCACCTTCTTCCATCAGTATTTGTCTAATTCCAGGTTATCTCCTGCAAAAATGCCTTCTCAGGAAAGCTCAGGAAAAGGGATCCTCCCATACAACCTTTTGGCTGCCCAAGATGTGTAAAGCAAAGCCAAGGCTCCATGGTTTTTGACCACCACAGAGAATCACAGAATCATTATGAATGGCAATGACCTTCAAGATCATCAGATCCAACTGTAGAAGGGGCAGGGCATTTGCTCAATCAAGGATCCAATGTCCCTGCTGCAGTTTTCTGCCCATCCCAATGACCAAGCAGAGCACAGTGCCCAGCACTGTGGGACCACAGAGGTGGCAGAACCTTGCTCTGAGCAAGGAAAAGCAGGTGAGCTCCCTAAAGTAATTAAAATTTCTTGATATTTACTTGTAAGGTAAAATTACTCAGTTACGCCATGACCATCACTTAAGTTAGCCTCAATTTATACTGCGAGATAACAAAGTCCATATTCATTTGTGTAGCTTTGAGGCTTCGGAGGTTACTTTAAAAGTAGTTCAATTATTCTGAATTTACATTGCTAACAGAAATTAAAACTACAGGCTTATCAAATCAAATCATTAACAGCATCTTTCCACACGTAACTCACAGCTCCCATAGCACCAACTTTGACAACACACTCATGAAATGAAGCATTGAATTTTAGTGAAGCATTAATTTTCAATAAGCCATTCCTWCATGTTTTATATGTATGTGTGCCCATGTGTGTGAAAATATATATTATATATTTAAGATACATTTCTACTCAGCATCTAAAGTTGACCACAGGAGTTGGTATCAACCACACCAGGTTGTTCTCACAAATACACAGTTTAATACCAAAGCTACCCAGAAATTAACCAATTGCTAAAGGTTTAGACCATAAATGTGAGCCTAACACGCATTATTCCATAGTAAAATATGCTATCTTCACACTAGCATTGCCACCAACTATCTACACTGATTACTTTTTTTCCCCTATAGTTTGCATTAAAAATAAAAAGACTGCTTTAAGTCACTTCTGGAAAATACAAATTCCATTAGCTTTAGAAGTCGTAGAGTTGTCATTTCAAGATAATTTTTATTCAACCATTTCATTACGTCATAACTTCACATAAAAACATAAAATTACATTAAAAAAACCGCACTCTCTCAACTTCAGTGAATAACTTTACAGTTCTAAATAGAAGCCACAGAAATTTTATTGCAAGAGCCACATCATAAAATTGACCATGAGTATGTTTGCATATTTCCAACAATCATTTAACTTCAGTTTTGATTAATATGGGTAAAAAAAAGCGCTAAAAATGTGTCCAGAGAACAATACGGTTCCAGAGAACAATACAGAGGCAGAGTTTTACGTACAACAACTTATAGCAAGGGATAAATGTATTTTCAGTGGAAATAGGTTTGACAGAGCTGGACGAGCTGAAAGAGCTTTAGGGCTGGAAACTAAAGCACATGTGAAGCACATATAGGAGGATGCTCCACACACACTATATTCAGCCAAGCAGACACCAAAAAAAGAAAAAAAAGACTCTTATAAAACAGTAAATTAAAGCAGGCCGCAAATTTTGAAATACAGGATGYTTACAGAGATATTTCTGTTAATGCGAATGAAGATCAGAACTTGAAAAGAATTACATATAAAACACACACAGGTTTTGTTTTCTGAAGTATTGACCTGAAATTATGCCCCCTCTATGAGATTCAGAGCAGAAAGAGTTGTATAAGAGTTTTTTTCCTGTCTGATGATCTACTTAAGTTTTAATTACCTTAAGAACAATTACTGGAATGTATTGTAGAGGTGAGAAAATATGACTCTCCTTGAAAGGAGACTATCCAAAAAAAAAAAAAAAGAAAAAATGAAAAAATGTTTCAAGAATACTGCACATGCATGAAAATGTCAATTTTTTTCTCTGACAGAAAGTCTGTCTTTTAGTGCCTAAACATCTACAATGACCAGCAGACAGGTAGTACTAAAGCCTTTTACTGGTGATTTAAAAAAAAATGTGTGAATAATAGCGACAAAGATTAACTTGTGAGAAGACAGTATACAATCATTGTCAAATCTCCTTTTTCAAGGGAAACATTAGGAATTTCTTTTCTTCTTTAGTAAAACACTGGGGTAATATTTGGGGTTGAAGAACTGAGACACCACGTCCTGCCATTCTTTTAGCTCCTATGTCAGGACAAGCAATACATCCCATACAGAACCTGAGCTCACTTAACAGCATCTGTGTGACCTGCATTCCTGTAGCAGTACTTGAAAATGGTTACTGCCACAACCAGATTTTCATTACCTTAGCAGCAGAAGTGCTTGCAAACTTGCAGGGTATAAGACACAGTTTCAAAGCAGTGCACTACTTTGTTTTTGATGCATTTTGTCTTGGATTGGTAGGATAATTGGAAGCAGTCAAAGAAACATGTGGAAAACAAACATTGACCTTTACTTCATTTCTRTGTGTCCTCCTGAAGGCTGAGATAACTCTTTACACTTTCTAAAGAGGCTCTGTGCCAATTTCTAACCCCCTCTGCCTAAAACCTGACTAAATGAGGCATCCTTAAGTTGAGAGGTGGAAAGCAGCTTTAGCACCATCCCTGTGCAGTCCTTTTGAAAGGCAGGCTTTGCTCCTGGGGACTTTCCACTAAAAACAGGTTCTGTAAAAATGGTGTGAACATATGGGCATTTCTGATGAGTGCTTTCTAAAGTATAATTTCATATAAAATCAAGAATACCTTTTTTTTTTTTCCTCCTTCCATCGTCATCTTTTCAATTACCCATGTTTCTTTCAATTATTCAGCTATCACAGGATTTTATACTAGAGATTTATGAAAAAGACAGCAAGATAGCAGGCATACAATTATTTTAGTTATAAAAATAATGGGGGCTATAAAAAGTGGGAGGCTTTAAATGAAACGATTATCTATGGATATGCTACTGAAGARCATTTATGCAAATAGTGAGCACAGTTATTATACTGAGCCAAATAAATACTTCTCTGAACAGTCACACAGCTCTCCAGCAGACACTTGAATTTTGTTTATCAATTTGCAGACAGTTGGAAAAACAGCTGCCTTATATACACTCAAAGACAAAAAGAAAGAGAATGCAGCACTCAATAACATAAAAATAATGGTGAGGCCTTGAAAACCACCTGGCAGATAGTAAAGCTGTACACTTTGAAGTTCCACTTTTCATCTAAATGGGGCCTAATCCTGCAACTTGTGTGTAACCAAAGCTCTCATCTCATCAAATACTCGGTGAATGGGACTGTGTAAACTGCTTACTCCTCAGGTAAAATAGTGTCACTGCAAAACAGATGTTCAGCTGATGCAAACTGAGGCACTTGGCTAAACTGTCACAGCAGATGAGGATCTGGCCCTATACAACCAGGATAAAATACCACAGAGCTTGTGCTGAACAGTTTAAAGGCATATTGAAATCTCAAATCTACATCTTTTCTGTCATGCCAGACTTTATATGTTCTTTCTTTTTCACATCTTGTTTTCCCTCTCCTTCCATAAAAATGGTGAATTATAAAAGTGATACAGGGGAATGACAAGATATATTTAACTCCAAGACAGATGCAAATACCCAAGTTATCTGCAGGAGTTCTCCATTGGCTAATGGACATTTTGGCCCTGCCAGATTCACAAATGTCCTTTTCACCTGACCAAGTCCTCATCTTCATCCTCCTCAGCACAGGCATAATTAAAACCCTTAATCTTTATTGCTTTGTTCATTTGCATTCCTTCTTTTTTTTTCTCTCTTTCTCTGCAGTTTYAGGGTTTTATACTAATGTGCATCTGAAGACTTTTTTGCAGAGGTGAGAAGTGTTTTTTAAAAGTCTAAATAAATGTCTAATGATAAGGGCTCTTGAACCTAATCTGAATTTGGTGATCCCAGCCCTAGGCTCTAGTCTTGARTTCCTATGATATATGATAGAGTTCAGGAAGTATCTGGAATGCAACAATAATCTGGAAGCGAATGATGGAAATACTACATTTCAGCTTCTTGACATTGATGGAAATAATGAAACTCAGAAATGAAATACTGTGATTTGCATGGAAGAACTACTGCAAATCAACAGTAGCAAATTTTATTCCTTTATACGGAGAGAATACAGAATTAATATCCGAAGAAAAATGCTTGAAGCCATGTGAAACATGCAGACCAAAATTTAATCTGTAATAAATAAACCCACATAACTGAACTAATCAAGTTACACTTTGAAATATGCATGCCTTTAATCTGAAATTAGGTAACCTTTTAAAACCTCATGGGATAACTACTACAGAATTCAAAATGAGATGAACAAATTGTCTATGTTTCATGTGAAAGACGGCAACATTTTTCCAAGGACAAAGCAAAATACTGATTATTGTGATTAAAGTCCTTTTTTACTCTAGCGCTGTTTGACAGTATTATCAAGAGTTGATAACCCCAAAGAACACACACATACTAGGAATGCAGCACAACAGCATCATTTTGGGAGAAGTTTACCTGATAATTATATATAATCCATCACCAACTGAGGCCTAATTGAATGCAATCATTTGAAATCTGCTACTATTATAATAAGTGGCTAATATATGTAACAGAACATTTGCATAATTAATCATTGTGTTTGATATTCATATAAGAATGATTCTGAATATTTTTAACAAGTATAATTTGTTGGCCACTTTTGTTGCATCAGAACAGAGTTTTTGTGCAAAGATTTAAAGTATCCACAGTATCTACCGTGAGTAGATGTTTCTGACATTTCTTACATCTGTTTTGCTTCCTTCTCTGAGACTATGCTGATTGGAGAACGGATCCACAAAAAGTCCTGGTGCATACAGAAACACACACAATATTTATATTCACAAATTTTAACGCTTAGAGGAGAAGGGTTGTGATACTACTGCAGGGGGTCCACAGCAGAGGGGCATCCCCTCTGGCACTACGAAATGTCACTGGGCATAGAGAGCACGCAATTGCCGAGATTCAGCAAAGCCTACAGGAATAAGCAAGAACTGCTGCTGAAGGCTGGTGTCAACCCTGGTGGGCTTTCTCCACATAAAAATGTTAGAATTGTAGGACTGAGAACAGGTTTTTGAATTTCCCTTTCAGGAAATCTGTGCTTCATGTATGTCTGATCACAGTATTTTGACCTGATTATTCTCTACTCCCAAAAACTGTTCTGCACAAGAATGACAATTTCTTTCTTACTATGAGAATGAACCAAAATAGTTTTGCTTACTGTGGAAATTCTCATTTTCCCGTGGCTAGTAGTAAGACGACTGCTCCATTTGACAGCAGACAAARATTGATAGAGACACATGCACTGTACCAGTACCGGAGAAGTGCCCTGAGCACTGAGGCTGCTCTGGAGAGATGTCTGTCACACAGCCGCTCATAGACCATGGTCTCTCATACAGAACCGTGCAGGCATCTGCTGCTAATATCTGGTATCTTTGTTGCCTCTGATCTGACCTTGTTTAATAAATTTAATAATTTTTAAAAATTATAATTTTTATAGTTTTTATTTTCCTCCAAAATACACAGAGTGAARGACAATTGGTTGATACTATGGCATTTCACAGAGCATCTCACAGCAACGAAACAGTGATCATAGAACCTGGTTGGGGATCCCAGATTTACCATTTAACATTTATTCTTACCCACATTTGCATCTTTACAGAATTTAYTCTCTGGTCACTGCCAAGTATCCAAAACCAGCTACTTTTGTTGAAGCAGATTGGAAAAAGATAAGACTTCTTAAAAACTAGAAATGGGGAAAGAAACACAGCACCTTTTAGCAGCTAGCAGATAGGGAACATTCAACATAATAGGTAGATGGTTCCTAAAAGCTTATCATTTTCTCACTCAAGTGAAAACAGTGCATAAGAGTAGAAGGTGTTTTGCGAGCTTATCTCTTTGAAATGCATAAGGAGCTCTAACTGCACATAATATTACAAACACATATAATGTCTTTGCAAAATTCCTACACCTCTGCAGATTTCCTTGGAATAGCCAGAAGAAGAAACAGGTCAAACACCTTGAATGCTGTCCTAGGAGTGAAACTCCCTTTCACAGACYACTTCAAAAAGAAATTACTCTCATACATACAATAATGACATTTTACTCTCTCACTCTCAATTACTTAGTGATTTTTTCTTACAAGAATTGCTCACTGCATAGCTACTACAGTTTAAAGAAATAAGTAAAAGTGACTTTCAGTTTTCTGAAGTGAGTAACATCTTTCTCCATTTATTCTTCTTTCTAGAATAAGGGCTAGTTTCTGTTGTTAATGCTGTGTGTTTTTCTGAAATAATCCAATCCGTGATTATAAGACACCAGAATTTAGCCTGGAATTTCCTTTATTTCCCTCTCCTAGACATGACCCAAAAATACCAGTGACATTACCTGAGAAAGCACAAGTCTATCATGAAAAATCATGAAAAGACTACTATAAAAAACCCTTACTAGAAAACTACTGGAAAAAGTAGCTTTTCCCATGATTAATGAGGAAAGCCTCCTTTTGACACCCAAGAAGTACRGAACAGGCAACACAGAGACCATAACTATCTGTGAAGTCTCTACGTCTTATCAAGTCTCCTTTGGAACTGGGAAACCTAGTTTCCTCTGTCCAGAGGAAACAAGTTGTTTCTAGGCTGCCTGCTTTGCACGCTGAACACTGCCCGGTGGTTGGCTTCTCAAAGGTTCAAGACMTACCTGACTTCTGATACTCCACACGGGGAGAAGAGCACATTCTACTAAGACACAAATGGAGTTTTCATATGATCAAGATAAAAATAAAAGGTCAGCTTCCATAGGAGAAATGACAAGTACAAGAAAGTGAGAAATTGAACCACATCTCAAATGGTTATGAAAAGAAACACTGCAAGTGACAAAACATATATGAACACACTTAGACTTTTGCTTACTCCCCGGGTGTTTGTTGGAGGTTTATTTCCAGTTCCTGGAAAGTAACACGGCCTAACCAGTGCAAATCACAGGGTGACCAACCACAGGCTATTGCTCTTGCTTGAAGTTAATTTTGTCAGGGAACACCAGGTAATTTTAGGCAAGACTAAGTTGTTGTAGTGATCCCTCTCTTTGCAGGCATCTTAGAGAGCAAAGTAGATTTTAATATTTCTTTTCATCTTTTTTTTCTCTCCTCTATTCAGCTTTGTTTTGTTCTTCATAATGAAGAACCCTGGAGTTATCCAGCGCTTTGGAAGAATKATATTATTTTGCCTACCACACTTTTTTTTTTTCCCCCAGACATAATCCCATACTCTTCCAAGCTTCAGAACACTCTTTAACAGACACTAGGCCCTTTATCCTTCCCCCCTGCTTTGGCTTTGTTTTCCTTCATAAGAAAACCAATTGAGAAAAATAAAGAGAATACTTGATTGATATTCATGTGCYAGGAAATCCACAGTTTAAAGGCATAAAGTGTGAAAGAATTTTACAAAGATACTGTTTATCTTTCCTGAATGAATCATGTTCTTATTTTTTCAGTTTACTCCATTGATTTCTAAGTGGTGTTATTTACTTTTATTGCTATCTCATTTTTCTGCTGAATGTGCAGGTAGCAAATCTTGTATAGAAAGGAATCTAAAACCATCATTAACTATCTGCTAAAAATTATAATTTACATTTATTAGTATAATGTACGTTTCGGGAAAGTAAGAAATGTTTTAAAAACTCTTCCCAAAGTACATGTGATCTACTGTGACTTCTCAGAAGATAGAAAGCGATATGCCTTAGCAGCAATTTTAGAAAGTTCCTTTTCTTAGATATTTTTCTCACTTCTTTAAYCCAGGTTAGACATTCCTCAGAAGTGAACAAGGATGTATTTAAAGGAGGTCATGGAGTTTGAGTGAAGTGACAGGAAAGGAAATGTATTGAGTAAAATGAGAATGCTGAAAAAAAAAAAGAAACAAAAACTSGWATAACTGCCTTTGAAAAAAACTATGTTTTAATATTTTTTTTTAATCAGAAAATCTTCTTATTCTAGCCATATCTTCTTTGCTGTCCTCCAACTGTATGGTTATGCTAGTTCTTAGAGTGTAACTTTCATAAGAGATAAATACTTAAATACAAATAATATAAAAGTGATCTTTTCTTCTTGCCCAGCTTCTAGCAAATTTTCAATCTAATCATACCCTTTATCCCATATTTTCCTTCTAATTCACATAATGAATTCAAGTAAGTTCTGAAGTACTCCTAGAAAAGAATGAGGTCCTCTGGTATAATAATGGGCAATGGCAGATTACATACTCATTACATACTCAAACGCTAATTTATAATTTTATGAAAAAAAATCTTAAAATAAATTTAGCTTTTGCAAAAACTCATCTTCTTTCACCTATATTTTWACAAGAGAATTACAACACAAATGGCCTTAAACACAGACAAATCTCATTTCTATTACAGAGGTAAAAATATAAAACAGTAAACATGGAATATATTTAAATCCTGAGAAAGTCAATAGGTCTGGCCTGAAACAGACATGACTGCCTTCACACATCTATCATATTCTTTGGTTATACTTCTTTATCAAGAAAAGCATGTCTTATCTTTGAATACATACAGTCTGTAATAAAATCAGAATAAATGACRATATACGTTCTAGTCTTTCCTACCAAATCTTGACGTATATTATGCTCAGAGTTCACGTTACCATTTCCTACAAAAAAAAAGTCATTGTTCTTATTCTATCCTAAAAGCAGGACTCCTTTGCTAGACTATCTCCCTGTGATTCAGTAGCATCCAAGCTTTTTGCTTCCTGGGAGCCATATAGTTGTGATAGCAAAAGAGACAGAACATGGTGGAAAAAGCTGGAGGGACTCTAGGCAATACTCCAAGCTAACTCATTTTGTTTGTAATCTTGTTGGAGGGAATTGATATTTTTCATTAAAAGTCTCCCCCAAAAGCAATTTGGAAATATTCTTACAGAATTCTTTTTCACTCATCCATCAGAATGCAATTATATCCTTTAGCACTGCTTAAAATCTTGCTGTCCCAGCTTAAACCAACAAGTCAGCTCATGGACTTACCAGTTCCTAATCAAAACAACTGTYTCCTACCACAGGGTAAGTAAATTTGCTATTACTTAAGAATACTGGTTACTGGACAGAAGAAAACAAAATTTTGGATAGAGTCTGAACTGCATCTTTTTTTTAAGTAAAAAGTTGGTCGTGGCAAGCTTGCCTATTCTTAAAAACAGTATTATGAAAAAGCAAGGTTTCTGGTCTTTGAGATAAAACCTTATTATAGATGACATATATCATGGTGCTCAAGTCAATAAGATCTAGTGGACAAACACTTGATTTGCAGGAGGAGAGGGAGACACGATGACTTACAGAATAATTGAAGATTTCCTCAAAAAAAGGCTCAGATGTGAAAAATCCAGAGCTACTGTTTAAAAGACAATAGCAAACTCAAATTACTCTCTGCTACAAAATTTTTATCATGTCTAATTTACAGCTGAGAGATTTTCCCATTTTTTTAAGCACACTCACCAAGTGCAAAATATTCCTTTCTTTGTTCAGGGTATTTGTCTCGCATTTTAATGGCTCATCATGTTTTTTGCTTCTTCTGCTTCTGGCTTTTCCCAGTGAAACTATGTCACACGCCATGAAAGTGTCACTGGGTATTATTTTTTTTCAATTAATACTTCCACCACCATTTTTAACTTATTAATCCATCTTCCCCAGGCACTGCTGGCTAAAATTATGGCAATCTGCAGCTTCCCCAATTAAATTCCTGTAAATGGTAGTAAGCACAACCCAACTGGTTAAATTGTATTATGATCTGCAAAACTTCTCGCTCAAAATGTCTCTGTCTGGGGAGCTATTTCAGCTAATAGCCTTATGCTTCCTATTGATGTATTTTCTACATTTAGCAAAACCAGAAAGTAAGCCACAGAGCCCCAGGGAAAACYCACGGCCTATTGGTAATCAATTTTAGTATGTTAGTTTATTTTGTTGTGTAAGACAGGACAAATGTGTAAAAAAGAGTTTCATTCTCTCTTCAAAAGAGAGTAACAAGAATCACGTAATGGTATGTCACACTGCCCGAAGGCTTTACTGACAAATCTTCATTAATGCTTTTCTATTTGATTGAGCAGTTTTAATGAGCTGCCAAAAGCAACTGTACAGTAGCTACAAGGAGTTTAACAGCAGCAATGCTATCAGTTACAACATCAGTTCACWTTCCTGATTAACAATTTCTAGTTCAGAACCCACCACGAGGTATGAAAAGTCAGGATTGTATTCCCGCACGTACACCACTTCAGGATCGATCAACCTCAAGTTTTATGCAGTTGGTCACGTGTGCCATGAATCAGATATCAGTATATCACCAGAAAAAGGACATTATCGTACATCACCATGAGAAGTTATGAATATATTCAATAACATAGAATCTAGTACAAATGCCTGTAGGACTCCACAGGTAACCATTTTGATACCCTGTGACTATAGCTTCTAAGTGATTGTTTTCCCTACCAAAAATTTTCATATGACTACTCTGAAAAACTATACTTTTATAAACCGKTCGTTCACTATCTCCATGACATATTCCTCCTCTTATTTTCTGTGGTTTATTTGAGATAAAAAACTACTGCCTTACCTTGCTCTGTTCGTGGTAGCAGATACATTAAAAAGAGGCAAAAGCTGTGAGACTGAAGATCATGAACAAGTAAATTACTGCAATGTCATGTAGGTTATAAAAGGTCAGAGACCTGCTAGAGGCTAAAGATGGGGAAATGTTGCACTGTTCTGCTGAAGGGGAATTAAAGGGAATAGCTAAAGTCATGCAAGAACTGGCAGCTGCTATCTCCCATGTTCCAGTCAGGTGCTCAGAAGAGAAGACCATTTTTCTAAGATGTCATTTATTAATAGCCATAAAATAAACTGTAAGCCACAATGCACTTTTTATTTTCAGAGGTCAAAGGCAATCATCCAAGAGCAACATCCATGAATTCAAAATCTAATGATAAGCCAGGCCTAGAGGTTAGAAGAGGTAGACGTCATTGCATTCCCCACTGCTATTATCTACGGAGAAAATAAAAATAAATTGAAATTATATAATTTCTTGGGAAGAAGAGTTCCTCAGTGCTATTTCCTAGTTCCTTAGTATATCCATTCAAGTTTTTATAATACTGAGGACTACTTCCTCTTGCCTCTCCATATCCAGACTCTTGTTTACCAACCTTCAAAGCAAAATCTGTTTATTCATCTTGTTCACTTTAAAATCTTCCACTCATAAAATGCATTCCCATTCCCTATAAAGCATGAATACAGATGATATCCAGCAGCTATAGATATCCATCTATGCTCAGCATTATCAAATTCACTGTTAGTTCTTATGAGACAACAAAGAAAAAGAAAACAAAAAAGAGAAAGATCAGTTGAAATTTTAGAAGATGATTAAATTGAATTTGTATATCTGTATAAAAGTACATACACCTGAAAGGGGAATATCCTCCATGCTGGATCTTACCACCTGGATAGASGATACATCTGACAAAGCTTACTTGGTCACTTTTATTTTAATATCTGCCTGCATCTGGATTTGCTACAGAAACAGAACTAGGTCTGGAGTTTGGAATTACCCAGCTCCAATATCACAGACGTAGTTTTGGAAATTCTGATGCTTTTCTATAGTTTATGAAAAAAACTGCTACACATAGAATGGTACAGCATCATAAATTGGATGTGCACATAAACAGAAATAGGTTCACACATGTACATTCATACTCATTTAACATTAATATACCTGGACTGATCCAGGTATATTAACCAGAGCCAGTTGTGATTCACTCACTACTGTGTATACAGACCTATGCACGAGTGGTCCCACTGATGGCAGCTGACCTGCTCAAGCACAAAAGRGCCTAATCATTGAACTAAATGAGAACTCTTTCATTGGACTGAATGGGTTTTGAATGAGGCTTAGATTTCTCATCAATATGATTGATGGCTTCTAAATTTGGCTCTACCTAAATATGAATTAAATTTGTAGGGTGTTGTATAAAATACTGGGAAGTGGACAGCCACAATTTGTAAAAGGTCGATATTAGAATAATCAGATAGAAACTGTCAGGCAAAAGAAAAATAGTGTCATAAATCTCCACCTAAAAATAGACTGAAAAGAACAGAGAAAATACACTGTGTCTGACAAGCAAATACAATATATCCAGGTATGAACTAGACACCAGCATCATACCAAGCTCAGATGCCTGAGAGAATGTTGGTTAGAACTCAAGATTTAAGTAATTAATTCGCAAATGATATTTAATAAACTTTTCTCAAGTGTTTTTCATGTGTTTAATCTTCAAAGACAAATTTTTRGAGGAGTTGACTGCTTCACTTGGTCCCATTGTAGGAACAGTTCACAAGACCAATATCACATCACAGGAGACCTAATTTGATTATATCTTCCACTTCGCTCTTTACCACTTGCTACAAAATTGTCTGAGTAGCACARTGTGGTAGAAAACTGTCTTTCAATCTTTTTTTTCCCCTTCATTTTCCAACATATTCTATAAGTTAATATCACTGGCAGCGTTAAAGCCTTCTCAAGAAAAGGAGAATTGAAACAGCCTCCAGCATCCCAGATGACTGATCTGGTAACTAGGCTACTCAATAAAGGACACCTACTACAAAATGTAACATCTCATTCTAGATCAAGTGGGGTTTTGTTTGTTTGCATGTTTGTTTTTTTGTTAAGCACAAAATGTTCTTCCTCATATCTTTTTTTCCATAAAAACCCTTGCCTTCAACAAAATGCTTCACACACCTTCTCCAAGGATTAGCTCTGCCTCAGCTCAAGACAAATATGTATATTTAGGTGCTTCAGTTGGGTTGTGGAAGAGATTTAAAGTATTTACACACCACAGACTTGCTGAGGATCTTTACCTTATGCACATACATTTGTCTACTGCACAGTCTTCCTAATATCCAAATAACACTTACTTTGGTTTTGCTGTTAACGGTTAGAAAAAGAAATTGAGTGTTTCGAAGAGCTTAGTGACACTTAATTGGATATTGATACTATTCCCATGGCCTTATCAACCACTATATCTTGTTCAATTAGATTTTCTTCATGAGTTTGATTATGTTTAAATTTCTTAAACCAGCCATAAGGAAAATATCACAGCACCTAGCATAGCCAAACTTGCACATGGCTGCACAAAGTGACTCTTTGCTGAATGGGGCCTTTCACTCCTTTGTTTGAGCAGTGAGATTAAAGTCCTTTATATTACTTGATACTGCTGCCCTTGAGGGCAGGTCTATCAACTCCCTCAAATTTTATTCGTGCTATGTTAGTGATATAAATGTCTTTACTTCAGCTGAAGCAGACTTTTGAGATCAATAGCAAGGATTACTGGGAGGAATAAAAAAATGCAGTCTTGCCAGCTCACACAAATGAGTGGTCACTGCTGAAAGCATTAAAGGGTTGAACATACCAATCTAGTGATATTAGAGAATCTGTATAATTTCTCATTGTTTATATGTAATATGAAGAACTTGGTATCAAATGATAAATTGCAAAGTCTTTCCTTCACTCCTATACAATTCAATACTATTGTACATAAGGAAAATGAAAATATTTGAAATTTTCTTGAATGTTTCACTTAAGTCCCAGCAARAGCAAAGATAAGCATTCCTTACATAGGAATGTATATCATTATACATCATTATWTACCCTTCTAGATACCCTTATTTCCTTTATGTTCCAAACATAGGCATCCCATCCTCCCTGTGTGCATGGAGGAGTGAGTGAGCATGCATGAAAGATCWGCTCACTACCAATTGCAATAAACTAAATCACTGTTAAAAAATCCCACAGAAATGCTGAGAACAGAAAACATATTTCAAGGCCAAAGAAACAGCAGAAAAAGGAAACTATTGTGTTTGGAACATACTGAGCTTATTTCGTGCACTATTGTAATGCAAAAATATTGTAATAGGAAAAATCAACTAGAGGAAACCTGATTCACAGAGCGGAGACAGACAAAGCTTATGATACTGCAGAGAATTACACCAAGATAGTGATGCAGCCAGGATTTTCAATAGAACCTTGATTTTGACATGAAAAGTCACTCTAAACAACTTCACAGAAGGGGAGATTTTACAAATATATATTTTATTCAGTGAACAAGAAAAAATGCAATTCATATAATTTTAGAAAAAGTTACTTAGCAACATCTTCAAGATATATAGCTTACAATCCTTATTAAAAGCCCCACTTCTTTATGAAGTAAAGCACACAGCTATAGAAATATCCTGACCATATCTGTATGAAATGGAAATGGCCCTACTTAATGCTACAAAATGATGTATGACTTAGAACATCAAGTGCCTGATGATCTACTCAGAAACCAGAGAATCTTTATATTTCTAAAATATACATCGAATCATCAGTTCAAGGGGTTTTACTTATGTATTTTAGCAGTTCTGTATAACTGGAATCTTTTTCCTATATATCCTTATATGTTCATGTATCCTATTATTTTACTTTTCTTATCTCTCAGTGTTGTCCTCTTTAAGGTTACATGGACATTTTTAGAAGAATAGCTGTTTATATTAACTTAGAAACCCTAAGTCTATATATTCATCTTCCACACCCTAAGTCTATATATTCATCTTCCACATCTGAAATGCTAAATTTGAGATTAATATTTTAAAAAGAATGTATTCCCTGCTTCTAAATCAACAACTGGAGTAGTCTATAAGAACATGAAAAAATATTCTTAAAGAGGCAMAATTAACAAAGATCTCTTCCAAATTCTTTCAACTTTATGATCACTAAATACAGTGTTTCCCTGAGTATCAGAATGCAATTTGTGAAAATGCAATAAAAACTGCTACCAGTTCTCTGGGATTTATAAAGTTTGTTATGTCCAGTGGCACGTCAACAGTGCCTAAAGATCACATAGTCTTTACTTACTTACTTCCTATTAAAGACATAATCCTAAATGTTGATATAGTAAAACTAAAGCTATTTCATACTCAGTTTGAAGACTGAGTATGACTCAGAGGAGTCTTCAAACAGTTTCTAACACAAACGCTGCATTATTGAAGCTGCACACAATGCAAAGGGGTCTGGATCTATTTCTTCTGTTTTTTGCCATCTGCTTTTCTTAAAGATTTTCTAGGTTTCTAAGAGTTTGTTCTTTTTTCATTTAAAATATTCATTCTTTTCTTGTAATTTTGTTTTATATGCAACACAATTCAAGCATTAGAGCAAGAGCATAATAAAACAGTCAGATTTCACTGGTAGAACAACAACAATCTAGTTGGTTGAGCTCAATACTTACCTTTTGGTTTCCTTTAAACACACTTATTCTTTCAGTATTCTTATACTTTCCAAAGCTTTATTTCAGTCTTTATTATTTCTAAAAGCCTTTTCCATTCCTACTGTCTTGCTAAGTGAAACACAAAAGCTTACTCTGAAAAGTTACCTGTTCAACTATGCATGCTTTTATTTTCTATTCCTGTGGAATGCATTTGAGTGTTTTAGATCACCTACCTACTACTACAACAGAAAATAAAGTCAAATAACAAATAAATAAATCATTGTGGTTTTTTGTATTTTTTTCCTTTAGTAAGCATTGAGGGTCCCCCAAAAAACACTTGTTTCTGACTTGTTCTGACTTTAATACAATACTTAACATTGTTTTTATAAAAAGGTTTTTTCTTGTTTTTCTTTTTAGTTTTAGACTAGTTTATAGGAAATCTATAGTTTGCTGAAAAATAAAGTGTAGCAGACAAGATAAAGAAAAAATAGTACTCCTTTAAAAAATATTTTTTGTTGATCTAAATCCCCTCTTTATTATTATATTTCAGGAATCATTTGGGAAAAGAAGCAAAACAAAAATAATTCATACTGTCTTTCCCATAACAAGGAAAAAGAAAAGTTTGCCTTATGAACTTAAAAAGTCTCTTCCAGTTAAGAAATGGAAAAAGAGGGGGAAAAAAATACTGAAATACTGCTGAGATAGTCAAGAAAAAAGTAGAACCAAAAAAAAAAGAAGTCATTCTAGTATTCGCTATGTTGGGGTTTTTTTTTTGTCGGACTTGTTGGATATAACATCATAACACTCCTACTTTGAACCAGATGTCCTAACCAAGAGACCTCAGATTGTTGCCTCCTCTCTGCAGCTCTGATGTGATGAATCCTGCCCAGAAGAGAAATCTTTTCTTTTTGGTTTCAACACAAGAGTTGGAGGCTCCTATATTGCACACCCACCAGAAATAGCAAAGTATGTGGAATTGAAGTGATAAATCTGATACAAGGATAAGCATCAAGTCATGCTTGATGGTTTGATAGAACAACTAGCACCTCAGGTTCCATCCAGACTCAGAAGAAAAGCATTGCTGACCCATTTTAAATGCTATCAGCATTTTCATAAGTTCACAGCATTCAGGATTTGAGAATATGATTAAACCTTTCAAGAGATGTTAGTGGAGAGTTTCTTATTCTCACCCAAGGGGACCTGATGGAGAATGCTGCATGTAAAGAGGCAGATTTACAGCTTGTTCRGTAGTTAAGCCACCTTCAGGGTAAAGATGTAAGAAATTCTCCCAAATTCTGACACCTGCATCTGTAGGCACCTTCACAGCCTTTCTTTCTGCTTATCTTGCATAATGATACATAAGTATACAGAGGTTAAGAATCATGACAAAGGCTATGAAATGATAATGATATAAATAAATTCACTGATTGTAGAAAGAGTAATCCAATGTTTAATAAACGAGAAAACAATTTAACAGAAGGAATCACTGAATATCATATAAGTTGTTAAAAGTTTTTTCCATAACAATTCSCTTTTGAAAAGTCATAAACAAGATCACCTCTCTCTAGTGAAAATGCCTATTAATGTGCAATAGTAGAAACTATCAAAAATAAAATCATCACAGAATATCATCCAATTACTCTACCAGGAGACTAGCTGGAGAACAGAGCACAAAGGCCACCCAGCACTGACAAACACTGGGTGATCCACAGGAAACCAAGGCACGTTCATAGTCCCTTGCTCTGAGCAGGGCTCCTTGGGCGGGCTGCCCCACGAGTACAAAGCAGTGACAGGCAACTGCAGCAGAAAAGATGTCATGGAAGACCTCAAGGCAAAGTTATGGCTGCTATGGCAAATCAACTCTGCTAGGAATTATGCTTTTCCTTCAGAAAAGAGCTCCTTAGCTTCCTAAATGTCCATGCTTAACCCAAGGAATATTTTGAGGAAAAAAAAATTTTTAAAAGGAGTAATATTGCTGAAATCTTGATGCTTTTTAACACAATAATAAAGTAAAGGTATAGGTAATGAACTCAGGAAAACCATCTTTGTTTAAAATAAAGCTTGTAAAGAATTATTTAAACACCATTATAGCCTCTCATTCTGTAWACTTTTTTTTTCCCTAGAAGTAGCATTAAGAGCAGACCTAAAAAAGATGAGAAATCATGTATCAAAATGAGTAACCTTCTAATTTACTAGAATCTACTTTTTTTYCCCTTAATCTGCTTTTATTTAGATTTAAGTCGTTCACATTAAAGGATTTCAGATAAAGCTGTGTGGTGGGATATCTCTGATGATTTCAGAGGGGGTTTTTGCCCTCTATTAATCACTTCTGTGTATTTTTCTTCTGCAGTCTTGTTAGTTTAATTACATTTTGTGTTTCTTCCTTAAAGAAATTATTTCACCCAGAAGATAAGCTTGCTTTCTCTTTTCCTTCCAAGTGCAACTATCGAACAAATGCAGAAAAAAAAAAGTATCACCTAATGAGGAACTAACGAAGCCCATGCTTGTTACCATGCTCTATCACTTGTTTTCCTTCATCTCTATTTACTCTTTGATCATCATAACCTCTGAAGCTTCTCACTCACTGARACAAATCATAACTTATATTTTGGACAAAGATTTAAGAGCTTTTGATAAATTGAAATCTTAGGTGTAAAGGCTTTTGATTACAGAGTTTACATGCCCATTTTAATAATATGATAATGGCCATTTTGCATTAGTATTCATATATATCACAGTCATTATGACCTCTCAGCTTACATTTCTGAAGCATACTTACCTCGTGTGAAAATACCAGTGTTTAGCATCCTTTACAAAAGCTTTGCTCTGCCTGAGTACTGAAAGATATTCCTAGCTTACCTTTCTGCTACACATAATCCTTCAGTAAGAAGTTTAGTTCATTATCACAGAAGAACAGAAATTTGCTCAAGTCAGGTTGGGGATTCAGTGGATAATGGGGTATTTGACTAAGAGTTATTCACAGGGAGTTTTGAGATCTTTGGTAACTCTTGGTAGGCAAAGTTCCTTTGAAATGAAAATTAGAGCTGCTGGGTACAGTACAAAGTGTTGGTGATAAACTTTAAAAGCCCTCTGCGCAGCCATTGGGGCTAGCCAGAAAACAAGAATTTAATTTTATGATATTTTTCCCCAAGATTAGACATTGGTTTCTGCACTTCTGTGGGGAAGAAAAAAAAATTGTTGAAAAAATTATGACAGTTCCAATGTMTTCAAATACCCAAACACCTAATAACCAAGTGCTCTATCAAGTCATTTTTCTTGGACTTTGTTTGCTGCCAGTGGTGTAAATGAGCTGGGGATATGACCAGGGAGCCCAGAGGAGGGCTCTGACCTCCAGACAGTGGTTACTGGTTCTACCTCAGCTCAGCAAAGCCTTTCCAAACCACTTCTTCCTCTGGAACACAGCAGGAACTAATCCCTTTACATTTCTCCCTCTGACCTCTTTTACAATAAATCTAACCCCAGGCAAGAACACCCGTAAATTACTTTGCTTAATCTGCATTCTGGTATTTTTTTTCAGTTTGTTGATTGTAATGGTTGGACCTAACTGAAAAGGCAAGCTTTAGTTTTGTGTACGGCTCCTATTATAAACTTTGTACAAGGCCTGCAAGCAAAGCATGAGTTTCAGTAACACTCATCATGTTCCCAAGAGCTACTAACATCTGCCCAGAAGCTCTAACCATCTTGTGGGCATTTTACAGACCACTTACTGCATACTGCTCAAGAAAATAGCGGAACAGACAGAATTTCTTCTCATATATGCTCATAACTATTAGTTACTCCATCTATACCATCTATTCCATCTGTATACTGTTCTARTATCTATCATCTACATTTTAGTAGCAGTTCACATGGTGCAAAAACTAGTTTCTAGGCAAAGATTCAGGGGCAGATTCCTACCGGAAAAAAAATTCTTTGTATATGGACATAATGCCTTTATAACACATTTTAATACAAGTAAATTAATGCCTTGTTATTTTCAAAAGGACATGGCCTCAGTAAGTCTGCTGATGCACGATTAGGTATAGGTACATATCTTAAATAATGTGGGTCCCAGACTCTAAGGTTACTTAGTAAAGGACAGCAACACTTTTCCATATACATAAGTCTACTGAAAATTTTTCTGAGTGAATTATAAAATCATTTATAGAGCACCTTTTATTGTTTTGGMAATACAAGGCTACTGTGACACATCTGCTACTTTAAATTCAACATGACCTTTCTCACACTTGTTCTGATAGATAAACAGCACAATCTGCCTTTCTCTTTGCAAGTACCAACATCATCAGGCTCTCCAAGGAGTTAATGGAAGTCTTCACTTGCAAATAAGAGTGCTGCTTTCAGCTGATTATCAAACTCAGCTACTACAAACTCTTATTAAAGATTCAAAATAAAGTATTAACATGCCAGAGCCACAAAAAAGAACAGAAGTCTGTCAGTACATAGAGCTTCCTTGATGGCTTTTGAGAATGAAAATGAGAGAAAACACAGCTTAGAACTAAAGGTTAGTTATATGTGTATATATATATAATACAGAAGGAACTAGAGAAGGAAGTGACTGCTCTTAATATACTTCACTGTTGCGACTGGAGCCGCTTAATGAAGGTAATCCTGAAATATACTCTTTTATGTAAGGCCATGATAAAAAATAAAAATGCAAATACTCCTGCTTTAAGATTTTTTCCCCCTGTCATATTCCTTCTTGTTTGAGCACCTAAGGAGAGAGTCAAGAGTGCTTCAGTAACCGCTGGTGGAGTTAGTCTCTTGCGTACAACAAGCTATAACTCATTTTCCCTTTTTAGCATTTAAATTTAAAACTGACAGACACTTTCCTGCCTTGAGCGGTTCTGAAAAGAGACTTTCTTGTCCTATCAAACTTAATGCTGTGAGGATGATCGTCCCTGAGGAAGAAGCGGTGTCCTTTCCAAAATACCTGTCAGAGAGAGATTCTCTCACAGTTTAGTGTCTGGGTGGCACGGAAGATGGTTGGGTTTTATGCCTGCAAAACCAAAGCRCAGTGGAAAGCACTGTTATGCAGATAAGTAAATCATCTTCCTTTACAGTACATGGACATTTTTTTTCTGTGAGGTGCTTTGATTGTCTAAGTATAATCTGCCAACATGGAGGGAAAACTAGAAACCGTGTCCTCAGTTTTTTCATGGCATGCAGTCCTAAAGATTAGGACCTGCACCCTGTCAGCTTCCAGGAAAAAAAGAGAACTACTACCATAAAATGGTAGTAAAAGAAATCACAAATTCTGCATTTGCTCCATTGTCCATTAATTTTACATGCTAAAATGAAATCAAACGGCGGCATTGTGCTAGGAAAAAATATTTCTATGCACACTATTAAAAACTAGTGGTTAGCTGAGACATTTTTTGGTATTATTTTAATACATTATTTTCCATACCACAACTTCTCACTAGAGTGACCACAATCTTGTGTTCCCAGTGGAAAGAGACTTTTGGAGGAGATCTTTCTGCATTTTCCCTTCTTTTTACCTCCAAAGGAGCTCTCCATTCCTTCAAGGTTTTCTAGAGCATATTGCAATGTGCTCTACTTAGCTTTAATCCAGACTCACTAATTTCAAACTTTTTTTGTTGCCCTGAATGATGATCAAGTATTAACAGAGAAACGGTTTCGTATTTTTGTCTAAGGTGTATGGCATGTGACCACATGACAGTGGTTTCAATATTGGGAGATTTCCAGACTCCCGTAGCTACTGTAAATAATTTTCCTATATCACTGAACTCTAAATCACAGATCATTCAATGACAGAACAAAATCTTGCTAGTCTTCTAATGAAAAGACATTTTTATCTGGCAAATATCTTCAAGAATTGACAGCAGTGCTTAAATTTTCATATATTAGAGACTCACCTCATCCCATTTGTTCTTCATACTGCTTTAAAAATATATAGAACAGATCTAATTTTGTAAAATTTTCCTTTTGAAAAGTTTGCTTTTGATACTCCTATCCTAATGCATTTTATGTTTTTCAATATGCTTGTCCATTATAAATCCTTTTAGAAGAATGTTCCTATTTATGCATAATTACCATTCCATTTTTAAAATCTCAGATCTCCTCTATCATWTGATCTAATTAAATGGTATCAACTAATGCTGCAATTAGGTGAAAGGACCATGACACAATTAAGAACTAATTCTGCTTTTCTTTTTTTTTCTTCCARCTGTTCTCTTTTACTAGCTTTTCTTTTGTGAGTCTTCCTGCTTTAATAATATCTCAAAAGACACTGTACATTTTTCCTTGAATTAATCCCTAAATTAGAAGGCAGCATTGACCAGAAGCTAGTGATAGCCATGATCTGATCACATTCATTATCAGCAATCAGAGGACAGTGTCAAATGGCAAAAAAAAATGCAAAATTTTAAATACAGACACATACATGCAAAATTGGGGCTTACTGGTGTGTTCATAACTTGTGAGATTCCTTAATTATTTTAACCAGAACCTGAGTAAGGTCATGGCTCGATAGATTACACATCAACACTGACCTATAAAAAATATAGCAACTAGACCGCAAAAATCTATAAAGTACTAATTACTTATATAGGTGACAAATGACTCAAAAAATCCTAGAACATCAGGTAAAATACATAACTCAGGAGAATTGCTGGTATTACATGGCACAGAGGGGCACAAGGAGCTGTAAGGCAGGTAATGTGAAATCAATTACTTGGAAAATTAATGCCAAGATTATAAAGAACTTCTCCTGGAGAAGGAAAAGATTGAAACATCATTCCTTCCAGGCAGTCTTTACCAAACAAATCTGATTTTTTTACAGGACTATAAATTTAATTCATKAAAATAACTGTTAGAAATTAATATGCTTAGAAATTTTCTGATCTTTGAGTTAGCAAGATAGCATATACTAAAAGATGTTGCACTATTAGTGCTGTGCTGAAGTCCTAAGAGGATTGCTAAAAAACTTACAGGAGGACATACATATTAGGATGTTTCAACCTTTTTCCTCCAAATACTTAATACCGACCTCTAACACTCTGTTTTCTGATTATGTCCTTGTGATTACTGCATGATTAGTGTGAAGTAAATGGCATTATTAGAGTCACTTCAAAGATTTTTCAGAAGATAATTATCAGCATACATTCCCTGGTGAGCACAAATACTCTAGTCATGCAACATAAACATTAACTGTAGGATTTGGTGGTGAACTTTGCAAATCTCTCCTGGCTGCTAAAATCCCATGCATGACCCTCACTTTAAGGAATTCATAATAGCAAGATAATTACAAGTCATACCATATGACTCTTGAGAGAAAAGAAAAAGATTATGATAGAGAGACATGACAGAAAAAAAGAAAGATTTTTCTGAAAATTATTACTTTAGAAATAAAAATGTACTAATAGACACAGTGGCATCAATAGTGAACTGAAAATGGAGAATGATAAAATGCTAGAAATCAAAGTAGGAAGATCTTCAGCTTATCCGACAAAAGAACATATAGTTTTTAATACTCCCTATGAGGAAAGAATCAGGACTTCTCCCACTTTAAAGTGGGAAAGGTCTCTGCACAACTCTCTATTTGCACATATTTGTATCCAAAGAGATAGCTCCCTGTTATGTAGTTATTAACAAGAATTAAAGATATTCTTATAATAACTTTCACTCACTGAGATCACTAACTCCAAACTCATTAGCCTGGTGTGCTCCAAATCTCAGAACAAAAGTTAAATTATGATAACCTTCAACAAATAGGATTTTTAATATGACAATCTGTGTTTTATGAGTGTTCACTTGAGGGAGTTATTTTGAGGACTGCTCTGTTACTGTCATGCCTGAGAGTTTGCTGGAAATAATATACAGACTTAGTGGCCATGCTTTTTCCTTTTTTTTTCCCCCCCTCTCCTCTCTGGGTTCATGGAGCTAAAGGGGAAGCTAAGAGTGATCACTCTTGATTAGAAATTCTTCTCTCCTCAGGAGGAGAGGGCACTGCATATTATTTTAGCAGATTACTGGTCACTGGCTGGTTTTGCAGCTTTTATCTAAAATGTAGACAATGGGTAAAAGGAAATTGGGAGAGAGAATTTAAACCTGCCAAATGTACTATATGTACATTACAGGTAGATTGATGGCTGTCTTCAAACAGGCCAAATTTAATGAAGTGTAACAATATTTGCATAATACTTTTCTTTGGAACTATTCTTTCCTCTGTATTTCAATGTACTGAGCCTTTAAAAGCCTTCAGGTTAGAAGTGCTTTGCCTCCTAACTACTGCATTTCCCACTCTCAGTATTTTCTATAATGCAGATGTTCAACTGAAATGAGAAAGATCCATTACCACAAGTACAACATGAATTAGTAATCTGTGCAGTTTACATTCATCCAAAGAGATCATTTGTAGACAAGATGCTACAATAGTGATGCTGCTATCTAAAGGTTGTAAAAAAACGTTGAAGAATTCTCATAAAATGAAGTCCAGCTAATTTATGACAACAGAAAAATGTTTTCCAAATCAGTCAGGATGCAGCTTTAACAAGCAATTTGATTTTTATAAAAAACATAAGATTAAGCCATACCATTAGTAATATGAGGGTCACTGTAACCCAAGCTATTTCCATAAGGATGACTGGTTTTGAATTAAACTTTTTTAAAGAGAAAGTTTTATTCAGACATCAGACAATGTCATTTTACTCCACCTACTGACACACTATAACTCTTCTAAAAATAACTCCTAGCATCACAGAATATTTTGTGGTATGTTGGTCTTCATTCACATTATATCTCAATACCCTTCAGCCCTTTCATAAACTTCATGATTATCTATTGAGTGATGTTCCCAAATTGCTAACTGTTCCATGAAAGAGACCCACATATAGGGAGTTAGAGATGATCAAGGCTTTCCTTTGTTCTAGCATAATAAAACATATTCCTTCAACCATTTTATTACTAAATTAAGTTTATACCACATAAGTCACTGGGCTATACTGCTAAGCTGTACCTCTAAAACATATAGTCATAACTTATTGTCACTGCAAAAGTGTTTTACAGTGCAACATTGATTCAATTTTTGTGGYTTTAGCTTTCTAAAATGTTCTGTTCTTTCAAAACAGAACATTCTAAAAGTCTCAATAGGTTATAACGATGCAGAAAGTCACAGACCCAAGTAAGAATATATGACTTGTGAGACAGAATGAAGTTAGTAGAATGTCTGGCTTGACTCAAAGATACATAAAAATGCCATTATCCTTTCACTCAATTATTCTAAATAAGAACAACAGAAGATACTCACCAGTGCCTTCAAAGAAGCATTCGTAATCATGTCAACCATCCCCAGCAACGATGAGAAAATAAAAGCAGATCCATTGAATTGCCAAACAGCTAGATGCAGACTGGAGTGAGGTTGAGACAACTTCTCAACACCTACTCAACATTCATTCTGGACATCTACCCGACTACACCACTACTTCTACAACGTGTACATAGAACTGTTCAGGACTGTAGACTGCCTCTAACTCAGAGGAATTAGGACTCAAAAAGTAGACGGAATCCAAGACCTTCAAGCTTTCARTCATCTAAAATAGTTGTGAAGCTCCTCTTTAAGTTGCCATTGAGCTTTGCCTGAAGTAGCACAAGTAGATTCTGCCTATTTACAATTTTAAAAAGTTACCTTGGATACTTGATGAGTTATCCACAACTTGTGCCGGTACACTGATCTCTTCCAGTGCTCTGAGAAGACAAACAGTCTGGTACAATTTCATCTGGGTGGCATGCAACCAATGCAAGCCCAGCTATGTCTTCTGCTCTGTGGTAATATAGTTCTAACAGAGATTTTGAGGAAAGGAATTTTAAGTACTTAATCAACTCTTACTCAAGTCACAATAAAGAAAATATCATTTAATTTAGGGTATTGATTTGTGGATTTTTAATCAGACTTCTATGGATATCTCCCTTGTTTGGATGAGTTATTGGGTTTTCACCTGCAAAAACCTCACACCAACTACAAGTTAAGTTTGACTAGCTGCAATCAGCTGTATCAAGGAATGGAATACAGAGTGAAAACAAAGATTAAGTTTTGAAATACTTCTAAAAGACCTGAAAATGCAAATCTTGGAAAAAGAATACAATTTTCTGGCTAAAATTATTATTATTCTTTTTACTTACAAGTTTACTTCCAGTAGCCAAAACATTGGGAAAAATGTTGGACAAATATTTTAAGAATATCTCTAATAAAGGGGACATTTTGACTTGTTCAAATGTTCCTCATGCAGTCAGTGCTAGCATAACTATTCCTGCTAATGGGAGTAAAACCAGACTGTAAGAATGAAAATGACCTCTTACACTCAAGGAGCAGTTGAAAGGATGTTTTAGCCTTATGAGCTTCATACTTTTTCCATTKTATTTATTAATTCAACATCTATAGGAAAGATTTCATAATTAAAAGATGCAATTAGGTAAGACTATCAAACCATTAACTATTGCAGATAAAATATACACATGTTACAGTTGCAGTGTTTGAATTTCTTTGTAGTMTTTCTAAATCCCTAGCACTGAATCAGGACACACTATAATGAGAATTGGTCAAAATAGTACTAGAGGCAATCTTTGGCTCAATACAGAAACTTAACCACTTTAGTTCATGAATCATCCTCTGATACTTGTGTGATTCTGTAGTTTAGAAAAGTCACCACAAAAGAGATTCATCATAAAAATCTATTTATAACATTTTCTTTTGTAAAGTGGTCTAGCCATGAAATAGCTCTTCTTTCTGTTAAGTTTAAAAAGCTCCTTCAGGGAAAAAAAAAAGAATTAAATAGCATGAGGGAACTAAAAAGCTCTCACTTTTATTTGTACATCTTTATTACCAATTTGCTGTGACTTCATTTAATGCGTTCCTCTTTACCTTATTGAGCCATTGGCAGTTAGTGTAAAGAGCAGTTTCTTCAGTCATTTTTCACATTGAGGTCCAGCACACAGTTAGAAAGTTTTTCAGGGCATTTACATTCTCCAGCACTGCCTGCCTGCTTTAAATGGAAGACTTTTTGATACAAACTGTCTTTCCACAGAATAGATCTATTTTACAAAAGTTACTTGAGCCCAGTTGATTGAAAAATCCTTTTAAGATCATCACTGMTGCTGTCCTGGGTGAAGGGAGAAATTCTCCATATTTATTCTTCAAAATTTCATTAATATCTGATTAAGCTAAATCCTGATTACACTAAAACAATGTCAGTCTTGAAATCAGCTGCAGCAGAAGTCAGAAGATATCTTAAGTGGATAAATGGAGGCTAGCAGAGCTGGAGATGGCAGCTTTTTTATTTGAATTTCCATACTGACTTTAATAAAACAAGCTATGTACTTGCACACTGCTTGGTAGATTGAGCAACTGTAGTTGGAACAGCATTGTTTAGCACAGAAATATCTCAGTGTTATAACTTCTCAAATTAGATAAAGGAGAAAGAAATCATTGCCTGACTTCAAGCCAGAAGGCTGTTAGCCTCAAGGGGAATGGAGGTGGGAAAAGCAAGTTCTTTTGAAAACTTGATCCTGTTTTTACTTGGTGTCTAAACTCCATTGATTTTCAGTGGTATGTGTGATCCTAAGTCATCAGCTGCTCTTGGAAAAGTTTTCTTAACCAAATTCCTCCAGGAGGTAAGGGAACAGGTAAAACGAGTTCCAGATCTTTTTCTTAAAAGAAATCCAAATATGCATACATACATATACTAGCACATGGACRAAGTCTTTGAGCATAAGCAACAGTTTAATGCTTTTTTACGTGCATTAAAAACACATCAAATATAACCTAGCCAGGTGCATGCATACACACAAGTAAATATTTATTTCACTGCCTGCTTCAAGAAATCGCAATCTTATACAACAGGTTTAAAGCTGAAGTCTCAGAAGATTTGGCTAAAGTTCTCTGCTGAYTTCCATTTCTTCTGATCAAGCAAATCAAAGAACATGAAAATTAGATGAGTAAATCCTGCTTCACAAACTCAGTCTGAGATTTGAATTATTTAGAGATTTCTCACAGCTGCAGTTCACGTGCTGAGACTCACATGCTGTAATGTGCAAAAGGCAGGCACCCAGAACAGCACTTTCTCCACAAATTCCCCTGCCTCTGAGGGGACCCGAGAAARCATTTGCTGAGTTTCTACAGTTCTTTATTTCTTTTCTCCTCTCCGGTAATAGAAGTTGATAGATTTGTCATCCATAAATACCTTAGAGATTTGTTCTGGTCAAACACAGGTCAGGCAAAGTAACCCATGAAAGCCTGTGTTCTCACACATTCAGGGAAGTCTGCATAGATTGAACACTGCACTTCCTATAAGAGAGAATGGGAACACAATGCATGATTTTATATGGTAAATCACTCTATCCTTGAACTAATAGCTAGACACTTCTGCTGCCAAAATGCCTGTTTTCCTGGGGAAATTACTTGTAGGAAGGAAAAAATGCAACATTTTCTGGACAACTTAACCGTTATATGCTTACCTACAACAACCATTTGTCACACTTCTTCATCCTCTTGAGACCATAAGAAGGGTTATGATTCAGTCTAATACACCCTCTCACCCAGAATTCGTAATGTATATGTTTCCATATAGATCATAGACAGCTACAGAAAAGGTTGAAGAAAATAACCTATTGAATATTGAACCTACAGAATTATTATTGGAAATTCCAGAAGAAAGTAGACATCGCTATTAGCTTGTGGAGAGAAACGGGTGGATAATTCATGGTGACAAACACCTTCCACAGACTCTGTCTCTTTCTTTCTTCACAGAATATTCATGACCACATGCATATCTTCAAGTTTGAAATTGACAGGTATTTAATGATTTCTAGTCTATGCTGCTTAATTGGAAACGCCAAGTATTTGATCTTTGAGCTGTGTAGTTTAACTGTGACAGATCTGAGCAAYCTCCCTCTAGTTCCTTCCTCATACACTGTAATTTTGTGAAGTAGATTTAACACACATATGCTCAGGCAGACCTAAAACTTGATACTAATGAGTACTGAATGAAAACTGGAAACTTTTGCACAACTTCTCACTCTTTGCAATCTCAACCATTTGCAAAGAATGGAAATAAAGAACAGATGCTCCCTTTGCTCTTATCCACAGGAGCACAGATCAAAAGTTATGCGAACATTTACAATTGGGGAAAAAATACTATAATACTAAGACAATTGTCTTACTGGATTAGTTATTTTTATGACAACTTTTTCTTCTGGTCAATTAGTTGTAGTTTTTTTGAARTAAAAGCCTAAAACTCAGCCAATCAGTGGAAGACATAAATCACATATCCAAACCCAAGAATATATACTGAAGTCTCTTCCTGATGAAAACTACTACTATATTTTTAGTTCTGTCATTTCGAAATTAAAAGCAGTAAGTTTCTTTAAAAAAAAAAAAAAAAAAAAAAAAAAAGCTTTCGCTGGAGAAAAGCTCAGGAAAGTAATCTTATTTATAAAAGGCTCATTTTCCTAACCCTAAAAAGAAGACTGTTAAAATGAATAAAATGTACAAATACACACCTTCCTAAATGAAGTGTGGTCTTATAGTTGAAACAGGTACCAAAGAACTTGCAATCTATTGTGGAAATCATGTTCTACACATTCATATACCAGTGTAATAAATGACAGCCTCTAAACACGGTCAATAACTGAATACATGCATAATTCAATGCAATATAAATATGTATTTTCCAAATGCTTGGATACCAGAAAGAACCTGTAGAACACCTAAAAGCTGCTAGAATTATGACCATAATCAAACRGAGAGTTTTTATGAATAAAATGGAAAATTTAGATGGAGTAAAGGCAGAAATGTTTATTTTGGGGTAGACTGTGACTTCTTGATGTGAAGAACACAAAATAGCTTAACTATTACTAATAAAACTGAGTCCCATTTGCTGCTGAGAGTGGATATACTCTTGGTGCATGGCAAGGTACCACTGAGAAGGAAGGAGAAACCTGGCTCCAAGCCATGGCTCTTTCTGAGCTCTTGAATCTACAAGTCATGTATCAGTGAAGTGGTACAGATGAAGGTTGAAACGCTGATGCCTATGTGAGCATAAAAATAACAGCTTTTCTGTCTCACAGCTSTTATTACTGGTCAACTGACCTGATTTCATCTCTCTTGTGAATGGCTTCTATGCCCTGACTCAGCATAGTTAATTGTAACCCAAAAAGTGCAACAACAAACACTAAAGAAATTTGTTAGTAAGTCTCATGCTTAATATTTACAAAGCAACAAACATAAGCACTAACCACCACCTTTGAAAATATGCAGAGTAGATCTAAAATAAGCAGCAGAAACAAATGATGATTGGTGGTAGTGCATAAATATTTATCCACATGTTTTTCCCATATTCCAAAGGGTATTGTACACTAGATTTCCACCATCAGCAATGTGCTGTAATAAAACAGACCTTAGTATTTTACTTTGATTATGCCAGAATTTTCTGTTTATTCATAGGATGGGGAAGGGGAAAGAGACTGTCACGTTAAAAATCTCAACAGCAACAAACTAAGATCAATGACAAGACAAGGAAAGAATAACTCAAGATGAACATAGAGATGTCAGTACTTACACTGAACAAAACATCAAAATGACAGTTTATTTAGGGGTTACATGTGGTAAGCAGTTGGGAATTTGTCAGATCACTAGAAAACTGTCTTACCAAAGATAGGAGAGAGTGAAGCATAAAAAGCTGGGTTGCAGGAGGTTAGAAGGGTATGCTTGTTCTTGTCTTACCATTTTGCTGAATCGATCCCCACTGACCACTCTGTTAGAGAAGTCAACAACACTTGGATAAACATCTCATCTACCATACTACTGTCATTTTCATGTTATGATAACCACTGAAGTCCCCYGGAGGTCTGCATGTGACTGAGTAGTGTTTAGAGTAGGACCAAGGGTCCTGGAAAARGACTGAATACACAGTAATTTATGATAAATAGTAAGCATACCAAAAACTGAAGAACTATAAAAGGATTTCATGATATGCACACACTGTGTAACAGGAGATGAAATGCTTAGCTATACTATCATGGCTGTATAAACATGAATATGGTGATAAAGTAGCTATTACAGCTCAGAGAAAAAKATTTTAGAATCACTGTGATTAGTTCTCTGAAATACAGCACCCTGCTCCAAAACAGCCCAAAAGGCAAATAGCACAAACAACCTCTCAGCCCTACAGAAGGGAACCATTTGAATAGTTCTGTATTGGAATATGAGAACTAAAAGCTTAAGTAAATATTTCATAGTTAATTCTAAACACATAATTGCATAGAGTTCTCCTCGACATGAATCTCTTGCCCATCTCCAAAGGAAAAATTCAGCAATACTGAAGGAAGGTATCAAAAAAGACAGCAACAATTAAAAAAAGGTATAAAATTACTTCTGTCCAAATAAAGACTAAATAAATACAGCATTTTGCTTTGGAAAGGAGCTATGATAGATGAGTATAGAAGTGTAAGTGAATAAATGTATACGTGTAAATGAAAAAATAAAGAATAGCTATTCAGAGTTTCTCAAAAATATGAGAATTGGATGAAGTTTGAGGGAACTTACTGCCTTAGAAGTAAAACAAACTTTCAAATACTTAATTAACATCCCACACACACAAATATGACAACACACAGCACATATAAGAACTCCAGATATCAAAGTGGTCAAATATATAAACATATCCAATAAAGAATTTGACAAATTCATGGAAAGTCCATTGAGAATTATTAAACAAAAATGCAGAAGGTMATGAGGTCAAGATGTCCCTAAATTACAGATTGTCAGGATCTGAAAGGATGCAAAGCCACCTACGCATTTTAATCTTCATGAATTAAATGGCTTGGATACTGTCASATACTGTTTGGGACATAGTGGGAATAGCAGGAAATGCCAAGAGATCTGGAGAGATGGGGGTGTTTTAAGGGTASTTATCCCATGTTCCCTCAGCCCTTTGTTACCCCTTTCTCTTTTGTACCTCTGCCTGATTCCAATTTGGCCAAGAGGTCTGCACAACATGCTGGACACGTGAAGCAAGCTATTAGGCTTTTCCCAAACTCGAGCTCTGGGCCCCCATATCCATTCCATAAGACAGTTTGGACAATACAGGTCCCAGGACTTCAGAAAAGTGATGACATCAGCATCAGATATTGCATCGTAGATCTGGGTGCAGGGAGCCTGAAACACAAGATAGACAGTGTTTGTGTTCGTAAGCCTTACTTGAGGTAGAAAATATGCATCACACAAAGTGAGTGGAGAATAAGATTTTGAGTGAATATTGAACTTAGAAGTTCTAGATTTCAAAAAAATCTATTTTGCATAAACTGGAAAAATGCATAGTTGCTATATTTAGAAACATTATTGCCATCTTGGACTACTGTAAGCCACTAAAAGTCTTGTACAATGCAAGAAGTGGCCCKAGACTGCCTAGATAACATCTCCTAGCAATATTTATTAAAGGATCAGTGAACCTGTTATAGAGTAAGTTGAGGTTTTAGGTATATTAAATGTTGATTGCATCACCTCTCTGTTAAAATAACAKAATGTTACTTTATATTTATTTCTTTATCTTTCTCCAGATTTTCCCCTCCATACCAAATATACTACAGCCAATATGAAAAAGAAGGAAGTTATGAAATGTAGTTATGAGGTAACAGTTTAATAATCACAGCTAAATATTCTACTTCATGTTTTCTTTTCTGCTCTGATAATACTACAAGCCTATAATCTGTTGCAGCTCCTTTATTTATCCACCAGTCCTGTATTTTATGATTAAATACAGATTTTAGCAGAACTATCCAATAAGAACAGATTTATTTCTACAAAACAAAAGAAGTCTTACTTAATCTATGAAATTAYGTGGACACACACAAAAAAAGTTCTTTCCACTTTATTTAATTTTAAGTGAAAATGGCTGAGTATAGGTCAGCTCTTCAAAACTTTTTGTTCTAAGAGTTCTTTTTTTTTGTTACCAATTGTCACTAAACTTACCAGGGCAAGATAAAGGTTCACAGAAATATTAACCACTTTGTATCTATAACACTTTGCATCACATTATTTACAAATATAGGCACAAAAACCACAGGAGAGTCACAGCCATCCCAATCTAAATCATTTGATAGTCTCTCTCAGTGGACATCAGCTGGAGCCAGTGATTTCTCCTTGGCTTGGGAATGCATTTTCAGCAAATATCACCCTCAGAATGATATATTTGCAAAAGGACCTGGAGCTATTGAGTAGCTTGTCACCATTCACATCTTCACTATTTTGCTTTTATATCTACATCCAAAGATGTCCTAACCTTATCCCCATCTTGAATCCAAGTGTTTCCAAGCCAAAGGGTGAGGAAAAGCTTTCATCAGTGCCCTTCTACTTACTCTTCAAGAAGTCTCAGGACTAGCAAATACTTTGCTGCCAGCACCAAAGCAGACAGGTCTTGCCCCAGAGGTTGATTGCTTTTATTGATTCGTACGACAGTTTATTTGCTGGCCAAAGCCTCTTCCAGGGAAAGCTGGATTTCTAAGAGGATAAGGTCAAGGTTTTTGGAGGGAAAAAAAAAAAAAAAAAAAAAAAAAAAAAAAGCACACTTGCCAAGGTGTGTACCAAAATGAACAGATCAAAGAGAAACTAGGTTTTCTTGTGACTGAGCAAAACTAAATACACTTTACTGTGATTGAACAAAACAAAACTGAGGCAGGCTAATTTTCAAAGAAAAATAGTAAATGAATATATAAAACTTTAAAAATGCTAACTTTTCCTAAACTGCTTCTATTGATGTAATCTCTTTTCTACCAAATGAACAACCTTTCATTATTTATTTCTGTCTGGCCCAAAAACACATGAGCTACAAGATTCATAGCACTTTTAAACATTACCCTGCAACCAAAGAGAGCTCTCAAAGGAAAAAAGAAAAAAAAAAAAAGAAAAAAAAATCAGTAGGTTGGCTTCATGGCTCAAGTTTTCCTTTGTTCAGAATAATAACAGACATAATTGACATTTTTCACTACTAAAACATGCTGACAAAAAGCAGATTTCATTAAGTGTACTGGGACCACAGTAAGCCACTCTATTTCATATTACTGTAATTACAGACTCCACGCTGCAGCAATACACGACAGCATACCAACACAGAAGTGCTGAATAGCATGGGGTGGATGGAAGACTACAGGGCAGCTTGTTGTAAATAAAACACTTCTCAAAAGATTAGCATGTTTGAATAACATGGCTTTTGCTGAAGCAAGTGAGACTTGCTGAACTACGCAATGGGGCCCTCTTAAGGAAACAGCCCCTAAACAAAAAAAAATCTAAACAAAATACTCCCAGTGCACCAATTCTGGGTTGATAAGACAAAGGTATGGGATTCTCTGTAATCTAATAGACTCTCTACTAGGCTAACTGCTACTACCCTTGTTTATTCTGCTTCAGTGTAAGGTAGGATGCACTGTGAGGCTGTTACCCCACTATGTAATTTATATATACTGAGTGACGGCACTCACATAATAAAACATGTCATAAAAAACATGAATTATCATCATTAAGTTCATTCTTTCTGAAGGAAAAAGAAGCACAGTCCTTGTGAGTTAAACACCATTATGTTCCCTACTTTGACTTTTTCCCTTAACAACACTGGGACTAGGACACATGAGAGTAGCCCAGCTGGATGCAAAAACAGGAATTAAGTTCAGCAGGCACTAGCTTTAAAAACAAGAGAGGACCTCAAAAGGAAGAGGTGTGAATTTCTAACACCTAACACAAAGTTTCTAGTCCTAACACCCACTGAATCCTAATCAGACACACACACTGCTACCTAGGATTCTAAGGGTAGTAGGTCACTGCCAGCAAAGCCACATTTTCCAGACAGCCACACTCTTATCAGCCCCTTTGTATCAGCCCCTTTATAGATTCAAACAATAGGTGTTCACCCAGCTGCAGAATAAGAGTGCAGGAAGAGGTTTATAAAATCATATCTGGTTTAGCTATTGATAAATAGCTAAAATGGCCAAGGGGGAAAAAAAAAAAAAAAGGCCTGGAGAGTGTGTCCACATTATTTTCTCCTGTAGTCATCACTTAGGGACTTTCAGGAAGCTTATCTCCCTTTCCAGCTTAGGTCTTACAGCAAATGTTATACAAAAACAGAATACCTCTGTCTGCTTCTCCTTCCCTTCTTCTCCCTGCCTTAATTTTAATCAGTCATGTGAGTTTTCCAACAGATTTTCTATACAAATTATGATTTGTATAAATGTAGTAAGACTCCTGTTTCTTCCAGTTTATACAGCAGTATAGTAGTACTGGAAAGTATTATTATAAATAATTGCACTGGATTCCCAAATGAGGTCTCAAGCTGATGATACCGAATATATATACAGTACTAGCTCACCTTGATCACACAAGCATACTAAAACAGTGTTACCAACAGGAGCACCCAGATCCATTTAAGAACACTTATCGTGTGGCCAAACACGACATAAGGGCATTTGACAGAAGCCAAATCAGCAAACAACAGTTTTTGATACAACCAGCCCTGAACCTCCTCAAAGGCTCGATTTTTCTTCTATCATGATTTTATTTAGATATTTAAAAAAACCATCTTTGGTAGTTCTGAACCAAATCTCATCAGCAGTATTCTCATTTCAGGACAATTCAGTGCTGACACATAGAGTAATGTATTTCTCCTCCTTTAGAGTATTATCCAAGTAAATCTCTGAATTTTTCAAATTTAATCTTCATTGTAAATAGGATTATTATAATTACAGTTTAAGTGAACAAAAGAAAATCCAAATAAAACTACTAAAGCAATTAAGAGACAGAAGAAAAAATTAAAGAAAAAATAGAGATAAGTAGCCAAATATGTATGTTCTTGCTAATCTATATCTCACTAAAACTACTTTATTTTACTAACAATCTTGAAATATTGGCAAAATTCCCTCAATTTTTAGCTACTGATAGAGAGCTGCAATTGAGTAACTGGGAGGTGGGGGAATTTATTTTTATTGTATTTTATTTTTTATTTTTACTACTTACATTGTTCCCTAATATTCTTCTAAGTTAAAAGGCATGACAGAAGTGAGACTGAATATATTCAGCAAATTTCTGCCCTCACTTGAAAGCACCGTTTGCTGAAAATATAGATCTTTTCACAGGATTTGAATACGAGAATGGGAGTCCAGTCAATTTTCCATGTGAATTAAGAAACACAGAAGATAGTAGGTCTCATTAGTAAAATAAAATTTTAGAAAAGAAAAAAAAACAGAACTTACCTTTTACTAAGGATAAATTATGCCAGAAGCACACTATATATAAAAGCAACTATATTCAAATACTTCTCAAAAAATTCACATCATTCTTCCCACACTCAGTTCTCTAACAGACATATGATATTAAAATAAAAACTGTATACAGAAAATATTCTCATTGGACAAAAATTGCAAATTTTTGAAATTTTTGCAAAATATTTTCAGTGGAATAAACTGCAAATATAGAGAAAAATGACAGTTGAGAACATGAGACAGGATTAGCACAAACAACACTCAGAAAACTGATTTCATTTCCCCTAAGCTTGGACTTGACTTTTCAAAGCCAAACCCAATGTAGTAATGTAAAGATAAAGCACAGGGTTTTGTATCTTTCTTTTTTAAATGGATGGTCTTCTCCAATGACAGCAGAAAGCACTTTTTTTCTCCTGTGTTTTGCCTGCTGTCCCCTACCAAAGTACAGCCTTTTCACTACTGAGCGGTTTTATTTAGAGTAAGAAACAAAATCTTTCAGACTGTTAACCTTACCAAGCAGGTAAACTTGGTTTCAAGCAATAGGCGTCCATCATCGCAAAAACCTTTATAATGACTGGACCTCTGACAATTTGGCCATCGTTACTCAGTTTATCAGCAGGACTCAGATGCCCTACCGCAAATTTCACAGCAGACAGGAAGGCTTCACTGAAAATTACTATGCTTGTTATGGCAACAAAAATGATCTGCTAAACTTTACAGCTGACTTTACAAAAACAACACCTGAAAGAATCATCTGGAAGTCGCTTCAGCAAGTTTAATATTTCTTCTCGCAAAGCAGCTGCAGAATACAGAAGTGCTGCATGCGACCTGGGTCAGCCAACTGAGATAAAACAATTTTCCCACAGCAAGCATTAACTCCAAAACTATTATAGCTCCATTTCAATCCATCCTCAGACGATTCTCCAGGAGGCTGGTGCATTAGCAAAACATCTTAACTTAATTCTAGGCAGCAGGATTTGTGCTGTGATAGCTCTGTATAAAAGCTCCAGTAATCAGGTGTGGTGCTGCCATTTAGTTGTTGCCAACAAACGGGAAGAGTAATACAAAAATCCTCTCCAACTCCCCCACAAGCAGCCTTATGTCATTTTTTTTCTCCCCCTACTATAGGCTAAATAATTTCTAAATACTTTAGAATCTTTAGGTTTTAAAAGCCCACTACAGCATGTTTTTAGCCACCCTCTCCCTCCGGTGTAGACTGATCTCTTCAGAAATCCAAACCATCAAATTGCAGCTGGCGTTGTGTGGATGTCACAGCAAAGCCATGGGCAGCCCAAGGCACTGCTGTGCTTGCTGAACCCTTCCCCATCCTCAGGACAAGCCTCCTGACTCAGCGGTGGGACATGAGGCTGCACCAGATAGAGGCCAGGTCTTTTACCTTCAGAAACAAGGCAAGCCTTTCATCTACCACTACATTTCTCATTCTTTCACGGGTCCTTGGCCAGAAAATAGTACAAATTCATTATTCACAATCTGACACGGGCCTGAGGCTAGAGAAAACTGCAAAACAGCAGATCGACTGCAAAACACAAAGAATTCAGTGTTTTCTTCCTTTTTCTTCCTTGATTGTACCATAATTTCTCTAAACACCAGACAGGAAAATGTGAGTGGCCAAAGAAGCAGGGAAAACTAGGSAAGTGCAATACAAAACTGCTCTTCTACAACCTATTGGAAGAAAAAGGGTAGCTGTGGGCCATATCACAGAGAACAAAATGCATGGTGCCTCTGTGGCGAAGTAACATCTCCCATTTGTACTGAGGAATACACCAGTCTAACAYTGGTGGCCTGTCTTGGTCAGCTCTCACTAAGATGCCCACATTGCATTTGACAGAATTTGTTGTTTTCTTCTGTACTGATGTGCCTGTGCCCACACTGTTATTACTCAGCACAACGATTCCAATCATGCAACACCTCACACAGACTATTGGCTAGCTCTTCCTAACCTCTGCTACAATGACCCCTGAGGCTCAGGAAGCATTTGACAAGGCTTTTTTAGATAATATAGGAATATCAACACCCATCTTTGCACCAAAGTATAGCAGTTACGTAGCCATAAGCACTTACATTCAAAAGATACAACAAGAAGYGTTGTAAATCATACTCTATTCACTTACGTTCCAGTATAAATCTTTCTAGATGTTATTATACTTTCTACATAATTCTTCTTTTCTKTGGCCCTGTAAACCCTTCTCAGCACCTAGAATACATGGCGGACCTTCAACTTCTCTAAGGCACAATACAGAGCTTACAGGTGTAAATCAGCAACTCCTTTGGGTTCATACACTCTACCCATCTTACTACTACTGCTTGTGTCATTGCCTACTAGCCATCCTAAACATCATCTCCAATGGATGCAGTACCTAAGCTATTAATTAGTACTTTTTTTCATACAATAGAGCATTACTCAATCTTTTCTTTGAAGAAAAAATTTGAATGGTTAAACCATAGCTGATCTTGCATGCTTTCAGATTGCTTACCTCTCCATGCAGTCATCTCTTTCTGCATCCTTTGGGGTCACTATCTTCATAGTGAAGAACAGGAGAACATACAGATGTTACTCTAAAGCCACTGAGCACCAGAGGGAAAAATAAAAAAAAAATTGTTACAACTAGTATATATTTTCACATTTCCTTCTCACAGGAACATCTTTGCTGCCTGAGGAAAACCATAAAAAAATGTAATTCTTCAATGACTGATAATATCATGACAATTCACTAGGATTTTTCTATGACTTCAATTATATTCAGTCAAGATAATTTCATTTTTACCTTAAAGGAAAATACTAAGCTTTATTTCCATTCCAGGATAGCTAAAATCTTTTATTCTCATCCCTTTCTAGCTGTGCCATAAGATTGGGTTAAAAAGAATCTGCCTGTCTTGAAGGAAGATCTACAGAAATGAAAACACAACATTAACAAGGACATATCATTATCACTTGCCAACAAACAAGTAGTGAATGTAGTTTCACTTTTCATACAAAAATTCACAGTCCCACCATATGATTCATAAATATCTATATATGAATTCTCATATTTATATCATTTACAGAAATGCTAAGGAAAAAAACACATTGTTGCAAACCTATGCACAAGTTAACTTCAAATATACCAGCTTTCATTCTTCAAGCTTTTTACATGAAAGTTGGGATCAGAGGGTCCATTGCCACCAACTCAGCGATACTTGGTGCTGATACAAAGTGCAGATAAAGCCAAGATGGGTGGGTGTTAGTGCTGCCATATGCTCTGTGGGTTGCTGCTATTTGTGTTGCAGGGTCACGAGGGCACCCTGACTCATCCAAGCCCAGCAGCAATGTRGTCTCACTTCCAGCAGGGGAGACAAGTCACCCTAGGGTAGGGTGGTCAGTAGATCTTTGGATTTACACCTTAATCACATGAATGAATAGCAAGTCCAACTTCCTTTCCAAATTTCAGTCATTTCTTGCATTACTGCACTAGACATTTGTTGTTGTGTGTTTGTTCTTGTGGAAAGTGTTAGAAACATAATATGATTACATAGGCTTTAGTAACATTTACCACTACTGGGTTTAGCTCCTGCAGGAAGTTGACAGATACCAGCTGGCTAGTACCACTATTATAAACAGCCAGCAAGCTCTTATACAGCAAATAAGCCACCCAGAAAGTTAATGTATAAATACTTCATCGATGTTCTAATCTACTGCCATTACTGGGTAGCATTATAAATTTAATTAAGATGATACCTTTTAGCAGCCATTGTCATTATTTTCCTTCACTCAGCTATTTATAGAGAGGTTTTCATCTTTCTGAACAGAAAAGGAAGGTACTAAATAGAGAATTTAAAAGGCTGGCATTCCAACAAATTGCAAAGCTGCAAAATATTATCAACAAGAATTAAAAAAGTTAATGGAAATATAGTCTTGCTGATTTTTACAGAAATTAGAGTCTTCACTGACAAGGTTGCTCCGTTTATTTCCCTCCTCCTCCCTTCTCCCACTCCAAATTTGTAAAATATTTTTGGATAAACACTGAAGTTCTCATCACAGATTATATTCAGAAAGTATTTTTGAAATATTTCCATTAACCTCTCCCAGTTTGATATCCAAATTGCATAACTTACATAATAAACAAGCCTCCAACCTCTCCTTGCAGACTTTTTTCTTTATTATTTCACTTGAAATTGGAATAGAGATTGAAATCCTTTTTCTTTATCCAAATTGCCTCTTCAGTGATGATATTTGCAGCTGAGGAACAAGTAGGTTATTGCACTGGCTTTATCTCCCTATTTCAAAATATTTATCTCATGGCAATACACTAGCCATGAATCATAAGAACTAAGCTTTTTGAAAAACACATTTATAAAACGTCCCTTGAGTAAAAAAAATATATAAACTTTAGATTCCTGTTCTAGGCAAAATAGTATTTATTAAGGTTCACTTAAGAAAACTTTCTGATAAAAATTCTTCCTAGACAAAACTACATCTCTATATCATCACACACAGCAATAGTTTTATAACTGCATATGAATGCCAACAACTCATGTATTAATTAATGCACATTATTTCTTCACCTTAAGCACAGTATCAGAATTCCTGCTTCCCACTGTCTCAGTAATCAACAGCTTGTATTGCCCACCATTGAAAAAGAAAACGTTATTTCCTGCTCCTTGTGTACTATCTTTTACTCTACATTTCCAACAACTCCTTTCCCTAAAGCATATTGGCATTTGTTAGAAGAAAAGGAGTAAACTCTATATATCTTACTCCTTTTCTCTCCCCAGTCTTACCTAGATGGAAAATTTTGTAAATATATAATGTGCTGGTACACACCCAATAGCCCATAGCTTGAACTGGGTGTTAAAACTGCCCTTCACTTTTTAGTTAGAAGTGGGTTTTGAGAAGACTTCAGAAGGAAGAAAAATACCGTTGTAGAATTTCTAACATAGCTCATTTTAAATGCATTCCAATATAATTATCTCAGTGCACTGTCTTCCAGGGCAATCAGGTCTCTACACTTACACAGATAAAAAAGCAACCTTGTTCTGTTCTTTTGAAATGTGGTTTTTATAGGTATTGAGGGAAATCTGTTTAGTTTAACAAATAAATTGCCTTATTAAAGTAAGCAACAGAAACTTCCTTTTATTCAGATATTGAAGAATTTTGTTCACAAAATGTCTCAAAAGTAATATCTCCTACGCTCCACTGAGAAATACTGAGATTATATACAATACCAGCATGGTTATAACTACACTCCTTATCTAGAAATTGGTTTAACAGTTCTGGAAATGGAATTAGGTTATTCTTCTAGTTGGGCTTTTAACCTTTTTGTTTGGCTCTTCCAACACAGGCCCAAATCTTGACTGCACCCAGACATCTCAGCCCCAAGGACCAAGTCTGAGATGAACCCACGGGCGTGCCGAGAGGCAGCAGCAGCCACACGAGGGTATACAGGAGTGTGCTTGTGCATGCTTACACACACACACAGACACACATACACAAGCATCTGCTGCAGAGCTTCCCCAGGAGACAGAGAGGTGGGTGAAGCTGCAGGAGAGGTCACATTCCCACCTTCCTTTGTAATGGCAATCCGGAGGCTCTAAGGCCATTAAAAACTGGCTTAGAGGTGCCCTTAGGCAAAGTTCTAACATAGCTGAAGTTTTATCAGAGTTTTGTTAGAAATAAACTTCTACAAAAAGTAATCCAAGTTTTGGAAAGTGCAGGATTGTCCCACAGACATTTTTGCTCCTTCTTCAACTGAAAAACCAAGCATTTGTTTATAAATACATATATATTTATGCACATATTCCCATAACATATGTGTCATATTTAAGCATTCATACTTTTCCCTGGAAACAGGACTAAAGCAGAGAATGTGATATATAAGTCTCCCTCAGTGATGAGTTGACTTCAACTCCCACCAGACAAAATTTTAGAAAAAGACATCCCTTAGAACATATTTAGGTGAAAGAAATGAGGAGGGGATTTTCAACAACCACAGAAGATGCCAGTAGTAGCAATGCAGGGACTTAGCAGTAGCTACACTGATAGACCCTTGTTCCTGCTGCTTCAGCTGCACAGATGGGCTTCTCAGACCAACCCCTCTTCCCTGCAGCCTTTCCATATTAGCCTGATACTTAATCTTACACCTCTTCATCACTTTTTCTTCCCAGGCTCATTCTTTTTATCATCCCAACTTCCCAGACCAGCTCATTTCTTTCTTCCTAATTAAATCCCACTTCCTATCCATGGTGAGGCAGGAAAGGGGGAATAGTTGTGGGATTCATACAGTCAAAGGTACTGTAATTTATGTTACAAACCTTTCTCATACAAAATAATAGTGAAGTTAAAGCACAGAAGATCTTTAGGGTATTACTTAAGATTAAAGTCATCCATTTTTTCCACTTGCAATAATCTGTTTCATACAATAGTTTGCATTAGTTTTTATTCTAGAAATCTGAGTGTTTTGCCATCTTATAGGCATTTTTTTAAAAAACATTTCTGACAACAGGCAAAGAAAAAGGCATAGGTTTACGCTTCATTATAGAAGGCATCTTGTAATACTGGAAGAAGCAAGGAGAGCCCAATTACGTAAGTATGAAGAGGCTGACTAGCTGCGCAAAAACGTTATGGACATTATGGTGAAAYTGAGCACAGGAACAGCCTACACAAATTGCAGACAAATTTTTAGGACAGAGAATACCAATGAGGTATTGCATAGACTCACAGAAATTAAGCACCTAGACAAGCAAGCTGCAATAAGCACCTGGGGAAATAAAAACAGTAACCACATGGATAAGCCATAATGAACACGAGGAGCCTGGAATAAGGAGGAGCAGAAACCAGAGCAGTCCAGTGTTTAGCTGGACTCTTTTGTCAGTCTGCATACTCTCTTATCTCTCTAAATCAGCACAGGCTTTAAACATACGGTTTGGATGACAGCTCTCCGTAAAGCTAAATTCTTCAACCACAACATAACACCTTACTTTTACACAGTATGATGAAACCTTCACTCTAAGGCCCTTGTTGTTCTTCGAGACAGAAAGTCAAGTTCCACTACCCCAGCTCTAAACAGGGAGAACAAACCACATCAACATTGATGCTAAAATGCACCAATGCTCAGCATGCTATGGAAAAGAAAAAAAAAAGTTGTGACATCATTTTTTATACACTGATAAGGATTTAGTACTCAATCTTAGTTTTTTAATAAGCTATTTGCATATTTAAAGTATTTAAGACCAACTAGGTGGGAATTTTTTGGTTGCTGAAGACTCTGTCATTTGCCTCAAGGGCATAGTTTGGAAAGGCACATAGACCCCCATCCCATACTCATACGGCATATCTAAGTTTAAAAAAAAAAAAAAAAAAACCCTCTACTTTTAAATGAGGAGAAAAAGCCCAAACACATAGCACAGCAAGGAAATTTGTACCAATGTATGTACTTTGGGACCCTTCTGCTCAATTAGCAGCTGGAGGATAATTTCTGATCTACTCAATAAGACTGGACTCCTTAACCAACATAGACATGAATTAGATTCCTCTGTTCAGAACATTCACTTCTACTGCAAGAGTATATTAATACTTTCTCTTTGCTAAGCATAGTGTAGTCTTCCAAGAATCCCTGAAGCAAGCTGCTAACGATGTATAGAACTACATACATATCTCCTTTCCTCAATCTGTGCCTCAGAAGAACATACATAGTACTAATTACTGCTAAGTTATTTCACATAATCTTCAGCTCTATGACAGACTAAAAAGCTTGTCAATGTCTCCTTTCCTCTTTTTTCTTTTTTTCTCCTTTTTTTTTCAACCAATTCATCTGTCCTTGATAACAACAGAGAGCAGAGACAGAAGGTTAAGCAGAGAATCTGGCTATTGTCATGGCCTCCTCAGGCAAGAACAAAAGATCTCTCTTGCTAACAGCGTTGCAGTGATACATATGTATGTATTTAAAGAGAGAAGATATTAGAAATGCAATCATTCTTTTATTTGACTTTCAGTGTTGTACCTGGGCATATTTAGAACTGTATATTTATATTAAAGAATTAACCTTTCATGAAAGCAGCTGTTATTAATAATGCATCTTTCAACTCTAAGCTACCACCTAAAATCTACAGTATCTCTGAAGAAACCTTATAGGAGAAGAAGATCAACATTTGAGCTACGAGCCTTTATATTTCATTCTGGGAAAAAAATAGCTGTTGGAATAAAGCAGCATTTTTTTTCCTGTAATGCATTATAATTTTGTGTTCTACAATAGATCCTCCACTTGTGACTGGGTATAGGCATATGACTTCTTGTGAGGGGCAGGCACAGTGTCAGTGTCTGATAAGCCCTTCTGGAGTAAATATTTAATACATCATCTGTCATTAAGAAAGTCAAGGACCAATTCTTGAGTCTCAAAGACCAGAAGGCACTGCCCATCATGGAACAAGTGCACGTGCCTCTTGTTCTGCACTCTCTGACCTGCCTCCAGGGATTTTTGCCTTGCTCTATAATAATTCAAATAAATGTGAGGGAAACAGAATATTTAATTCTCTTGTTTCTCCCTATAGACTCCACCATGACCACTTTGCTTTCTGTTTGCTAAGACCTTTCAAAGGGAAACACTGTTCAGCTTATCCAATGGGAAAATTAAATTTACACATTTGCAAGGAATTACTTTTAAGTAGGAGGGGAAGGAGGGGATGTTTATGAATCCAATCATCATCTACAATTCAGCACAATATAGGAGAAAAAAAATACTAAAGTTCTATTAACAATAACTTTTGAAACTATAAAATCCCTCTCTTGTCAGTCACCTTCTGGGTTGGCTATCAGCTATCTAAAGGAAGGAAATGCTAATTTCTTTCCAAATCTCTAATTTTCCTCTCTAAACCACATGCTAATACACTGTCAGTTTTGTCTTGCTGCTTCCAGCTCTGTCTCCCAGCATACTAGCTTTCTTTCAGCACTAAGCATAACTATTATACATTGCTCAGAACTCCAGCGTGGATCTGCAAGGCATTTATTTCAGTACATTATAAAAACTGACAAATCAAATTCTGTATCATTTACAAGATATATACTTATGGGTTTTAGATTTTTATTGCCTTGGAAAGCCATATGAAATTTGTTCACACACAATAATTTAAAGGAAAATTGCCRACTTGAATTTTTTAATAGACTAATCTTTTTAGAACCCTGTTTTATGATAATATACTGTCAAAAGAACAGTATTTCCTGACTCTCTGAATTCTACACTCTCCCTGTGTAAGAAAAAAAGGATCAGAGATTTATCTGTTCATTGTTGGCTATATATAGCATGCATGGTGATGGACATTTAGAAAATTCCAGCACTTAGGAAATTCCAGGAAATACAGAACCCCAAAACACATTTATTCAGGAACAAGAATTTCCATAAGTCCGCTGAATTTCTCTCTAACTATGTCTGCAGGTAGCACGTACAGTATGCTCATTTGACCTTCCTCTGACTGATGTAAGTTTATGGTCACACATGTCAAGAAACTAAACCAAAAGCAGCATGCCTTTCTTCAGGGCAGCAAGGAGAAAAATAAGAAAAAAAAAAAAAAAGACAAAAGAAAAAGCACTCAAAATCTACAAATAGAAAGTTCTATGCAAAATGAATGACAGATGCTTGTACACCCCAATGTTTAAAGTACTCTAAGAACTGTTTCTCTTCAATTTGGAATCTCGCTCTCATTTTTCACTGAGAAAGTTTTTAAGTAGTACTTCTAGTATGGGAAACTGCAAGAATTTTAGACAGAGATGATATGAGGAATCCCTTTAGCTTCAAATTTAATATTCATGAAGCATGAATTATATAAAAATGCTGCTGATTTCAGAGTAATTACTTCCTTCAGCCTGTCACTTTATCTTTAACAATACATGTCACCCACTAAATCTAGGAATATGACAATTAGTTCTAAAGATACTTCTACAGTAAGTGACACATTGGCTAGGATTTCTGTTATCCCACAGACAGTGTATTTATACCTTCACAGCATAACCCTCATATGCTGTGTTCACAGATATAGGAATGCAACTGAACTCATCCATAATTGCCAGCAAAAGGGGAAATCCAAAAAATAAAAAAGGTCTATAAAAAAGGCTAGAAGCTTTCTTCCAAAATATTCATCATCAAAAAACAGTAACTTGTGAAACCTGTGCTGCTCTGAAAGCAACACAAATGTTCCTGCTAGCCTTATGGCGAGGCAGAGAATGAGACACAGACTTCTTGGCTTACTCCTAGCCTGAAGCTGCACTAGTGCAACTGCTAGGGCAGCACGAAATGAGACAAAAATAGATTGAAAACCCCAGCCAGACTTTGTTAGCCCAGGGAACTCATCACTGATTTAGGAGCCTAAGGATAACACCTGGGGCTTTAGAAATTAAAATTTTATAATTTCCTACAGCTCTCTAGAAAGACAGAAACATTATCCATCATTTACTCTCAGATTATCTATTCTGATTAGATATAGGCCCTACCATAGACATTACCTTGTTTATCCTGCTGCCCAAGCAAACAAATTAAAATACTTAGTGATAAATCGTACACCAACTACAGTCATCAGCAGTTTACAAACACTGCAGCTTTGCTCACAGACAAATAGCAGGTCAAACAAATTTCCTTCAACCTACAAGACGAACACTCCTCATTGCACTATACATGAACAGCACCAGCTTTATAAACACGGAATTGCTGCTCTTTTAGAGCTATATCACCTTCTGCCATAATCACATGCAATGGCAGCCCAAGAGAAACTAAACCCTTCCTTCTTCCTCCAAAGGGGCTGGGGAAACAGGTATTTTCACTTACACCAATGAAACCTATATTCTGCAGACATGTCAGGATTGTAGGAAAGACAGAGACTTGCTTTGCTCTTAAGTCCATGCAGCTGGCTTTTGTCTTCCAGCTCCAAGTTCTTTGCAGGTGCTGCCTGCCCTTGTTGAACCAAATCTGCTCATATGCAAGGAGCAGCTGTGGTGGCATTGGCAGCCACCTGGGCATGGGCATTTTTGTCTTTCTTGGCTCTTTATTTCTACTAAAAAATGAGAAGTGGCTGACTGAGTTAGTAGGGAATATCCAGCGAGTATCTCTGAGTTGCTTAGTTCTTGAAATTTAAAGATTGCTTGAGAAATAGTCTTTCTTTTATTGGAAAGACTCTACTGAGAGACTTACTTGTATATTTCTAATAGACTTTTAAGAGTTCTGTCCAAAGACAAAACTTCATGTTGTCATTGGTATTTTGATTTATCACTCCCACTGGAAAGAGAAGAGCTTCAAGCACTGAAATGTTGGAATGTCCCATGAATGAAAATCCTTCTTTTTGCTGTTTTTTTCCTTTTTTTTATTATTTATTTTCTTTCTTTGTCAACACTGAAACAGTGTATTCAATTCAACATTAAGTATATTTGCATTATCCGGCCTGATCTAGCTCTTTTGAGGGCCAAGGTCTAGGAAGATGCATTTGAGCAAATACTCAGTCAAAGCTAAATATCTGTTTCTGCATTTACTATAGTCAGGCAGACAACAAAACTCTTAGACAACTGCTTAGAAATTTCTGYGGAAATCAGAATCTAAGCGACACACATTCATTGAACAGAAGAAGTTGCAAAATTTCCTCCCACCACTGACAAAAACATTTTTCACTTCATTTGTAAGTGATAAAATATATAAGGAGATATATATATATATAAGGATGGGGCAAACGGGAGTTTATAAAACCCTAATAAACTGAAATTGCAAAAGTCCCAATGTGCCAGTGGGACTAGGAAGCTAAAGCTGTGCCAGAATTTTGGCTGAGCAAGCTAAAATGCAGCCCATGATGAATATTGAACCTCATGAGTTAATGCTGTTTGTCTGCCCTTAAAATGAAAAAAATCTACATGTTTCAACCAGTACAAGGCTAGACCTAACTATTACCTAGGTAACCTCACAGCATTCTTCAAAAAATCTAGCACATCTGGTACATCTGTAGTATTATCTCTGTTATAAATTATTTCTTCTAGTGCATACAAGGCCATTCAAAATCTCTGGTACTCAATACATTAACTGTGCTTACCACAAGCTTCTGTAATGACGCACCCACATGGCTGTATGCTCAAATCACACCTAATCTTTTCGCAACATTTTCCATCCCTCCCAGAATTTTCCTCCAGGCTCACAGTCATTTATTTATCTCCTGTTTAAACCTTCTACAAAAATATGTCTTTACTCTATAGGTCACAAAAATAAAGATCTCTCCTCAACAGATTAATGCTACCGAGGGAGGAACATGCTGTCAGTCCATAAAATCACAGAATCACAGAATACTTAAGGTTGGAAGGGACCTTTAGAGGTCATCTAGTCCAACCCCCCTGCAAATGCAGGGTCCCCTAGAGCTCATGGCGTCCAAGTGCGTTTTGAAGATCTCCAGAGAAGRAGACTCCACAACCTCTCTTGGTAACCTGTTCCAGGGCTCTGTCACCCTCAATGTCAAGAAATTTTTCCCTAGGTTTCTGAAGAACTTCTGAACTTCTCAATATATCAAAACTTTCACATTCAGTTTCATAGAATCACAGAATGCTTAAGGTTGGAAGGGACCTCCAGAGGTCGTTTAGTCCAACCCCCCTGCACAYGCAGGGTCTCCTAGAGCATGGGGCACAGGGTGGTGTCCAAGTGGGTTTGGAAGATCTCCAGAGAAGGAGACTCCACCACCTCTCTGGGCAGCCTGTTCCAGGGCTCTGTCACCATCACTGATAAGAAGTTCTTTCACAATTTCCCGTGGAACTTTTGGTGCCTCAATTTGCGGCCATTTCCTCTAGTCCTGTCACTGGCCACGACTGAAAAGAGGCCAGCCCCATCCTCCTCGCTCCCTGTCTTGAGATATTTATACACACTAATCAGGTCCCCTCTCAGCCTTCTCTTTTCCAGGATGAACAGGCCCAGCTCTCTCAGCCTTTCCTCATAGGGCAGATGTTCCAGGCCCCTAATCATCTTTGTGGCCCTGCGCTGGACTCTCTCTAGCAGCTCCACATCCCTCCTGCACYGGGGAGCCCAGAACTGCACACAGTACTCGAGGTGCGACCTCACTAGGGCTGAGTAGAGGGGCAGAATCACCTCCCTCAACCTCGTGGAGATGCTCTTCTGAATGCATCCCAGGATCCCATTGGTCTTCTTGGCCACAAGGGCACACTGCTGTCTCATTGTCAACTTGGTGTYCACCATGACGCCCAGGTCCCTCTCTGCGGAGCTGCTCTCCAGCAGGTCAGTCCCCAGCCGGTACAGGTTATTCCTGCCCAGGTGCAGGACCTGGGCACTTGCCCTTGTTGAACTTCATGAGGTTACTCACTGCCCAGTTGTCCAGTGTGTCCAGGTCCCTCTGGATGGCAGCGCAGCCCTCAGAGCTATCAGCTATTCCTCCCAGTTTGGTATTGTCAGCAAACTTGCTGAGGGAGCACTCCATCCCTTCATCCAGGGCATTAATGAATAAATTGAACAGGACCAGACCGAGGACTGAGCCCTGGGGGACACCACTAACCACAGGCCTCCAGCTGGACTCGGTCACCACTGATCACCACCCTCTGAGCMCTGTCATCCAGCCAGTTCCTAATCCACCTCACTGTTCACTCATCTATGCCACCCTTCTGGAGCTTGCCCAGGAGGATGCTGTGAGGGATGGTGTCAAAAGCCTTRCTGAAGTCCAGGTGGATGGTATCCACTACTCTCCCCTCATCCCCTTGATGAAACCATGCTGACTATTCCTGAGCACCRGAGTGGCATTGGCTTTCTTCCAGGCCTTCTGCACCTCTCCCATCTCCATCAACAAAACGCTCAGCGTGCTGCTTCACATCGATGCTCTCAGGGACTGAACTTGGTCCTGCAGCTTCCCGCCACCGAGGACCAAGCTTCTGAGAGCCACATGGAATGAGGAAAGGTGCCATAAAGCCTCCAAAAATCCTCCAGGGATTCCCAAGGCACGTGTTAGCTTAAAACTCAAGCATGCAAACCAAGAGCCACACATACTCTGGATATAACTCTGCTCCATCTGAATTGTGTTCTCTGAAGACACTGACTTTTATGAATAGCACTTTTATATACTTTGTTTTCTCGTCAAAATGAATTATTGAAATSTTTCAGTTAAACGTAATGTGCTATTGCTAGATAAAGGGAGAGATTCATAAGTGAGATCTTGGTAATTTTTCAATGACAGAAACAACAGGATTRGGATTCAAACACTGAACATTTCCAAGCAAATTCACTACAGCAATTAAAAAGCAAGCCAACTCTTACTGCCAAGAGTAGAGAATTTCATGCAAAAAAGATAGCTTTCCCAGAAACAAGGGTTTTAGTTAGTTTTTAAATAGTAGCATCAAAAAGTATGATAAGAAAATTATTTTATTTCATATATAACGATTATATATAACGATAGTACAAGCTCATTATTAAACAAAGCACAGGTAGTTGGCAAATTCAATTTATCCCCTTCTGAGCATGATTTAGAAACTGTTTCTAACTGTGTAACCYCAGCCTCATTTTGATTTCTTAAAAAAACAGAGAGAATAGAGGCAGAAATCTGAGGGGCAGGATGCTGCCCAGGAGGACTGAAACCCTAAATGTTATGAGTGAGCTTGGGGTATCCACAAATAAAAGCACATTGTGAAGAACACCACAGACRGCAGCAGAGAATAACACAACGCTGGTAAAATAATTGTAGCTTGAGATACATTATTGGTCCTAAAAATAACTTCAGAGGTCAATAAACCTGAGGTAAGACAGTAAAAAGAACAGAAATAAGTTCCTTCCTCTATAAGGTTCTTTTCTTAGACACCAGCCAAACTTTGAGCAACTCTGCTGATCAAAGCTAACGTTAAATAGAGCCTGGAAGAGAAACTGGAAAGTAGTGGGAAACTTTGAAATATGGTGATGGTGTATCCTGAGGGGAAAGCAGCGCCAGGGAGCAGCCAGAGAGGGTCCTCAGGTTTCCTCTCCTCGGGGAGCAAAGAGCTAGTTCTCAGTCCAAGGAGAAGGTTGGGAAGCAAAGAGCTAGGTCTCAGTCCAAGGGAAGGTTGCARCTTCCCAGTGGAAGAAAATTCCCCCTTTGGGAGAGAGCTGCCCAAGGCCTCTGCGCATCTGCATCTACCTGCAGCAACTAGCATGAGGACCTAAAAGTGAAAAAGTGTCTGAAATACTGAAAAACTTCATTCCTATCTTTCTTTTACTCATTTTATTCCCACTGAGTTTCAGTGTTCTTCATATTGCGTGAACTACCCCATTCCATTCACTAAATTTTTAAATTAGAAATACTTTCGGAACTGCTAAAGTGCTCCTAAGCTTATTGCATTCAAAATGCTTCCTATTAAATATCAGTTTCCAGATACAAGCAATATTTCATTGATTTCATTGAAACTATCAATTTACTGTATGGAGCAAGCACTTTCATCTGAGGTTTACAAAGCTTTCAATAAGTAACATAGGTATTAATAAACTTTTGGTGACAGTAGACTATTACTAACATAAAATGAATAATATTTTAATATTGATATTGACAATATAGCCCACTCTTTATTAAATCCTATTAATATTCCTCTAGTGTCAGTAATGTGACTCATCTTAGATACTGTCAAAATCTCATATAAAAGGGCATATTTAAATGTGGATTCATTTCCCAATAAGCATTGAAGAGACTATTATGTTCCACTCAAAAAGGTATTTGAATTCCTCAATTTTATTGTTGTGCTACTAACCCTTTAAAAAGTATTCAAATATATAGATTTTTAATATGCCCCACTCCAGGAAATTCATTTGAGGAAATCCTATGGCATGTGTTATGCAGGCTGTTAATTAGATGGTGGCAGGACCCTGTGGCTTTACAAATGTATGAAGGAGATTTGATGCAAATCAAGTGCACACGATAATAAATCCTTTATGCTACATTTATTGAAATTAGATAGCTGCTTTCAATAATCAAATACCCCAAAAGAATTCTGCAGGATATTTAGGGACTACCAGTGTTCAGGAGTTCATATTTTTTAGCTCTATGAAGGAAAGGCTGTGCTTAATATCAACTTCCTTCTCTGTTTCTAAAATAATACACAAATGCACATCAGCCTTCTGGACTTGATTTCCTCCATGGACCTAACAAAACACATTTGCACACATTTTCACATATTTTCAGAATTTCTCTTCTGCAGGACCTCCATCTTCATTTGTAACCTCCTTTTCCTTTGGAGAAGGTCTCCTTCTACTTCAGAGGTAACATAATGCCCCAAGCATCTGCTCAGGGATAATGAATTTGTCTAAACCATTTCCAGACATGCTGTACATTTTGTGGCCACAAACTGCAGAAACTAGGAGCCAGTTTACCTGTGGAAAAAACTACAAATGAAGGCATTTCCTACGRGATGGAAATCTAAATGTTTCCTTTTCAGTAGATGAAATTATGGCCCTTGCTTGTCATGGGTCAGGTAGTCTTGACATAGGGAGGAATCACAGAAACTCTCGGGGCCCTGTCTCTGAGCCGAGTATAAAATGGAAACGTTCAAGATGTAGATCCTGGAAACTGCATTCCTGCMGTTGGTCTAGAAGTCTTTTCTGCAAGTGCTGCTCCACTTCCAGAAACTGGCCTTTATAAGATTTACAAAGCAGCAACAAAACTGGCAGGATGACATACTTTGGTTTTCACACGGGTCCTATGCAGTCAAAACTATAAATGAAGACATGCCGCATTTTCTGAAGAGRGAAAGAAAGGTGTCATTGGAGTTTTGCTTGATCTGCTGTTGTGACAAGATACGTTTGGATATAGTCATCTATGTAATACTTCAGCAATGATATTCTCCATTCTCTCCTATATAGCTTATATAGCTTKGGTAGCTACATAAGGATGTGGTCAGATCTCAAGAGATAGAGACAATTTTTCCAGAATCATTTAGCACCGTTAGACATTTTTTATTTAATTATTTTTCCAAAAARAGCTGTTTATTTCAAATACACATCACTATAGAAAGTCATAGGCACTGTAATCGGCAAAGGACTTCAAGGGCCACGAGCTTAAGACTCGTGTTTTGGGGTTTTCCCTTGCTATTTATATTTTTGGTATATAATTTTTTTTGTTTGTTTCTTTTTTTCTTTTGAGTTTGATAGCAATTTGGGCACACATCACTGTTTCTCTGTAAAAATTGTTCTCTGTCTAGTATCTWGACTACTTATTTTTCATAATGGAAAAAAGAAAAGCTACATATATTTGTGTAATAAATCAAGCAAAGGTCTGTATAATATCTATGATTGGTGCTGGTCCCTTGCAAATCCTCTCAGTCAAGTCTTCTTTCTTTCAGAAGGATTGAAAAGAAAACATATTTATCTATGTCAATATAACATGAATAGCTATTTGCCCCAAAGTYTCTCTTTGCCAATTTCTTGAAAGCAAAATGATGATAATTTGTTTCAGTYTGACAGAGTTGTTTCTACCACTAATTTTTCTTGTCTTTCTATAAAGACCTAGGTTTCCTGCTGCCTGAAACAAGAAAAGCAGTATTTCTAAGCCACTATATTGATGAATGCCAGGAAATTTCAACCGATTAAGCATTAGTTAAGCAAGCAAGGCTTGTCCTAAGAATGGACAAGGAACGTCAGGAATGTCAGGAACGAGGATGTTACATTTCAAATAATTTTTTGACAATACAAAAGGTGACTGATASGAAATGACATCAATTAACTACATTTTGCTTTATATATGACATAATTGATATATATCACAGATCATTAACAGTTCTTGTTTAATGTATTTACTTTACATATACATTTWGAGATATGAACTACTTTGTTATTTCATTCCTTTATTTTCTTGCTATGGAAAGAAAGTGTTTCACATATACTCAACTTTCCATGCTGAACTTGCACCAGTTCYGTAATGGAAACTGAAAGTTATCTTGGCTTTCTTGACTTCTTAAAAATGCCCAGAGTCCAGTTTTGAGAGACAAAAGGAAAATAAACGTTCAAGCAAATAAAAGAAGTTGAGATGCCAGTTAGCAGTCAAGARAGTAAAATTCCATGTTAATAGGGTTACGGTAGCTCCAGACCTGTGAAGTCTTTCACAGCCCATTGCAAATATGGACCAAACATTTCTATGAAAAGTCTCATTATAAATCTTTGGTACCAAATCAGCGCTTTCATGAGATTGTAAATCCCTTTTAATCACAGTAATGGTCTTCAAAGCAATAACAAATCAGTTCTATGCTTCAGTGAATGCATCTTTCGCCTAAATGAAATCTAAATCTGACAGAATGTTAATTCAGGAGCTGCCCTTCAGTTCCTGCAGATCTCTAAAGGCAAGAATATCAAAGAGGGCCTCTGGTCCTAGATGGCATTTTGAATGACAAAGTTGATTTGTGTCCTTTGCAGGAGTGGATGTTCCCTGTTAGCATTTCATTGACTTTAGTAAATCACTCCAGCAATCTCAGGGATGGCAATACAGCAGCAGGCACACTTCAGCTATGCTATGTTAGCCATGCGCATTTTCAATGTTTTCAGAACAGTCTCTGAAAATCCTCCAGTGTCTTCTTTAGCACTTACATCTGCAGTAGGAATGAAGTGTTAGGAACACGTCCTTTAACAGGAAAGGCAAAAATTGAGACAAAAACAGACAAAGAAGGATGAAAAAAGTGTGGAAATACACAGAGAAAGAGTTAATATGAAAAGACAAAGATGTCTAAGATGGTTATGAATTTGAACTCAATTCATTTCCTTGAACAGAAAGTACCATGCAGCACTACATATATACTTCCTATTGATGAGAAATGCTGACATAGGCACCCAGCTGCCAAGGCCTAAGTATCAAGATGGAAACAGCTGTTCTCCAGGCTACTTAAAAAAAAATGATAATTCCAGGAAGAACAGGTCTAAACTGTAGCAGCAACTTGGCTGACACATACTATGTCAGGGAAAAACAGCATAGGATACAGAGTCTGTGCCCTACAGTGTGAAGCACTGTTTGGTGAAGGAGCATTCTCTAGCGCTTGCAACATCAGAGTCATGTGTAATTTTCCAGTTCTTTCTCAAGTGTGTGTGTGTGTGTGTGAAGACCTGTCCTGAACATCAACTGGGGGACCCATCAGCCTGAGAGAAAGCAGTTCTCAGGATAGAAMCGTGTGTTGATGCACCGCTTAAGGCAGGAGCTGCTGCACCCTGAAGCCTCTCGTCTCTGATTTATTAGCCAGCGAATATTTAGAAGCAACACATACTTAGAATAATTTGAAATGCTAGCATATTTGCTAATGAAGGTGTAAAATGTCTGAGTGAAAGAATATCTAGAATAATTAAGATGTTACTTTCCTCCAAAGCAGCAGTCTAGGGTACTTATAGTACTCTAGAGAAATGTACAGAAAGGACAAAAAACCAACATTACAGCTGTAATGCTTCAAACAATATTTTCCATGTCGGAGAGAAAAACTTGCCCGCAGGGTTTTAAACTGACTGTCTCAACCAAGATAAAGAGTAGTGGTATTTGCCTCGTGATCCTGAAAAATAGCAAAGCACATGTTGCTCAAGGCTAGATCCTGAATATGCCATAGGAACAGGGTGCAGCACCTAGCCAACAACTGGTATCCCTTCCTCCCTAGCTTTTTTAGTGTGCTCATATGTGCCAGAATTTCCTATTTATACGCGGCGACTGAGCAGATAATAATTTCCACAGGAAAGTGTAATTTAGGAATATTTTTCACGTTTCAGGGTCAAAAGTGAGGTTAGTTACAGCTTCAGTTTGGCATTTATGCAACAGCACAAACACTTTTGCCCATGTGGCATATGTGTTTCAAAGAAGGGATCATCCTGCTCACATTGTAATTCACTAGCAAAGCTCCCCAATGCACAGGCCAGCCTAGGGGCAGATACCAACTGCAAGAAGCAACCCGCTCATGGCAACCAACAACACATAATGCTCATTTATTCCACAGTCTCTATCTAACAAATGTGATCATTGGTCTCATGCCATCCTTTCTGATTGTGATTGGAAAACTCAAATAATGTAAAATATCCTATCCCTCAGATTCTGTCTGGAAAATATATTTTTTTTTAAAAAAAAGACGATATGCAAAAGGACATAAAAGTCAATATCAATTTTCAAGCATAGATGCTTCTGCATAAAAGCAGATACATGAGTGTGAGTTTCAGAAACAGAATAATTTTGAAACAGCAATTCCTCTTGAAAATTAAATATTAAATTACGGTGGTTAGATGCACACTTTGTGCTGTGCTTTATGCTTTGTTATGCTTTATCTATCTTCTCATGAACTATGTTAAACAAAACAGAATTAGACACATATACAAAAATGCTCTGAACCTTTAAATGTTTAAATTAWAAAAAGCCTCCATGCTATTTTCTGTCATAATAATGATATAAAGATTTAACATTTTCCCAAACACTGTAGCAGAAAACAGAACAGTTATTTCTGTTGTTTCTGGATGACATAAGACAAAAAGGACATATATTTTGCTACATAAATCTAAAATTAATTTTAAACAAGATCCATCTCTTTTCTTTCACAAGCATAAACTCTTGATAAGCATATTGTGAGCAATTTATGATCAGCAGTGTTATTGTCTTAATAAATACTAGTTGTAGTATCYCTTATGCTACACAAAAAGATATGATTGATTACTCAAACTAGTGGCAAAAATATATTAACAATTATGGTGTATCTGATGATAACAAGGACAAAGCACATATACAATCTTAAGTTTTTATTACAGATTCACAAGTAAGACAATTCACCAAATATTCAAAATGTTTTTTACTTCATAAAAGTAAAAAATTGGCCTAAACCAATTTTAAACTAGCCCTAAAAACAGCATGGATCAATTGCTATCTGTAAAGGCATAAGTCTTTAAAAAAATTTCATTCTTCTCTTGCAAAATGCTCATGCACATCAAAAAGAATTAAGCATGAAAATTGTGCATATTCCATAATTTGCACTCACAGTAAAAGTTATTACTGACTGAGTGAATGGCCACAGAAGGGCAGAAGCAGATTCATTATTGTGGAGCTGATAAAGCATCAGATTGTTCCAAATGATTAAGGGAAAAATGTTAATTATTATGTGAATAATACTTCCCTGCAGTTGGAGATAATAAGAATGAAAGGAGGACTTGATCAAAAGGTTTAATTTCCCCTGTCATTTGTGGTAAGTTTCAAATGCAGAAATCACAGGCATTACCCAAGACCAGAAGACTGGACCTACTTAAAGCCTTAAGCTTTACTTAAAGCTTAAGCTTTTTCAGACATTTAAGACAAAACATCTTTATGGCTCCACCAAAGCAGAATCTAAAAGGAAAAGTACCAGCAGGCTTGCCAGGAGTTACTGCTCCAACCCTAATCTTCGAGTTAAAGTGATTTATTTCCCGCACACAACCTTTCCATGTCAGGTTGGCAGAACTCTAGCACTTTGCTTCACATACCCTAGGAAGGGATTTTTCCTATGAGGCTATCCTGACTTTTACATCTGACCCATTTAAGTTGGATTCAARTGCTAAAATATGATGATGATGATGGAGTGGGTACAGCCCACATCCCTCAGCTGGCACATCTCCAGAGCACTGCAACAATCTCAGCTTATTTAGATACAAAGATTTCCGTGCCGATCACCAATATCTTTCTTTTAGCTGATTTTTTTTTTCTCCTTTTATTGTGTTCATCTTTACTTCTCCATGTCCTTTGGTGCCGGAGCACACTCATTAGCCATGTTGATTGAAATCATATCTCATGATCTTACAGTGACTCACATCTTTATAGCAACTCCATTAGAGGTACCTCTTTTTGTTGCTGTTAAATAAAATATTAGGCTCTAGARAAAATTATATAGTCTCCAGAGATATTATGATCCTGCTGATTAACATTTCCAGCGCTGTCCCAGTCCACCTCCTGCTCATAACAGCATTTGTAATGGTTTTGTGCTGTTTGTTGCTATGCACCAGAGTATTTTACTGTGGTCCTAAGCCTTTGTGCTAAATTTCTCCCTGGTGCAACTCTACTGATTGTCACTAATACATGTGAAAAATTGCTTTGCCCTCTCATTTTATTTTTGTCTAACTCATGCATTTGTTACAAAGTTTATTAACATCGGTAACGACTACAATCTACAAAAATGCACCACCTCCAGATAAGAGTTATCCTTTCTGAATAAACCTCTCCTAAATTAACTGAATATGTGCAAACTGTAAAATCCAGATCCTCTTAATATTTATAGTGATTAGGCCAAGAAAAAGAAATTTTTTTACTAGTATTTGCTAGCTTTATTTCAAAGGAGGATAAAGTTAGCTCCTGACCTCATCAAACTAAGTGGAAGAAATACTGAATGCAGGAGCAGAACAGTGTTCAACTCTATCTCAGCAATCTTTGAGCTTAAAATCTATAATGAGATCTCTATCAAAGCATTATCTATATTTATTTCCAGTTTTTCTACACACTTGTTTATGTCTTTCGACTTTCCATAGTACACTTTTTATCTTATGTCCTACAGCATATAAAGATTTCTCAGTGCAAACCCTGACTTCTAACCAAATGATTAACTTTATTTATTTTAAGAACACTTCTCTGAAAGAAATAATTCCACCTTAGGAAGAGGTTGGCTCTGCTGCCATTCCCTCCACACTTGTGTAACCTCTTGATGTTGTAATGTTCTCAAACATGTAAGCACCTTGCCTTCTTGTAGGGTGCTTCAACTCTCTGTTTCTAAATAACAAAGACTGAATACCTACCCAGACGTTACAAAGAAGAAAACAAGAAATGCTGAAATGTTTCAAGAGAATATTTTTTATGCTACTTGATTTGATTTCCCAATGAGAAAGAGTCATCTCACTCCTCCTACATGCAACTACTCTTAATTTTTTAATTTTTTAATTTTTAATTTTTAAATTTAACTTTTAATTTTTTAAAAAATATTAAGTACAGAATGTTGAAGGACTGAGATTTGAATATTCCCATCAGCACACTAATGCTCTATTGCCAAGGTCCAGCAAATTTTTTTTCTCATCCTATTTAATACAGTTTTTGCAAGGAGACTTGTTCAGACAAAAATGGCAGAAAATGTGGCAAATTGGTATGGTAATTTCTTAGAAAAATATCAACAGAAAAATTATATGCAAACTGCAACTGAACTTCACAAATGCACTATATACTCTTGCTTCAGTAAAAGGTTAAACAAAAAAAAGAGCTAAATTCAGTAAAATAGAGTAGCACACTGTTTGTAAAYAATAAAAAGCTTATTGCTTAGGCCATGGAACAGAGCAAGTTTGGATCCTGTATTTGTCAGAAGTTCAGTTAATTATATGAATAGAAACATCRGAATGGAAACGAGTTCTAGAATATATTTGCTCATAAGCTAATTTTCTTACCCTTTAATAAAAAGTCAGGGTGTTTAAAAGCCATATTTCCTGATTATACCACAAATTCAGAATGCACCCTATTCCTTGTCCTCATGTTTTTCCCAAAATCATTATGTGAAAGTTTTCTGAAACTTTTGTCTTATTGTTTTTCCTCATGCTAATCAGAAGAAATATGTTCACCAAGATTGCATCAATACTTTTGCTGCCTTCATTATTACAGCCACATCTGTGAGGTTCTAAGCATTCAWAATATAAAAGATTTTTATAAACTATCCATGTAGATATGATTATGCCTTGCTCTTCACAGGTGGGTTGGTTATTTCCTACTATAACTACAGTATTCCAAGAAATGCATCTGTCTCTGTTCTGTTAGAGATAATAGCATTGAGAAATGCCTTACTGAACAGTAATTATGAGAACTTAATAAAGAACTTATCAATACTCATAGAATCTATTATTACTAGTGGTCTCATGCTTATTCTTATCATTTAATGAACCAAATATAATTGGCCAAAAGCAGCTGCCTAATTTTGTATATCAATGAGTAAGGTTGAATGTGCATTAACCTGTGACTCAAAATTGAATTAATGGGGCTATTTCAGATCTGCTCATGCTATTTCCTGCCTACAATGCCTCTCACACCTGCCATGGAAATTCAGTCCTTTTTTTTTTCCTTGCCTTTGGCCATTTGAGTGATGACTCAAATATCTATTTTGCATTCTTTCTTGGGAAGTTGAAGATGGAAATAGTTGCAAGATAGCCAGGAATGAAAACAGAGAAATTAACCAGGAGAAAGTAATATTCTGTTGAAATAAGAAAGTAGAAAATGTTAATAACAAGTGGAAGTACTAAAAATATGGAGAAAGATTTCATAAATTAAGAAGATATATSTATATATTTTTTCCTTTACTTGTCTTGAAGTTTCAGCATTCATTTARTTGACTAATGACTTCCCTGTAGGAAACTGAACAAATGCAGTTGTCAGTGCTAATTTTTGTAGATCGTTCTATAGCTTCCATGGTACTGACAGTGAGCTCTTGTCGGCTTAACTGTTGGCAGGCTAGATGTGATTCTCTGAATGAGTAAAAAGAGTGGAACTATTAAGAGATAAAAGGTGAGTGAGCAATTGTTCATCCATATCACAGGAGACCAGCTCTTGACGTACTTGGATCTTCTCCTTTCTCGTCTGATATGTAGGACAATCTGAAGCAATAATGAGATAGCTTGGATGTCAGCTGTATCAACACCTGGGATGATTTACACTTCTGTGTATCTCTTGCCTTGAGCACAAAGGGCTTGTTGTTTTGGCATTTCTAGTGACTGGTCAAGATAAAGGTGTGAGTTATTGAGAACTTTTTGAGGATTAATCTGGATAAGTAGAGAGACGCTGCCAGGCTGGAAAAATAATTTCAACAATATGGGAGAGATAATAGCTGTGCTATTCAGATGGTCAGACACAGATGGTCAGTACAGTTTGCCGTTTTGGAGTATTCTGCTTTCCAGGTCTCTTGTATTCCCCTTCCAGCTCCCCAGATGACTTCTCTAGCTAGCAGAGCATGTAGATAAGGCAGTCAAAATAATCTTGGTCCAGAGATGAGCTCAGGCTAATTAATCCAATATCCTTCTACAAAATACCTTCTTCTGTAAGCATCACTTTATGTCAGTGCTTCATGTTTGCTTTTCTTATCCCTGGCATTTCCAGGCATTCACTAATCAACAGGCTATATGACCTATTTGTAATCACTCTTATGTTCTCAAGTTCATGTAAGCTTAAGGAGCTGGCTTTGATGACAACTATATCCAAATTGAAAAACCAACTTTACAACAAGTGGAGTTAAACTCCAGCTTTCCTTAGATCACTTACTCTTTGTGATCGCTTAAACACCAGAGACATTTTGCTCTTCTGTTTGACCCATTGCTTGTATGTCGTAGCATGTTCTAAGTAGCATTATTTTTGATAACAACTTAAAAACCATAGTTAGTGTAAAGTTTAGAGCCATATTCCTTTGACACATTTTTTTGAGCAAGGTAAGCAAATTAGCTACAAATTGCAGATAAAAATTTACAGGAAAGGARGAAGTAGGTAGGTAGTAGAGCAAATATTATTTTCATTTCCTTTCCTACTCATTGCTCCCCTACACTCTGTGAAAGCTGTGTTGTTTTCAGTGTGTGGCCATTTAAGGAGCCACAGAGAAATTACAGTGCTGTCCTGAGAATACAACCAGTGCCAAATCATGGTAAAGAAGTGGGAATTGGGACACATAATGGGAATAAAGTCTCTTCCAGTAGGTTTGATGGGTCTAAKGAGTCCTGCTGTCTGCCGATACAGTATCTAGGGCTAGGGCTGGACCGCTACAGCAGAGAGCTAGGGCATCAYTACCTCTGCTTAAAAATGAATGTCCAGAGAGCATGTCGAGAATGGGGCTCTCATGACTGTGCACATCCCTCCACTCCTGCTCRGTACCATCACATGAACAGTGGTCTGCAAAGTCTCTATTGCTCTCCTCTCTCCACAGCACAATGTCTTTGTCTTCATTCAAAACAGCAGAAATGAAAACATCTGATGTGCTGTCATGATCATTTTCTACATTTAAACCGTTATGGGCTGCTGGAAAAGTGGCCAGTGAAAAATGCTTCCTTACAAAGAATTTGGCCTCCCCTGGAGGAAAGTTTGATCTTTAAATACAGTTGGCTGTGAGAAAATGTCAGTCAGGGTGAGTGACACTGCCTTCTGATTGAGATAGAGGTCTCTTACATTGAGTTAAAGGAGTATTTAATAAATAATCTATCGATAAATTTTTTTTTTACATTCACTTAATGAGGATACTCTTTTTTATTTTAAATATTGTAAATTAATCCAAGCCTTATTGATCTAAATAGTTTCCAAACATATATTTCCTGTTTGTAAGCCCACAGGTCAGCTCCTTGGTATAGAGCTATTCAAGCTTATCGCAAGCCAATTTATCTCAAATATTTCTGGAATGTATACATATATATATCTATAAATATAAATATAAATATAAATATATTTAAATATAAATATATTTATAGATATATATAAAAGCATACAATAATTTATTTATGCTGAGCAAAATAATACAGATTCAAGAAGAAGACGTGTTCATGTGAACATCAGAATATTATCTTAAATGCTGTAGTATGAAGTATTTCCAAATGGCAATAGTACCTACCATTCTGAAGACACATCAGGCTTAGAAAGTGATTACACAAATCATTTTCTTAATCAAGGAAGATTATCTGCCACCTCCAGGCTTCTGAGATTGTGAGCAAGCTATACATCATTTTAAAGAACAGCAACAATGAGTAATGTCAGTTTAAGCTTCAACAGGCCTAAGAAGAACAGGCTGACCATTACAGAGAAAAGTAATAACAATCCACTTAATACAGTTGGGGGATTTTTTTATAAGATACACCTGCTCTAAAATCAATATTAAAAAGTTTCTCAAGACTGCCTTTCTGGTATCCCTATCTTAAAATACAAAAAAAAAAAAAAAAAAAAAGAAAAAAAAAGTTTTGTGGTAGAACTAGAAATATTATACTGGAAATATTATTTTATCTGGTGTTTTCAGTATTTTATAATGAGCTTGTCTACAGGCGTTTAAAAGTTGGAACTATACTCAACAATCCAAATACCCAGAGTAGACATGCTTTTTGTCTGCATGGTCCTGCTGAGTGTAAAGAAACTGCAATTAGAAAATAACTTGAATTTGAAAGTAAGAACTAAAAAAAAAAAATCTATATTTATTAAATAATCCATTAAATATAGGGGTATCTCACAGTGCTACCATTTTTCTCTTAATTTATTTAAGCTTCTGGTTGTATTCCCTGCCAGGATCAGAGTCACAGCTAAGAAATAACTTAATTTGGTTTTAGAGCTAAATCCATTAAAGAGATATGTTATCTTAGCCTGGGCTTGCAAATCTCAGATCCTCGGTATGCAATATTGGTTACTCAACACTAAGACTTCTTGACTTCCTAAGCGTCTCCTTTAGCAGTTTGATAACTGCATAGCCTTGTTTGAGCAAAAAACTTCCCAAATATAGGTTCTACAGATCACACTTCACATTCAGCACTTGCACATACATCTTCTAACTGATCACTCAAGTGCCAGCACTTTTGAGGARCTGGATCCTGTGTTAGGACATGCCTACAAACTCAGGGCAAGAGAGAGACGAGCTATAAAAACTCTGACAATCAGAATACCTATATTTAGTAATATTAACCTTAACACATTTTTTAGCTCTTCCTACTCTACATAAATCTCATAACTTTTCAGCCTTTCTCTAGCAGAGGTATTACAAGAATATTTCCAACAGTACAAAGCTTTAAAAAATCCTGTTTTCCCTGCCTAGGCTCTGAATGCCTGTTCTTACTTACTGCAGTGCTCCAACTCCTCAGTCTTCTCTGTAGAGCCCTTCCATAAACTGATGACTGAAATTATCAAGGCTAAACCAACAAATCACCCTCTTTCTCTCTCACTAAAATAGGAAGGGGCTGTGTTTTTTTCCTAAGCAGACTATCATCAGTAAGCAACTTACCCAGCAAACCTATTCATCAATACAACTGAGAAAGCTAAACACAACACAGAAATAAGCTGAACAGTCAAGGGTAGCAGTTAGCAGAGACTTCTTTAATTTTCTTTGCAGACTGAGAAAGTCTTGCAAAATAACAGAGCTCACTGGAAGAGATATATTAGTATCCATGTATGCTTCAGAGACTATATGAAAACTTTTTTAACAGAACATACTAGTAAGAGCTAATGAATGAACACTTAGATCAAAACAAGTTTTATGTTATTATACTGCTGTGATTTCTCATATATCTCAACTTGTAAACGCAAGATCTTCTGTGTGACTAGCTTATATAACTGGCGAAACTACTGGTGAGGGAATATTGTCTTGCACACAATGATTACCCTTTTAAAAACAAAGACTACTCCTTATGAGGAATRATTTCAATATAGTTCTTCCTGCCTTGAGGAGAAAAGACAACTTAATGAACATTMATTTTTTTGTATGATTTTCCTGTGATGATCCTATTTTCTTTGGCTTYGTGTGGTAACATTATGTGCTCCTCACCCCCTAATGTACTGTAGCATTACGAGACTATTAAGAGAAGTTTATCAAGACACTATCACTTACAAGTGAGCTCTCCCTGAAATTTGCATTTGGCCTCAGACAGCTTTGTGTAAGACCCTGCAAGATAATTATTTAACATTTATTATGAATAATTATTCTGAATAGTTATCCACTGCCAGGAGTCAWAAGGCCGTTGTCCAAGGACACTGTTCTGAAATACAGTAATCACTGCAACATCTTTTCTCTGAAGCAAAAGTAAAGATGTTGTGAACAGCTGTCTAACAGAGAAAAAGCACAGAGAAAATGAAYGAGTTAGGAAACAGATACCTGAAGCTGCCAAAGAGGAAATAATCTGAGTTTGTGCAATGTCCCCTAACTGCTGAAGCAGTTAAATTAATACCTACCTTGCTTCCAGTATGTTATCATGACTGAATTTGCCAAATTTCAAGACTGTGGATTGTGGCCATGAGCTTACATGAGGCACTCCTTCAGGGAGCTTTTCATGGGGATGTTCATCACATCTTGGAGAAGTGGACCATATATCACATAACAGCTCATTTTCCTTTGATATTGCTAACTCTGTCAGCATTATTCACGTATGATTTCACTGACAGTAATTCAAAGGAAGAAAATTTTCACTCAACCACTGTTCTCATATTTAAAGAGAATTTAATAGAGCTGTGACATCTCAGAGGACTTTCATTTTAATCTTTCATACTATCCTATTACAGTTTTTGCTCTCTCTGACCTCATATAAAAAGATTTTTTTCTTACTGCTTATGATTATCTTTTCCCTGGTGATTACTTTCCTGTATCTTGCTAATCAGTAAGTAGCTATTTTAATTTTCAGAACTACTTTCCTCATATATCTGGAAGTAATGGCATAAAATGCATGACTGGCAAGCATCAAAATAAATGAATTTACCCTGTGGCAAAAACTACAAGCACCTCGAGACTTTTTTTATCATTATCAATATTTTCCTCTTTTATTTGTGTATTTCTTTTTTTCAGTAAGCTGCATAGTTCTAGATAATGTGCTATATTAATGAGTTATAACATATATAATGAGTTATTAAAAAACAATGCATCTCTTTTTTCACATAGTAATATCAGATTTGATTATCAAATATTCAGTGACATGAATGGAGCACATAATATGCTTCAGTAAAGACATATAGTTACTGAGAACTTTAAATTGTGGCTTAATTACCTATTTGTTTTCTAAATATATTTTTAAGTGCATAACTGTTCAGAGCTGGTGTTATATATATTCATACATATTTACAAATTTCTTTTGTTCTAATCACTTAGATTAGAAACTTTCTTTTTTCATAATTTTTTTTCCTTAATCTTTTTCTTTCCTTCATTTCTTCTTATTTCTTGTAATCATTTTCTGCTATTTCTAAAATATGAGCAAAAATAAGGAAAGACATTTGCTAAAATTTGAGCATGACATGGTGAAACAGGTCTGGTTTAGCCTGCAATCACTCTCATCTTCTCTAGGAAAGGATTCYCTACTTAAGGCTATGCCATCCTTGAGAAACTCATCTCCATCATGTGTGATAAACACATCAGATCCCACCCTGGCCCTTTTAAATTAGGACTAGGCCTTGCCTGCATTCCAGTATAAAACAGGAGCATAGTATCCTCTTCGGATACTGGGGCTTTGGCTGTTTTTTGACTTTTGGGAGATTTGTTCTTGCACTTAGAAGGCAGAACAATGTTCCCTTCTTTAACAATAGTTACCGAGTACCTCACTTAGCACATTTTAAAATGAGATTCAAAAGTCTTTTTTGGAGGTGATATCACACAGCAGAAGAAGCCTCTTGGCTCAGGTGCACCTTATGACAATTAAAGAACTCGCCTGGGGAAAGACAGGATGTAGCTTATCTGGAGATGATGAAAAGTAAGCCTTACTACTTTTGAATTTAATGGGGGCAGAATAAGTAACAGAATTGAGACACCAGCCCAGGACAGACATATACTATGACATGGTTCAGAAACTACAGAAGAAAAAAGACATTGGAAAGTTCTGTTCAATTTATGGCCTGAGCAATTATTTTATGATGCTAGAAAATGCATTTATTCTCTTTGCCCTCTCATCTATAAAATGGCTAGCGTTGGGTTGATTTAAGCAATACATGTCAATTACTCGAAGAATCTTGGCCAGAAAACATCATAAAAAGGCCATTTTTTAATGCTATAGTGCTCTTAATGATATAGGTTTTGTGTAACTATGACTCAAATAAAATATCACATTGTGATTTGTAACCTGCAAGGACTCATATAATATAGATTAATTTAAAACGACATCTCTCCACCAGTTCATTTTAGACACAGTTACAAACCCTGAAGGTTTTAARACAGCAAATCAGAATAGGGTTCAGGATATGAATTTTAAAGAAGTGTTTTTCAATACGTTTTTAAAATATTTTTCTTAGCTAGACACCAGCTCTTTATTTTATCAYAATAAAGTAATGAAAAAATCTTCATATGAGCTCAGTTAGGAGAATTAGTAAAACCTGGAATCATGAGATACTTCCAATTCCATCAGGAGATAAGATGCAGTAATGGTTAATTTTCATTGTGGTAAAAGAAAGCATAATTTTCCATACTTTTAGTTCTGTACTATCCACAGGGGAGCTGTTATTATCTGCATAATGTACTGAGGCATCTGCAATTAGGCTTACTTTTCATATTAGTCTCTCTTGGTTTAAAGTCACTTTCACTTAAATTGATAAAATTAAATTAGCGGTCATTCCTAGGCCACTGTAAGTTTTGTCCTGATAATACTTAGCTAACTATTGTTACTGTATTCTAAGCTTACATGCTGCAGTTTTGCATGCAGTTTTATAGAACATGATATGGCACAAGGGCTCAGGGCGGGAGGAGCCATCCCAGGTTTGCAAAAATTCTGTATTCCCTTTCAAGCAATTCTTCCAATGTATCTAGTATAAAAAGTAGAGTTTAAATTCATTTAGCCATGGGACATTTCCCCATGGAGCCRCCTCGCCTTTATTTTTTATTCCATAGCTTTCAGAACTGTACTATAGGGTATATTAAACATTAAAATATTGATTAAAAAAAAAAATCAATATTGGTCCTTGGTGCTAATGAGGCTGTCAGACTTGCAGTCCAAAGAGCCATCACTGCAGTTTTCATCTTAGAGAAGGATGAATCCAGACATTACATCTCTCTAAGAAGGCTACTGCCTTTCACACATATTTGATAATGTAAAAATTAATTAGGCCACTTCTGCAGCCATCCCTGTAGTGTTAGTAATGAATGGTAGAAAAAAGTCAAAAGAGATATTAAAGCCTCTCAACAGCAGGTACTGAAGTTACTTAAGCAGTGGGATTGTCCCGTTAAAAAACAGAGATGCCAAGGAAGCYCAATTGTCGTAATTACTTGGTCTGGATTATTTTGCAGATTTAATACCTTTTTCTCTAACAATACCAAATGAAAATTGCATAACACATGGAAAAACAGTACTGAATTTTTTAAGTTCTTCTTTAGGTAATCCTTTTAAATTGGATCACTCTTTCTTCCCTCTTACTCTGCCCCTCCCTGTAAAAGCCAGTAATTCATTTGCAATTACAGATTTGACAGAAAAGAAATGCTATATCAAAGGACAATTATAGGATGTCATTGCAATCCATAAAGAATAAAAGTCAATTTTAATTTGTCCTTATATGTACAGTTATTGAATAATACACAGGTGCTGGACCTTTCTCAACAACATAGCAGAGGTGGTGCTGGAAAAATTAATCACTGYTCAGTGTAAAACAGTCTGACCTGCATAATTATGAAGAGACAAAAACAACATTTCACCAAAATAGACTTGAAAATGTTTACAGTGAAGGGGGTGAAAGACCTATCTRACAGTCTGAGTATGACTTTTTATTTTCTTTTCTAATAGGAAGAAATAACAAATTAAATAAGTCAAATGTCAAACAGTTCTGTCTTCACAATAAGGAASACAATTGTAAGATAACAGGAAAAGAAAACAGATAAAATGCATTTATGCCATTAGCTGAAGAAGAGCTTGTAAACCTCCTGCAGATTATGTTTTAGGCAGATTCGTGTGCTATATCAAAAAGCGCAGTTTGCATTACAAGATTATTATGCTTCTGTTTCAGGACATTAATATTGGATTTTGTTCAATTCCATCAGCTCTGCACCACCCAAAGGAACTGGAATTCCGAAATGAATGTGGAATAGGATTGCTAAGATTATGCTGCTTGTGRGAACAGTTGAATCACCCTTCAGGCGATGGCTGATAGGAGCAGTAAGAAGGACACATCCCACTAGAAATAGCAGTAAAAGAAGTTCTCTCCTCTTTCTCCAAATAAGTTTTAGTAGTAAAAATGCAAAAAATATATGAAGCAAAAGAGGAAGAAATGCAGAATCTGAAAGAGGGTACCTGGCWGGTTCACAAAAGGCAAAACACAGTTTTGTTTTCTATGTGAAAACAGAGGAAACAACCTTTTCTTTCATAGGAGACCAGCAGAATACAGCCCACAGCACAGACTCTGGGAGTGAACACCTTTCCAAGTTCTGGAATTTCTAGTCAGCTCCTATGACAGAAAACCCAATCCTGCACATTTGTGAAAAACATCTGCTTGTAAGGCTGCTGCACTCTTTATGCAGCTATGTGCACCTCTCCTAATACTACTTCTAATTAAGGTGCACAATAGTGCTTATTTTTGCCRTTGTTTCAAAGCAGACTTATTCAGTAAGGTTTATTTCTGCTGTGATCATAGCCAAGTTATTTAGTTGGTCATTTTTAATAGTTCACATTGGTCTAAAAGGTAAGKTGAGCAACATGGAGGATCAGACTGTCCTGATATCGGCCTTGACATACGGAGTGATCTCAGTCATTACAAGCCACAGGAGGTTAAAACATTCCTTTGAAAACAGAAAGCTGTATCATTCAGTACAACCTTTCTAACGATATATGTTTCAACATAGACATTAGGAAATATTTAGGATTTCCATACATACATATATATGCTTACACCACAAAATCTCTGCCCATTTTTTTGGGGAAAGTGTTTATTCCATTTCCTCACAAGAGGGAAGAAGGAAACTATCTCTCTCTTTCTCAGAAGAGTAGTAAGTCACTAACTATTTTAATACTTACCCAAGTGCTTGGATACCACATACTTTCTTTCAAACAGTAATAATTAGAGGCTCACTTATCTCTCCAAATAGCCATTTTCATTAATAGATACTTCTGCAGACCAGAAGAGACTTCAATAGATTTAAAATTTACTAGCAAGGTGAAGCTCACAAAACTACTGCACAAAGAAATGCAATATTTAGGAAAATAGTTCTCAAATGATCTGGGATGGTGATCACAGCTGTTCGTGTAATTTCAGCCCTTAAATAATTCAGAACCATCTATCACCTACATTTGCTTTTTAAAAGCATTTCCAAAGATGGCCATGTTCAAGACCTATACCAATACCTCAACCTGGTAGGTTCTTTTCTGGCTTCTAAAAGCCTCCTTGCAAAGTATTTTTTTCCACTAAGATTTTGAATAACACTATATTCTCACATAAAAAAATATGTCACTCATCTAAATGAGAAAGAAACCACTAAACTAGCAAAAATAAACCAAATTAAATCTGTCAGTCAACCATTTTAGTTTAATAGGCTTGTCTTTGTTTCCTGACATTGAATCCATCTTYAGTAACATGTTGATCAGATTTATACAGCTGTTTTCTGAAGAAAATTATGTAACTGTGATCCTACAAAGTGCTGCCAGTTCCACTGTGGAAGTGGAAGGTRTATTGAAGGACACATTGACAGCAGAGTACAGAAATCAGTTTTACTGGATTGCCACAAATACATGTGAATGAAAGGACTGACTGCTTCTTTTTATTCTTCTTTGCTCTTTATTCTCTCTATGCTTCTTCTGTAATTGAATTTATTCTGTCTGAACTTCCATATTTTGGTGAAGGCATTTTGTGGGTAGTTGAAGCTTTTAAATATCTGGAATGCTGTAAGAAATCTCATGGACATGGTTCACTGAGCAAAGGACTCTTGGCAGCRGAAAGCTTTACAATAAATATATTTCCTGTATAGTTTGTAATGTAATTATATGGAATTTTCATAGGTTCCTTGCCTCTCCTTCTTCATCCACATTTTTTTTCTTTTACTTTTTTGAATGTCATTTCTGTTTCTGTGTGAGGAGGTGGCTTCCTGCCATTTCCATGTTTCACACAAAATGAAAGGCAGATACAGCTGGGACACCTACATAAACACATATGAGGTTTCAAGTGTATGCATATTAATTTCTGTAATTGTATTTGAATTCCAGTTGGCAGGACAAACTAATGGGAAAGCTGTAGAAACAAACAGCAGTATCATGACAGAGGGGTATAGCCATCTTTAGTGCTGTGAAGGGTGTCAGGAGGGGACTTTGATGAAATAATAAGAGTTAACAGCAACCCGTTTCTTGAAGTAGTGCAGGACTAACAACAAGTCTCTTTAGTTACACGAGATTTTTGCTGTTTGCAAAGATCTATTATTTGAACTGCCTACGGCATTGCTGCTTGTCTCCGTGTCTCTTGCATGACATTTCCCTTAAAACTCTTCTCAGAGGCAAAACCACTCTTACTAGTTTAAAGAGCTATCTCATTTCATATCCATCTCTCTTAGAAAGGCTGTTGTGGGCAGTAATTCTGATCCAAGCCAGGTCAGATGTTATCCTGGAAATCTTCTCTTTTTCATTTAACTGTACTTTCATCTTTACTTTCAACTTCCTTCATGTCCTGGCAGCTATTACAGATATAGCAGGGCAAGGCAAAGGTCTATATATTGGAAAACACAGAGCCTCAATAGTTTCCCTGAGACCATATTCCCCCACTGCTTGTACTGACTTGTCCTTGGAGCACCTTCAGGGATGCTGGCCTTCCTTACCATGCTTCCAAGGCATGCAAGCATGGGTGACCTGACTACCTGATACCTTTGGACACCCTGTCAACACTACCCAMGGCCAGCTACAGGTAACCCATGAGATTAAGACACAGGCCATCCTCCTGCCTCCAAGTCCCACCAAATTATCTATGGTATAGTCCTTCAGAAACATCACAGTTTAGAAAAGGCATACTTCGGTGGTGCCATTGCAACATCCTACTACTCACAGCAGGAGAGGACCTTGGACCACCAAGAGCATGTGTGAGCTCTCATTTCAGAAGACTGTACACAGTCACTCAAGCAGTTGCCTCWCCCCACAGTGACAATTGAAGAATCTCAAAGGAACCCAAATCTGTCAGTCTGATGCTACAGTAGAGCCAACATCACCACCAAACTGACCGCAACACCTAACACTGTGCTTTTCCCTCCATAGCTAGTCCTTATAACTGYGGCTTCACCTTCAACCTAACAACTTATAGTTGGAAGGCATTGGACAGCCAGAAAGTGATTAAGGCACTAACTGTCACCAGCACTCATTAGGCACATCACTAAGTCAGTTTAGCAGGCCTTTGCTGGTGAGCATACCCTTTCGTGACTTACTCTAGTCGTCATTTCTGCACTATCCATTTCTCTGGCAGGACAGCACTGCCATGTCTACACGAGGACATTTATACTCACAGATAATCYTTACATCCTCGCAAAGTCTGTCAAATAGACTTGGTTAAATATATATATGGATACACCGGCAAATTTCAGCATCGCTTTACAATGTTAGCCTGAGCTAGTACTACTTTCATGGACCAAGCTGGAATAAAATAAGCAAGGCTAGTTCTTACGCAGCACTGCCAAGTCCCTTCATCAYCCTGAATGCTGACCATATAAAGATCTGCAAAATAACTGACTGTAAACGAGATGGACCCCTCCATATATGTACTATCCTACAAAAAAAAGGGACTTTTTAAAACACATATCATGATGTCAGGGCCTGACACCTCCTCCGATCCACTGTGGCGGCTGACTTTTCCCTTAGCAGGATAGCTGCAGTACCTTGCTAACTATTGATCAGGTTCTGATAAGCTGCAGATAACACTTGTCTGAAGGACTGGCAGACCAGCATGTTGTCAGGGTGCTGCATTAAAACACTGGGACATAAAAAATGTTTCTCTTGTGTGGGAAAAGTATTTTTCCTAAGCTTTCAAAGAGGCATACAAGCAAAACTTTTTGGGGAAGGGAAAAGGTGGGGGAAATACTGTTAGTCAACAGCATGGAGGTTTTCTTGGCTTGCTTATTTTTTGTTTTCTTACCTRCAAAGATCTGTGAAGTCATTTCATTCTCTGTGGAACTTCCCTTCCTCTGTGGCTGCACATTACTCATTTGATTTAATTTAGTGTGATGTCTGACATGAAACAAATATTTAATATGATGAATAAAACATTGCTTGAAGAGAAAAAAAAAATGTAGGACACCATTCAAACATGTGCTTTCTTCCAGAACAACTACGCTTAGGAAACACAGTGCAGTTTAAGCAGTTTTAGGTTTGTAGATASGAGCAGGTACTTGCTCTAAAACTTGCATAGTGTTTTGGKTTTTTTTTTTTTTGGAATCTGCATTATTACAAAGTATAATAAAATCTCATCAATGGCACTTAGCAAGATATATTAATTGCTCTCATTTTCAAAATGGTAAGCTGTCTCTTTAAAACATGAAAAAAACCTTACTAATTAAGGAAGCAATTAATTTTGTCTTCAAGAGCTAGCATATAACCTATTTGAATTTAACTTAATCCATTCATGCTAATTTATTTTTTGTCTAGGATAATTATTTAATGGAATTTTTTTCAAAGAATCAATGTCTTTCAATTAGCAATAGAACTCTGACTTACACTGACATGATTTTATTTAGCTTTGCAATTTGCCATTTTTTCTTTTGCAATTAAAAACTGTATATATTTTATCTCTGTTAAGCCACAAACTTTAAAACTGTCTGCCTGTCATTTATATAAAAAACAAGATTCATTTCATTTCTATGTAATTACTCTGTGCTTTGGGAAACTCAATCTGAAGRCAAAGTGAGTTTAGAACATTTAGCAGAACGATAATCACCAGTAAAGGCAAGGCCTGCAATGTTGCCTTCCTGATAAAATATGGAATTTACATATATTGTTAAAGAAGATCTGGTGGTTTTCCTCTTGAGTTACAGATCTATTAACAAATCTCAACTAAACAACCCTGCTCCTACCTGTAACTCTTTCCTGTCTTGTCTACAAATCACAGAACCATAGAATCATAGAATGCTTAGGGTTAGAAGGGACCTCTAGAGGTCATCTAGTCCAACCCCCCTGCACATGCAGGGTCTCCTAGAGCAYGTGGCACAGGGTGGTGTCCAAGTGGGTTTTGAAGATCTCCAGAGAAGGAGACTCCACCACCTCTCTGGGCAGCCTGTTCCAGGGCTCTGTCACCCTCACTGGTAAGAAATTCTTTCTCAAGTTCCTGTGGAACTTTTGGTGCCTCAATTTGTGGATGTTTCCTCTAGTTCTATCACTGGCCACCACTGAGAAGAGGCCAGCCCCMTCCTCCTCACTCCCTGTCTTGAGATATTTATACACACTAATCAGGTCCCCTCTCAGCCTTCTCTTCTCCAGGATGAACAGGCCCAGCTCTCTCCACCTTTGCTCATAGGGCAGATGTTCCAGGCCCCTAATCATCTTCGTAACCCTGCGCTAAACTCTCTCCAGCAGCTCCACGTCCCTCCTGCACTGGGGAGCCGAGAACTGCACACAGGACTCGAGGTGCGGCCTCACCAGGGCTGAGTAGAGGGGCAGAATCACCTCCCTCGACCTACTGGAGACGCTCTGCTTAATGCAYCCCAGGATCCCATTGGCCACCTTGGCCATGAGGCCACACTGTTGCCTCATGGTCAACTTGTCGTCCACCATGACGCCCAGGTCCCTCTCTGCRGGGCTGCTCTCTAGGAGGTCGGTCCCCAGCTAGTATGGGTGTCTAGGGTAATTCCTGCCAAGGTGCAGGACCCTGCACTTGCCCTTGTTGAAYTTCATGAGGTTACTCGCTGCTCAGTGGTCCAGTCTGTCCAGGTCCCCCTGGATGGCAGCGCAGCCCTCGGGGGCTGTCAGCTATTCCTCCCAGTTTCGTATCGTCAGCAAACTTGCTGAGGGAGYACTYCATCCCTTCATCCAGGGCATTAAAGAATAAATTGAACAGGACCGGACCAAGGACTGAGCCCAGGGGAACACCACTAACCACAGGCCTCCATTCAAACTCTGCACCACAGATCACCACCCTCTGAGCACTGTCATTCAGCCAGTTCCTAATCCACCTCACTGTCCACTCATCTATGCCACTCTTCTGGAGCTTGCCCAGGAGGATGCTGTGAGGGACGSTGTCAAAAGCCTTACTGAAGTCCAGATAGATGACATCCACCACTCTGCCCTCATCTATCCATCTAGTCACCCCATCATAGAAGGCTATCAGGTTAGTCAAGCATGATTTCCCCTTGGTGAACCCATACTGGCTACTCTYGAGCACCTTCTTCTCCTCCATGTGCCTGGAGACAGCAGCCAGGATGACCTGCTCCATCACCTTCCCAGGGACAGAGGTCAGGCTCACCGGCCTGTAGTTGCCCCGGTCCTCCTTCTTGCCTTTTTTGAAGACCGGGGTGACATTGGCTTTCCTCCAGTCCTCCGGCACCTCCCCCATTCCCCAGGACCTTTCCAAGATGATGGAGAGCGGCTTGGCTACGACATTTGCCAGCTCACGCAGCACTCTGGGGTGCATCCCATCAGGGCCCATGGATTTGTAGGTGTTGACTTTCCTCAGGTGCTCTCTAACCAAATCTTTCTCTACTTGGGGCAAGTCTTCCTCTCTCCASTCCCTTCTTACTTCCCTAGGGTCTGGCATACTAAAACACTGCACTTGAGAGCTGTCMGCCCTATCTGGGCTCTGTAGTTCCTGGGGACCAGCCCTAGCAGAGAAGTCTGAGGCAAAGAAGACATTTAGTAACTCTGCCTTCTCCACATCCTCCGTTACCAACACACCCTCCCCATTCAGCAGTGGACTAACATTTTCCCTAGTCTTCCTCTTGCTGCTGATGTATTTGTAGAATCCCTTTCTG
>PTEX01000066.1:3071853-3082642 GCA_003342815.1 Eudromia elegans
AACATCTCGTGGTCACTGCATCCAAGACTGCCCCCGACCCTCACGTTTCCCACTAGACCATCTCTGTTGGTTAGGATCAGGTCTAGCAGCGCGCCCGCCCTTGTCAGCTCTTCAACCACCTGCATCAGGAAGTTATCTGCAACGCTCTGCAGGAACCTCCTGGACTGTCTGCTCCCAGCTGTGTGATCATCCCAGCAGACATCAGGGTGGTTAAAGTCCTCCACAAGGACCAGGGTCTGTGATCATGAGGCTTCTTGCAGCTGCCTGTAGAAGCCTCGTCCACCTCCTCATCCTGGTTGGGAGGCCTGTAGTAAACTCCCACGACTGTGTTGCCCCTGTTGCCCTGCCCTTTGATCCTCACCCACAGGCTCTYGACTTGCGCTCCATTCTCCCCTATGCCGAGCTCCATACACTCCAGCTGCTCTCYCACATAAAGAGTGATTCCGCTGCCTCACCTTCCTGGCCTGTCCCTCCTGAAAAGCCTAAAGCCCTCCACGGCCACGGCCCAGTCACAAGAGCTGTCTCACCACATCCCAGTAATCGCAATGAGATCATGGCCCTGCAACCGCACAAGCAAATGGTCTCATAGCTCTTTCTCAGCAGTCTGAGTCAAGCTGAGTCACATCAGAGCTTATAGGAAGGATAAGATCATAATGAAAAATGAAGTATTTTATTTTAAAACTTAAAAAGAATGGGAAATATTTTCTATTCTCAGTCACAAACCTAGCAGATGCATTTGGTAACAGTAAGTCTGGAAGCAGAARAATTTAATATATTCAAAGACAAACAGAAAATTAACACACATTTGCTGTAGGGTTACTTGAAAACTGCTATTAACGGTCTCCTCTAATTTYTAGAAAACAAAAGAATTTAATTTCTTCTGAAACCTCTCTGAGCATATTTTGATGGATGAAGTTCGCATTCTCTCAAGTATTTCAGAAGCCAAACAGAAAGACTGTTTCAACTCTATATACTATCTACTGAAGCATTCATTCAAAAATGTTTTTATAACCTTAAGAATCTGATGCTGGATCAATGGGATCATGATTTTCATGTCCAAAACTGCTATKTCAAATCAATGGTTTAAACAACATATTTAAGAGACAACTGAATTCAATATCATCATGGTACAAACCAGCAATGCAGAAGAATCCCTGATCTTCTGCTAAAAGTTGAGTTTGTGATTGATAGGTGAGACCAAAGGAGAATCCAACAAAACTGCAAGGAACAAGATACTTAAAGGAGAATTTTGACCAAGCAGAAAACAGACAAAGGGCTGCAGAGGCAAAATAGAAGGAAGCATTTGCGACCTAGCAGTTTCCTGAGCGCAACCACTTTCCACTACTCAGGGCCAAAGACTTTCAAGTAAGGAGCTCAACATCAAGGAATTAAGATGTGGGCCTTAACAGTTTCCAGTGAATCTTCCCTACTGGCAGAAATGAGATGATCAAGCCCTGAGCAAATGCATRTAGAAAGAGAGGTTGTTAAACTGAAGCTATCCTGAAAATTTGCCACAACAGTGCATCTGAAGAAAACAGTTTGCTGTTTTGCTTGTATTTAAGACAGAAATAATCCTGCAGCATATGTGTGAAAATAAGAGATCTGAAATTCTGACTGTGGCCAAAATCATGGCCAAACGCCTCTCCTCTGTGTAGCTASATGATGTTTTTTATAGTAATAACAGCAATTGCTTGCTGCTGAGTGCATTAGGAGCATTTTCTAAAGAATGAAAGATTGATACAAGAAAAAAAAATTAAATATAATTTCAGTTCCTGAAAAACAAAATTGGTAAATTCTTTCCTCATGCAATGTTTAGTAGATGCTTAAAATTGCTTTCATTTCTTTGATTTTGAAGATGGAGCCATGTGATTCTTTGTTCTTGGACTTCAGGGTAGTAAAGTAGGATAAATTTCTGCCTGTTGTCTTCAGTTCTTTTAGATATCTTCTTAAAATCCCTGCCATGAAGGCAAGCAGTCTTCGTGGACAACTACCTGCTGTTCTTCAGTCAGTGAATAGAAGATGTAGAGGAAAGCCATTAAACCACAAAGGACAAGCTGGTAAATATGGGGACAGGGAAGAAGGATATAGAAAGATTTTGATTTTGGAGAAAGAATACCATATTGGGTATAAAAGGCRCAGCTGATATCCTTTTTGTATCAAAGCACATTGTGAATCATGTAATTAAAGGTCAATCTCTTAGGCATAAATTGTCAGGATTATAAGGCCAGAATTTTAACATAAAGATCTTATGCTTGTTTGTCTTTATCAAGGGCATGCAGATCTTGATTCAATAAATAATGATAATCACAAATATAACTCTGCACCCATAAACTGCATCAACATCAACAGCAAGAGGAAGACTAGGGAAAATGTTAGTCCGCTGCTGAATGGGGAGGGTGYGTTGGTRACGGAGGATGTGGAGAAGRCAGAGTTACYAAATGCCTTCTTTGCCTCAGACTTCTCTGCTAGGGCTGGTCCCCAGGAACTACAGAGCCCAGRTAGGGCTGACAACTCTCAAGAGCAGTGCTTTAGTATGCCAGACCTTAGGGAAGTAAGAAGGGAGTGGAGAGARGAAGACTTGCCCCAAGTAGAGGAAGATTTGGTTAGAGAGCACCTGAGGAAAGTCAACACCTACAAATCCATGGGCCCCGATAGGATGCACCCCAGAGTGCTGCGTGAGCTGGCAGATGTCGTAGCCAAGCCRCTCTCCATCATCTTGGAAAGGTGGGAGGATGGGGGAGGTGCCGGAGGACTGGAGGAAAGCCAATGTCACCCYGGTCTTCAAAAAAGGCAAGAAGGAGGACCGGGGCAACTACAGGCCGGTGAGCCTGACCTCTGTCCCTGGGAAGGTGATGGAGCAGGTCATCCTGGCTGCTGTCTCCAGGCACATGGAGTGACTATGATGGAGTGACTGGCTGGATAGGTGAGGGCAGAGCGGTGGATGTCATCTATCTGGACTGCAGCAAGGCTTTTGACAGCGTCCCTCACAGCATCCTCCTGGGCAAGCTCCAGAAGAGTGGCATAGATGAGTGGACAGTGAGGTGGATTAGGAATTGGCTGAATGACAGTGCTCAGAGGGTGGTGATCAGTGGTGCAGAGTCTGAATGGAGGCCTGTGGTTAGTGGTGTCCCCAGGGGTCAGTCCTTGGTCCGGTCCTGTTCAATTTTTTCATTAACACCCTGGATGAAGGGATGAAGTGCTCCCTCAGCAAGTTTGCTGAAATACGAAACTGGGAGGAGCAGATGACAGCCCCCGAGGGCTGCGCTGCCATCCAGRGGGACCTGGACAGACTGGACAACTGGGCAGCGAGTAACCTCATGAAGTTCAACAAGGGCAAGTGCAGGGTCCTGAACCTKGGCAGGAATTACCCTAGACAYSCMTACWRGCTGGGGACCGACCTCCTGGAGAGAAGCCCCGCAGAGAGGGACCTGGGCGTCATGGTGGACGACAAGTTGACCATGAGGCAACAGTGTGGCCTCATGGCCAAGGTGGCCAATGGGATCCTGGGRTGCATTAAGCAGAGCGTCTCCAGTAGGTCGAGGGAGGTGATTCTGCCCCTCTACTCAGCCCTAGTGAGGCCGCACCTCGAGTCCTGTGTCCAGTTCTGGGCTCCTCAGTGCAGGAGGGACATGGAGCTGTTAGAGAGAGTCCAGTGCAGGGCCACAAAGATGATTAGGGGTCTGGAACATCTGCCCTATGAACAAAGGCTGAGAGAGAGCKGGGCCTGTTCATCCTGGAGAAGAGAAGGCTGAGAGGGGACCTGATTAGTGTGTATAAATATCTCAAGACAGGGAATGAGGAGGAGGGGGCTGGCCTTCTCAGTGGCGGCCAGCAACAGAACTAGAGGAAATGGCCAMAAATTGAGGCACCAAAAGTTCCACGGGAAATTGTGAAAGAACTTCTTATCAGTGATGGTGACAGAGCATTGGAACAGGTTGCCAAGAGAGGTGGTGGAGTTTTCTTCTCTGGAGATCTTCAAAACCCACTTGGACACCACCCTGTGCCACATGCTCTAGGAGACCCTGCGTGTGCAGGGGGATTGGACTAGATGACCTCTRRAGGTCCCTTCCAACCTTAAGTATTCTGTGATTCTATGAAACTGAATGTGAAAGTTTTGATATATTGAGGAATACAGTATACTGATGACCTGATAGAGAATAGCTTAAAAAAGTCGATATTTAACTGAAATATCCTTGACAGCTGACCCTACTGCAATAACAAATTTCTACACAAAGATGCTGTCAACATCATGATTTGAAACTTGAGGTTCTGATCCAAAACCTTGCTGAAAGAAGTATTACAAGTCTTATTTTACAAACATGTCTTTCCAAAAGMAATATGGAAATCTGTATTTTTTGAGCTTCTCAATCAGTTTCCTGAACTATGTTGTATTTGGACAGCTCATGAAGTAGAAGAGTGAATGTGAAGAAAAAGGAAATAATAAATTATAGCTTGAGGATAAGGTATAGTTTCATACATGATGCATATGCGAAATCATTATTAGAATTTCATATAATATCAATCTTGTATGTATCTTGTAAGTGGTTTTGGTGTTGGTGGGTTTTTTTGTTTTGTAAGACCTTGTTGGTCTCATATTGAGAAGTTCTCAAACAGTTATATTATGTAATCAAATGTTGCTACTACTTTAAAGGACTCCAGGTAATGCTAGATCCACATAACTATGAAAAAAAAAAAGTTATCTACAAAAATACTATTTTTCCCAGCAAACTGTTAAAACAGCATTCTCTTATTAGCTTTCGCTATCCTGAGAATGAGCAGAAGCGGCTACTATACTTATTTTAAATTTTCCTGCAAGTCTGACCTACAAGTCTCATGTCATTTTTGTGGAAGTCCTTAGGGAACAAAAGTCAGACAGCGTTACTGAAACATATTTCAGCAAAATAAAGCAATATAATGCAGGACATTCAATCTAAAACAGGGGAGAATGAAAATGAACGATCATAATTTCATACACTGACACGGCTTTTCAAGATAAAGTATGAAAAGTTTCTTAAAAAACAAGTAGTATTTCAGCATAACAGGCAGTTTATATCCAGCTGTTGGCAATGCCCTGTTAAGGCTTGTCTCCATAGGTATATTTTTGGCTCAAACTCTTTATAGGATCATTTCCAATCTGCAATGAAAAAGTGAATATAAAAGCTTGGTATAGAAATATGCTTATATTTATTCAATGTAATAAACAAGCCATATAAGCAAAGTCAAATTGGAATGAATGTGCAGCACARTTTAATTCATTTATTTGTACCTTTGGTAGCCTGAACTCTCACATAATAATTCCTACCAATTATTAAATAATCAATCTCCATGATATCTGGTGATGCACGAAGGACACATTACATTTCAAGGACAGCATTCATTACTACCAGAGTGCCATCTCTCCAGATCTTGCAGTGTTCCACAGTTAGGAGAGATGGCCTTTAGGCCTTTGAAATCCAGAGCAACTATATCCTGGATCTTTCCCAAAACGGTAATACACAAATGATTAAAGAATTTCAGCTTTCATTATTGACATCTCTTCTCAGGCAGCTGCCATAAAAAAAGTAAATACATTTAAACAAGACTGTTAGCTTGTAAACTATTATGTTTCTACTGTGCTGACCTTATCAGTTATGCACAGGACAAGAAATAGATGATGAGATATCTGAGATTCTTTGGTTTCAGAGTCTTCGGTTTTCTTTAAGTAACATTAACTTGGCTTTGCTGTCTAACTGACAACAGTATCAGATATCTTCCCAAACAGAGGCCTGCCAGGCAAACAGGACGTCTATATCTGAAAAAATTCGACTGTGTGGGATGAACACAGGTACTGAGAGCAGGGAAGAAATATATGTTCCAGCCCTAGGCCTGTACTGTCGGTGCTGAGCCTAGCAGGAATACAGTTCTAATATCACATTGGCAAAACTTGAGTCTACATGTGCTATGGCTATTGAAAACTATACAACAAAATCTCAATAGCTAAGAACACTGACTTATTTAAATTACTGTCCCCTTAAAAATTTATCTAAAAATGAGAACAGAAAACAGCCCTAACAGAAGTGAAAAATACACCACTTGCTAAGACTGACTTAACTACTTTCATTCATTCAAACAGTCAACTATTTTCTTCATTTCTATCAGTGTTCACATTTTGCTCAGTGAGGGATCCATAAAGAGAGGCTTAAAGATAATATTCTTCTCAATGATCAAACTTATGAGACATAAAAGCATTCTCTTCCCCAGCTCGTGTGAAACTGGTTTTCATGGAAATTACAAGCCATTATAATTAATCAGTGGAACAGTGATTATTCTCTCACACAAAAAGTACAGTTTCCTGGTGCTAGAAAGAATGAATCAGAGAGGATAATTTACAGCACTATACCACATACCTATGAAAAAAGGACTATAACTGAAGCCTAGCTAAATCCTTTCCAAAGATCAATGCATTGGCAATTACACTCTACCTATTTGGGAAATGAAGTCCAATCAACACATATATCCATAACTTTTTCTTGCTCAGTAGTTCGTYCGAGGAGATCTACTTATAATGCTCCAGTTCAGAAAAATAAATTTCAATTTCAATAAATTTCAATTTTTCAATATTCTTCATGTTTAAAATGCCTTATTCCAAGGTTGTAAGGCATCATCTGTGACCATTTACAATGTTTCACTTCCATGTAGGTACATTTATTACTCCTTCCACCAGTTTGATCTTTGACAAATTGAAATTGAGTGACTTGTTTCAGAAAGTGTAGAACAAAATCAAGAAATGCCTCATTCTTATCATCCCTCGCATTAATAATGAAAGCTAATATACTTACACAGTTTCTTAACCTTCTACTATTTGCTGCCATTTCCTATCTAGAGATCTCACAGTCATGCATGCCTTCTACCAACTAACAAGTCCACAGAGTATTTATTTAATTAGCAAATATGTGATGCCATGTTATGTATCTAAAAGTTGTAATGAAGTTCTGGAAGCCTATTTGATAATTTCACCCTATATGTGTGGAAAGAGAAGCATTATAAAACGACAAAATAGTCAGCAAGCAATGGTTCTGCTACTGCGCTTGATGACAGCTTAAGATGATTCTGTATTAAGAACTAACAGGAATTTTCACTCTGCAAGATGTTAAAAGGATGAAGGGTTTTGTTTCATTAACCAGAACAACAGACAATATGAGTAACATGATGGAGTCTTGTGAGTTCCCATAGCATAAAATTAAAGATATCAGAATGTTATGGCCATATCACAACACCATTTAGCGTGCCATAATATAATATAATATATCTGAAAAAATGATCAATGCACAGTCAGCATAAATAAAACATACARGGTGAACTTAGAGTTTTATCTGGTGATTCGTTCATATCCCTTCTTGATTTGTATAAACAAGAATGAGTAGAAGAATGAGTTTCTAATGGTGAGTGACTCCTAATTTTCTTGCAGGTGTGCTGTTAGACATGCTTAGTCTGTCACGTGTTCTGAACAATTTGTGTGGCTGATTTTGGTGATGTGCTTTGGAAACAGGTATCTGCCTGTCAGATCAGTCACGGTGTCTATATTACAATATCAGTCAAGCAAAGCTTAAAAACAGAAACAGAATAAGCTTTAATATATGAGGTAAAAAGGATTCTTGCATTAAGCAAATATATTCCTTTAAACGGAGGCTCCCAACAGATATAATTGCAACAGTATCTAGATTATCGGGCTTGTAAAATAGTAATATAGTTATTCCCAAAGCCAGCTGGAGGCAAAAGTAGGGTAGGCAGGTGGTGCAGCAGATAAGCAGATCAACAACGGTAGCAGGTAGTCAAGGATTTTCTCCCTTGATCCCCTACATATCTGCTCAGCAACAGAAGAGCAAGCCCAGCTAGAAAGGCTCTCCTTCTCTGTTCTTCCCTCTTGTCTCCTTTATTTTACCCAGGACTCAGTTTAGCCTGATCACTTTAGCCTATAAAAATGAGAAGCCTTGAGCTAGTTCAAAAACAATTCAAATGTCTTTTCTCACAAAATCTTCCTCAGGATTTTTATTTATCAATAAATATTGGCAGAGAGAAATACCACCAGTCTTCCTCCCAGTTGTTATCAGCCTAGCAAATCTGTTTTATCTTTGAATGCACTGGACACAGTTATACCTCTCTCTTTTCTTTTACATGTAATTCCATTTGCTTTCCAAGAGAGTTAATATGATCACAGTCATCAAGTGTGATGAAATTTGGCACCAGTTTGGCCAGGTATGAGATGTCAAAAGARTACATCTTCACATTACAAAATAAACAATCCAGGCAACATGCAAAAAACAAAAATGCAAAAATGCTACCATCTGCTTCTTTCTTGACCACAGGTAATTCTAATACCAATTTTGCACCTGCATATATTTGAAGACACAAAGCATGGGACTTTGTCATCTAAAATACRATAAATCAGGCTTTTACACAAGTAAATAATGTCAATTATAAGGATCCAAACAAATCCAGCTTTATATCTACCTTTCTTACCACTAACTCATAGCTAGAATGTCAAATCTACTTTCTATTGCAAAAAAAGAATACAGTGTATTGAAATGCACTAGAGTTAATTTCCTAATCATAACAAAGCTCACTTGATGTAGATACCTAATGACTACAATTATCTAAAATGCGAAGGTCAACTGGCAAGTCTAACATTCTGGTAAAAATAAAGTTGTTTACAGGTTTCATGACACAGATGATAAAATGTTGTGTTTCTTCTATCTCTCCCTCTGTTTATCTCTCTTATCACGTATTTTTTCCTTTCTTTTTCTGCCTAAATACTGTCAAAGGTACCAGTGCAATACTGTACATATACTGGGTCTTTCCAGTTCTGATTGCTGGAACCAGTGAGAGTTTTTCTGTGCACAGTGAAAAGCATTTTCACTTATTTTTCAGTCTGAGATCCTTGCTTTCACAAGTCAGTTACAGGAGGAATGTCCTAATCATATTCTGGAGTAAAACAGGAGCTCTCATGGCCGTCTACCATATTGTATGCACTAGGCACTGGGGGCTCACTGTGTAGTTATGCTGCAGAGTCAAAACCAAGCTGGTTCTGTTTGCTAACACCAGCATCAAAACCACTGGGATGATACACATCAGCCAGCAAGCACAGCACCAGCCAGGAAAGCCCAAAGGAGAGATAGGGCTTTCGAGGCCATTGACCAGATGCTGTTTTTATTAATTCTAGATTAGAACTGCTAGTTTCTGGTGTTGCATTTTGTYCATTTGCACATCAGCATCCGTATCTCTCTGTGGCTATAACTTCTATGTATTAGGTCAAAACAGTGACATAATCAGTCTGACTGGTCAAACATGCCTAGTATACAATATTTACAATAGCATGCTAAGAAATATTACTTAGTTCATTATTTAATAACAGTAACTACAATTACAAAAGTTATGCCTTCCTAGGTAATTGTCACAAAGAGATAATTCCTTATTGAAAACATGCACTTCAAAAATGGAGTAGCATGGAAATTCCTAAAATCTGAAATACCTATTAGAAGATGTTATGTACCTGTTGGTATAGAAACAGGGGAGTAATTGAAAGCAGAGATAAGTATGCTTCCTGTCTCTCATCTTTTGAGTAAACACCTTCAAATCAGCAGAACTGAAAGAGTGTGTGCTTGCAAGAAGAGAAGAAGGAAATAAAATGAGAGAAACCTAAGAAAATGACTAAATTTTAACCATCCCAGGGACATCTCAGATGTGAAATATACATTCCCTACTAAAAAAGAGAATATCTTTGAGCCATCATTAGAAAGTGGAAATAATTAATAGTAAGAGATAGTATTTATGATTTATCACTAAGAGCAATCTAAATCAGAAGGGAATATGTTTCTCTTGAAAGACCTGGGAAAGTGACAGAAGCAATCACAGAGGAATTATACTGATGACTTCGTAAATGGGAATATGAGAGAGCTGGAATGAGTACAGATGAAACAATCTTCAACATAGAATTTCCAAAAAACAATCTTCCCTGAGCTTGGAGCCTTTCAGTAAAACTTGAACCAAACCATCTATACTATACCTTCCTACATTTCTGCTTCAGGTCAGTTTGACAAGTTGATCTTTACTTTGCATTAACTACTTCATTTGTGATCCTGATGGTGATGTTCTTTCCTATTTTCCCTATATATTTAGTCATTTAAGATGGTCAAAAAAAAAAAAAAAAAGAAAAAAAAATCTATTGGAGTACCTGGAGTACACAAAATGAGTTATTTTTGATGTACAGGTTAATTTCTGGGATCTGCTTGATATATAGAAGAACAGGATGAAAAATATCAAGTTTGAARATAATCAGCTACACGGGTCTGCTGCAGAATAAGGCAATATTTTTTGTGTGTGTGCAAAAGTGCCCATTCAAACATTATCCACTCTTGCCCCAAATCTATGTGATGGTGTCACAGAATCATTGCAAAGCCCAYGGGGGAATCATCTCCAGGAACAGTGATAAAGCCGCTGTTCAAAGATCCTCTCTACACTTCCTGCATGTCCCAGACTCAAACCTCTGACTCTGGACCATCACACCTCCTGTATTTCACAGCTGTGAAATCCTGCTTCTCCTCACTGAGACAATGACTAGCGAGACGAGACTTCTGACCTGTAGCCATTTGAACAGAATAGGATTAACCCTCTAGTTAGAGCTGCCTCAAAGATAAGAACACAGATCGTGTCAGTCCAGGTTCAAAGCTCTTTGAAGCAGTCACGGTGCAGGAAAGGCAGATCCAGCTGTCACAATTTACTCAGATTCCCAGTAGTAACAGTAAAATTCTGT
>PTEX01000066.1:3087083-3121063 GCA_003342815.1 Eudromia elegans
CTCCTGAGCACCTTCTTCTCCTTCATGTGCCTGGAAACAGCAGCCAGGATGAGCTGCTTCATCACCTTCCCYGGGACAGAGGTCAGGCTCACCGGCCTGTAGTTGCCCGGCTCCTCCTTCTTGCCTTTTTTGAAGACCGGGGTGACATTGGCTTTCCTCCAGTCCTCCRGCACCTCCCCCRTTCTCCAGGACCTTTCCAAGATGATGGAGAGCGGCTCGGCTACGACATCCGCCAGCTCACGCAGCACTCTGGGGTGCATCCCATCRGGGCYCATGGATTTGTGGGTGTTGACTTTCCTCAGGTGCTCTCTAACCAGGTCTTCCTCTGCTCGGGGCAAGTTTTTTTCTCTCCAGTCCCTTCTCATTTCCCTAGTGTCTGGGACACTTAGGGGCTGCCCTTGAGAGTTGTCAGCCCTAYCTAGGCTCTGTAGTTCCTGGGGACCAGCCCTAGCAGAGAAGACTGAGGCAAAGAAGRCRTTTAGTAACTCTGCCTTYTCCACATCCTCTGTTACCAATGCACCCTCCCCATTCAGCAGCGGACCGACATTTTCTCTAGCCTTCCTCTTGCTGCTGATGTATTTGTAGAAGCCCTTCCTGTTATCCTTGACATCCCTCGCTAGTTCTTATTCCAATAGGGCCTTGGCCTTCCTCGTCGCACTCCTGCATTCCCTGACAATGTTCCTATATTGTTCCCACGTGGCCTGGCCCTTCTTCCACCTAACGTATGTTTTCTTCTTCTCATTAAGTTTCCCTAGCAGCTCCTTTCCCATCCACACAGGTCTCTTGCCCCTCTTACTTGACTTTCTACTGGTCGGAATACACCGATCCTGGGCTTGGAGAAAGTGGCRCTTGAAGATAAGCCAGMTCTCCTGGACACCCTTTCCTTCCAGGACCCTGGTCCAGGGGATTTCTCCAAGGAGGTCCCTGAGGAGGTCAAAGTTGGCTCTCTTGAAGTCCAGGGCTGCAATCCTACTTCTTGCCCAGCTCCCTCCACGCAGGATCNATACACCGATCCTGGGCTTGGAGAAAGTGGCACTTGAAGATAAGCCAGCTCTCCTGGACACCCTTTCCTTCCAGGACCCTGGTCCAGGGGATTTCTCCAAGGAGGTCCCTGAGGAGGTCAAAGTTGGCTCTCTTGAAGTCCAGGGCTGCAATCCTACTTCTTGCCCAGCTCCCTCCACGCAGGATCSTGAATTCCAACATCTCGTGGTCACTGCATCCAAGACTGCCCCCGACCCTCACATTTCCCACTAGACCATCTCTGTTGGTTAGGATCAGGTCTAGCAGTGCCCCTGCCCTTGTCAGCTCTTCAACCACCTGCATCAGGAAGTTATCCRCAACGCTCTGCAGGAACCTCCTGGACTGTCTGCTCCCAGCTGTGTGATCATCCCAGCAGACATCAGGGTGGTTAAAGTCCCCCACAAGGACCCGGGTCTGTGATCRYRAGGCTTCTTGCAGCTGCCTGTAGAAGGCCTCGTCCACCTCCTCRTCCTGGTYGGGRGGCCTGTAGTAAACTCCYACGACCGTGTYGCCCCTGTTGCCCTGCCCTTTGATCCTCACCCACAGGCTCTCGACTTGCGCTCCGTCCTCCCCTATGCCGAGCTCCATACACTCCAGCTGCTCTCTCACATAAAGAGCGACTCCGCCGCCTCGCCTTCCTGGCCTGGCCCTCCTGAAGAGCCTAAAGCCCTCCATGGCCACGGCCCAGTCATGAGAGCTGTCCCACCACATCCCAGTAATCGCAATGAGATCGTGGCCCTGCAATATTACTATATTAATAGTATTGTTATTGTATTAATAATAACATTAACTCTTTTAAATATTAATGTTAATAATATTAAACATAGTGTGACAGCAACGTTTATTTTTTCCTTAAGGGAAAAAGCGTTCATTTTACTTCTGTTTGTACAAAAGACATGTGAAAATTGGTTTGGGTTGACAGAAGTACCAGTACACTGCAGCCACAACATTTCTGGGCTATTGATTATAAAAAGGAAGATTCTCTTTGCAATTAGTGCCTGGATCTCAATGAAATAGCTCATATCAAGACCGAAGCTGCTGGCTGCTGAAGTTGGATATCTCCCAAGTAATCATTAGAGACAGAAAGTTTTGCTGTAATTTTCAGTTCATACTTCTGATAGTAGCAAAGTGCTGTAAGCCACAGTATTCTGGCACGTGTTCACTTTGATGCCTGTCTTATGGGTGATCTGCAATAGTAAAATAACATTGTTGTGGTGATTACTAGAGCTCTTCCCCAAGCCAGAAATATCATTCAAGTAAGACCTACTGTTTGCAGTGACGTCATTTGGCTTTTTGTTAGAATCACACAGAAAAGAAACTGAGATTTTTATGTCTGATTAAAGCTCTCTTCCTTCTTCCTTGCCTCTCCTTCACAGAGTTTTGTCCACAAACATAAAATCTCTTTTGCTTTAGAGAGTTTTTAATAAACTTTAGGGTAATTTCTAATAAAGTTCAGGTTTATTTTTACTCTGCAAAGATTCTGTTTTATTTCTTTGGGCCAGAGATAAAATTCTCTCTTTTCATACAAAATGACTTGCAGCCATGTAAGATTTTCATAGGAAGAGTGAAAGAACAGATAATCCATCTCAAATCTTATCTCTCTGGAAGAAATTGCTATTTCTACACAGCTATGGCTACAGGAGGTATTGCAGATCATTCACATCTACTCTTGGTACGTTCCTTTGGTGCTGACAAAGGAGAAGCCTTTAGAAGATAATGTTTCATGCCTGACAAGGACTCACTATGCAGAGAATTTGGCATCAAATTAGCTGCAGCTGGTGCCATGGGCTGAACACTTGTGCTAGCAAGAGGTACAGGTCTAGCTGTCCATCTACCAGCTCAGTTGATGCTATTGAAACCAGCTTGGGGACTCAGAGGCCCACACTGCAAGGCAAATCTAGGAAATCCAGGAAAGTGCAACGACAGGGAGATCAGCTTGAAAAACAACCAGCCTCTATGAAGAGCAGCACTAACACAGGTACCTCTAAACAGTGCCATTAAAGACGGTTTAACAGTTCCTTGACAGACCAAAACTAAATGCCAGCACTTCAGGTTCAAAAACTTGACCGGGCAGAAGACTTTGGACAGAATAAGAACTCAGAAAACACAGGAAAACTTAAATCAGTCCATAATGGACTAACAGCTATAGTAATTTGTATAGCCTCAATTACCTCCCTTTGGATTAATTTACTATGACTTGACTACCTTATTTATTTCAATATTTAAGTGTTTAATTTGAGTAAAGTAAATGGCCTGTTTTAAACTCCTATGTCCATCATTCTCCTCTATTCACCTGATACCCCCATGATATCCATCAGCCTGGGTCTGATACATGAATCCTCTAGTCTAGCTTATTTATTCCTTTTGTTTCTTGTTCACCATATTGATTGGAATTTTTAAATAATGTCTGAAGCTGTGACATTGAGAAATATGTTAACAAAAGGGGGAAAAAAAAGGAGTTTTATCCTCCCTGTATTTTATTGCCATCCATCATATGCTTTGCAATGAAAACTRTGGATTAATACCAGTGTCACAGAGGATAAAGAGATTTATTAGATAAAGATTTAAAAGATTATATAAACTATATGAAGTGGGTACAGAGGGATATTCAGAAAATTTCAAATATATTGTGAAGGAACCTGGAACAACATGAGCTAGAGCTGTTTAGTTTTTAAAACAAGAAGAGAGGGAAGAATGGCAGTGAGAAAACTACTGAAACAAAAATCCCTAAACAGACTAAGGTGCCTTTACCTTCAGAAAGAGAGCTCACATATCAAACTCAAGAACAGACAGGAAAAATGTATTTATATGGCCAAGTTATAAACCCTTTAACATAACAGTTTATAATGGAAGTAGTGGCATGACCTTTGCTAGAATTCCGAAAAAACATCACTATAATCAAGATAAAAAATGACAAGGAATCAAAGGTGAAGGAACTGCGTATATTTCAACAGAAAGGGAGAGACAGGTCTCACAAGTTAGAAACATCAACGCCCTTATGATAGAAATTACATGACAGTGGACAGGCTTGCTGCATGGTGAAGGCTGTTTAAAAAAAAAAAAAAAAAAAAAAAAGGATTTCACAGCATTTACACTTCAGTAAAACAAGAGGTTTTCTGGAAGCATTAGTGAAACTTGACTAATGTACATAAAAATGTAGACCTTGAAGTAATTTTGAGACATCTTTCAATCTTTTATGCTCAACTGTGCTATATCGAGAGGGATATTTAAGTGGGGAGGAACACTCTCAGATTGCAGTAGGAGAGAGTAGCTATTATTGCTAGACATTTTCTTAAGAATCCATTTGAGCTAAAATTATTGAAACATTTACTGTGTATTAGCAATTGAAAAAAATCTGCTATACTAACAAAAAATAGAAAGAGAAAAAAAATCACAAAATAGGAAGAAGAGAAAAAACAGCCATATAAAAAAGAAAAAAAGGCTTCTTACTCTGCTTATTTTTAAATATTTTGATTATTCCAGGTTACAATATCTAATCACATTATAGGCGACAAACTAGGCATTGACCTAAYAGTGTAGAAGACATTTTCATTCTCAACAAACATCTATTATTTTGTTTCATTTTAAAATTTTCACAATACATTTTGCGCTGCTTTGTGCTATTTGCTGGCACAAGAAGCCATTCATATAATTGTTCTCCATGGTGCCATGTGTAATGCTGTGATAATAAAGAATAAACCATGACATCTATCTCAAAAAGTTATATTCCAGGCATTATTCAGGGTTAGATTCTTATTCTGTAGAATCATCGAAGGGTCTTACAAGAATCTGCAATATTATTTTGCAAATATATACTTTGCAAATAGTATACTCCTCTTTTATTGATATTGTATGTTATTATATAAGTAATCCTAACAAGACTAAGGAGAAACTCCATGTAAATCCTTTAATGCAAACAACCCATCCCTTCACTGCACTTTACTTAAATTAACCATCACTCACCAGTATAAGCATTTGGATTGTTTTGTTCACTAGAAATTTTTGCTTACACTAGAAATTGATTCATGCAATTTTTACAGCGCTAAATAAATGGTTTCATAATAAATCACTGATTTTAGGAATCTGTGTTCCCCTAATAGTCATAATTTGTTCACTAAAAAACATGGTGTTTGACTGATTTTCTTCTCATGGGAGCAGAAGGGGAAAGCTGCTCCAATCCTGATTCCACATTGGGTAGTTGGGCCAGTCTCAAACATCTGGTTCCCTTTGTGGCTCCTGGGCTCCTGGGCACCTGTCCTGCGGTGCTAGCTAAGCTGCTACTTATTAGTTTGCTTGCAAAAGTAAACTGTGAGTTCTAATCCTAAATATGCTGCTCTGCAAGTTGCGTCAACCTCAGCTGTCCGTGCTTTTCACTCATTATCGTTCATTCTTTATATGAAGACTACAGGTCTCCACTGGTAATTCAAATTCATCCTAGCGGTGCAAAAGAGCCTAAGTATATTCTGGACATCTTTCTTGATTGCTTTGAAAGCAAGAAGAACAATGTGATTATATCTGAGCCTAAGAGCTTCCAGAGACATCTCTTCTCATCAAGCATGGGCTGCTTACGCAGGATATGGGTAGTACTAGCTCTAATTTTTCTGCTATTATTATTGCTACCTAAAATAAAATGGGCTTAAGAGAAGATGCCTATTAAAAACACCATCCAAAGAACTCTCACAAACTTTCAGTAACATTTAGAGATACATATTATATTACAGATATATTTTAAAAAATTATTTCAATAAACATCCGACTAAAGAAGCATTATGTTGCTTTTTGAAGGCATACTTACTGATAAAATGTGTTCTTCATGGAAAAGTAATACATGCAGCACTAGCATGCCTAATGCAAAATAATTTGAAAATACTTGGAGATTTTAGAATTTAGATCAGAGTATTGCTGAGTGCATTTCAAATAATGTAGAAGTAAGGTGTATTATCAAACACTCTGGAAGATACTGCAGCTCTTCGATGCTATACAAATGGAGAGCTGATTATCACCTTTTTACAAGAAATTCACTACACTGCTACATATAGCACAGCATGACTGCAGTACTTGAGTTTGCAGAGTAATTAAACCATATAGTCAGTGGTCTTGACAGAAACTTGTGAATGAAATTGTTTTATCCAAAAAAATGCACATAATAAACCACACACTCATCCACAGAACTGTGAATAAGGGGAGGAGACAGAGGCTGAAGACAAAACACTCCAAAAGCACAAACAACAAAAGCCCACATTTTGTGCAGATCCCAGAATTCCTTGCATTGACTTCCATAATGGTTCACAGCAGTTTATATGAGTTTTGGCAGATATGAGCAAAATGCTTTATGGGAATCTGCTAACAATTCAGGAGAATCTGGGACAGATAATGAGATATTTTGTTCCAGTAGGAGACCATTTTCAAAGAACCTCTTTGAAATAAAATAAAAAAGSTTCACAGCCTTCTAGATGAACATGTCATTTGCCATTATGTTGTTTGATAATTTAAGTTTATTTTTGTTTTTATTTACCAAGCCTATGGGATGCCCATTTTGTTCTATTATCTATGTCCATCCTTAAAATATCCATAGTCAGCCAAAAACTGGATTAATTGCAGTAGCCTTTCATGCAAAGTGAGGAATACAAAATACAGCATAAACTGCAGAAGTATGGCCTGATTCAAAAAGTCTTTAGATGACAGTATTTAAAACAAACTGCGGATATTTGGCATTTCTGGCTAAAAAAACCTAGAACAGTAAGCAAACAACTTTTTTAAAAATATTGAGTTGAATTAAGGTCATTGAGTCCATTTTCTTTTCTTACATGTTATAACATTATTAACAATGATAAACTAGTTCATACCGAACTCTATTCTGCCAGTACTCTGCCTCCTGCATCAATCGATGTACACTGGACACTATAGGATGCCTCAGAAAAAGGCCATAGCACATACAGTGATCTTCTCCCCACATACACACTCCCAGTTTCCAGCAGAGCAGTGCATGGACTCCCTAAAACACAGGACACATGTGGTTTTTGATGAGTCCATTTACCTATGGCTTCACAATCTGATCCCCACTGAGTTTGTCTAGCCCTTTCTTAACTTCACTGTGGTGATGATTTCTGACATTTATTTATGTTGTACAAAACAGTTACATTTCTGTCGGTGATGTATTAAAGCTTGCTTTTGACTATTTTAAGCCTGCTGCTTTGCAAAACCAGTGGAAGATCCCTGTGCTCATGTTTTGTGAAATAGCAAATAGTGGTACCTTAATCATCTTCTCTGCTCTTCTCAACACAGACCATGTCTCTCCTCGACTCGGCTATTTCTTCTCCAAGCTGAACAGCCCCACGCCACATGGGTCTTTCTCGGAAGCAGGCAATCATTATCCTTGTCATTCTCTGGATCCTTCCGAATTCTTCTATCTTCTTTCTTAGATGAAACATGCCTGCAAAATACAAATTCAGGCATAACATGAATGATAACAGCAGTGAAGTGCTGTTTTATGCTCCCAGTTCCTTTTCTAAAAAATTCTAGCATTCTATTTTCCCTCTCTACTGCTTCCTAAAGACATAAAGYTATTTTCCGAGCACTAACCTTATTGAATCTATGATCTTTTTCCTGACAATTGGTATTTTAGAGCTTTTTACTTTATAAAGTAACATAGGATTTATCTTGAATTTAATATACCATTTTCTTATACATTCACTCACAGTCATGCTTTTGCCACTATTCTTTCCAAATATAAACAAATATAAAATTTAATCCTTTTTTAACACCACAACATAAATAAAATCTTTACTACAACATAAGTAGGTCATTCTAAAAAAGGTAAGAAGAAAAATGAAAGGTTGCCTCAGTAAATCACAGGAGACTGTGAATGGTGAAATTACCTATGTAATACCTACAGGAAAAGTATACAGTTCTTCCTTTTAGCATATCATTAGTGTTCTGAAACAAATCAAACATGGCTTTCATATTAGGTACTTAGTGAGAAAGAAGTACATAGATCTTTAAGTCTTTTTTACCATTATGTTATTACAGGGCCACACTGAGCATACAAATGTATTATCTTGTCAGCATATATTTATTTACTTTACAGAATAGTCAGCAAGGATACACTCTGTACTGAAGACTCATGATCCCCATGTAGCCAGAWGATCACGATAAGCTATTTTTCCAATTACTGTTATCCACACGTAACCAGATGTTTACAATCAGCTATTTTTCCAGTAACTATTAACTATATCATATATAGAGAGTGGAATGTAACATTCTAACACCAATGTGTGCAGGAGGGAGGGGTATAGGCAATAAGCAAGCAAGCAGGATGCTAAATCAAGAACAAAGACTAGCAGTAAATCAGAGGTAGCTTTATCTGCTGAAACGTCAAATAAAAAAAATATGGACGGGTATATTTRTCATAAAACTCCCTTTCTTGTTATACTACTTTTCAATCAATATTGAAGTAGGCTGATTTTGACATATTATTAAATATTTATTTTGTCCATATAAAAACAAACGTAATAAAAGCACAGTGGAAACTGCTTTTGCACAACTTGCTTATTGCAAGTGGCATKTGCAATAACCATACTTGAAAATATCTGCAGCTGTAAGGCAATCTGTAAAGGAAATATTGTTCTCTAAACCTTAAGAGAGGATTATTTAGAGAATGTTTTTGGTTACTGTATGCATAAAGCATATATCATCAGTTTTTCATATTTTTATTAGTTCTGATAACACCAATTCTGTATTAATATGGCAGAGAGATTCCTTGGACATGACAATAATGAATATTTGGGCTATCGCATTCAGGGAGAGGTGAATAAAAGTTGCATGAAAGGCTTTCATGAGAGAGGAGAGTTGAAAAAAACAAGACTTACACTTGGATTAAAAATTGATAACTCTAAAATCAATCCTGCAGAGAAACCACTTGTTGCTCCTATTTATTTCCTTTTAACACATGAGAAAAGGATACAGGCTCTACCTGTAAAAAAATACAGCCAAACTAATTGGAGAAATTCCTTTGGCACATACGTGAATCCGTTTACTGTTACAGTGAAGAGCTTAGTAGGATTCCCAATAAATTAGGCATGTACACCCATGGGCAAAGGGTATTTACATCTCTGTATTAGAGGACAAAATTTGACCGCCATTTGATTAGGGTTAAAAGGCAACKTCTTTCTCACTGCTTTGTACAAACCCGGTAGGACTATCTCACTATTTGCTATGTCTCATGTAGCTGACCCTATTCGTTATCAGTGTGCTAGATTAGAGCACCAGAACAGACATAGAAGAAGTCTAGCTCCTATTAGAAAAAGAGACAAGTTGTAATTTCAGTTTCAGTTCCACAGAGTTCGTTCAATCCATCASGGAACAGGAGCAAATGTCACCTGGCCTCATACAGCTGCTCCAACTCAGGAAAATTTGCAGTACACTAAGGAAGTGGATATTCCCTTTCATTCTCTCATTCAGGTTTCTATAAATAGAAGGTTGTCATCATTTGCAAATGTTATTTCAATTTTAAATTCATAGAATCACAGAATGCTTAAGGTTGGAAGGGACCTSYAGAGGTCAYCTAGTCCAACCCMCSTGCACACGCAGGGTCTCCTAGAGCACGTGGCACAGGGTGGTGTCCAAGCGGGTTTGGAAGATCTCCAGAGAAGGAGACTCCACCACCTCTCTGGGCAGCCTGTTCCAGTGCTCTGTCACCCTCACTGTCAAGAAATTCTTTCTCAAGTTCCTGTGAAAGTTTTGATGCTTCAATTTGTGGATGTTTCCTCTAGTCCTATCACTGGCCACCATGAAAAGAAGCTGGACCCATCCTCCTTGCTCCCTCTCTTGAGGTACTTAGAGAAACTGATCAGGTCCCCTCTCAGCCTTCCCCAGGCTGAAGAGGCCCAGCTCTCTCAGACTTTCTTCATAGGGAAGATGTTCCAGGTCCCGATCATCCTCGTAGCCCTGAACTGGACTCTCTCCAGTAGCTCCACATCCTCTTGTACTGAGACCAGAACTACACAAAGGACTCCAGGTGCAGCCTCACTAGGGCTGAGTGGAGGGGCAGAATCATCTCCCTCAACCTGCTGGAGACGCTCTGCTTAATGCACCCCAGGATCCCATTGGCCTTCTTGATCATGAGGGCACACTGCTGCCTCGTAGTCAWCTTGTCGTCCATCATGATGCCCAGGTCCCTCTCTGCAGGGCTSCTCTGCAGAAGATTGGTCCCCAGCCTGTACCTCAGCCTGTCTGACGTTATTCCTGCCCAAGTGGAGGACCCTGCACTTGCCCTCGTTGAACTTCATGAGGTTTATCATTGCCCAGTTGTCCAATGTGTCCAGGTCCCTCTGGATGGCAGCACAGCTCTCAGGGCTATCAGCTATTCCTCCCAGTTTGGTATTGTCAGCAAACTTGCTGAGGGAGCACTCCATCCCTTCATCCAGGKCGTTAATGAACAAGTTGATAGGATCGGACCAAGGACTGAGCCCAGGGCGACACTGCTAAACACAGGCCTCCCATTGGACTCTGCACCACTGATCACCACCCTCTGAGCCCTGTCATCCAGAGCTCATCCAAGCAGTTCCTAATCCACCTCACTGTCCAGCAATCTATGCCACTCTTTTGGAGCTTGCCCAGGAGGATGCTGTGAGGGACGGTGTCAAAAGCCTTGCTGAAATCCAGATAGATGACATCCACCGCTCTGCCCTCATCTATCCAGACAGTCACCCCATCGTAGAAGGCTATCAGGTTAGCCAAGCCTGATTTCCCCTTGGTGAACCCATGCTGGCTACTCCTGAGCACCTTCTTCTCTGCCACATGCCTGGAGACAGCAGCCAGGATGAGCTACTCCATCACYTTTCCAGGGACAGAGGTCAGGAACCCTGTAGTTGCACGGGTTCTCCTTCTTGCCTTTTTTGAAGACCAGGGTGACAKTGGYTTTCCTCCAGTCCTCCAGCACCTCTCTCATTCTCCAGGACCTTTCCAAGATGATGGAGAGCGGCTCGGCTACGACATCCACCAGCTCACGCAACACTCTGYGGTGCACCTCATCAGGGCCCATGAATTTGTGGGTGTCAAGTTTCCTCAAGTCCTCTCTGACCCAGTCTTCCTCTACCCAGGGCAAGTCTTCCTCTCTCCAGTCCTCTTCTCTTGTCTCTAGGGCCTGGGATTCTAGAGGGCTGCCCTTGGTAAACATCAAAGCAAAGAAGGCATTCAGCAAATCTACTTTCTCTGTTTTTTTTGTAACCAGGGAACCCAAACCTTTCACCAGCGGGCCAACGTTTTCCCTGAGCTTCCTTTTGTTGTTAATATATTTGAAGAGGTTTTTCTTGGTATTTTTAATATGCCTTGCCAGATTACATTCCAAACGCGCCTTTGTTTTCCTGGTTGCATCTCTGCAATCACCCCTACAGGAATATGAAGTTCTCGTATTTCTCCCAAGGAGCCTGTCCTTTTTTTCACATGCTGTCGACCACCTTCTTCTGCTTGAGCATTGCCACAAGCTCCTTGCTCATCCATGCAGGTCTCCTGCCCCTTCTGCCTGACTTCTTACCCACAGGGATGCGCTGTTACTGGGTGTGGAGGAAGGGCCACCTGAAAACCAACCAGCTCTCCTGGGCCCTTCTTCCTTCTAGAGCCCTAGCCCTTGGGATCCTTTCAAGGAGGAACCTGAAGAGGCTAAATTTGGCCCTCCTGAATTCCATGGTTGCAAGGCTACTTACAGCCCTGTCTCCTCTTTGCTGGATCCTGATTTCCACCAACTCAAAATTGCTGCAGCCAAAGCTGCCCCCCACCTTCCCATCTCAAACATGTCAMACACTGTCAGTATGAGGTCCAGTAGCCCACCTCTTTTTGTTGGCTCCTCCACAGCCTGTGTAAAAAAGTTGTCACCAACCTACTGCAGAGACCTCCAGGACTGTTTGTGCCTCRCTGTGTTGTCTTTCCAGYAGATGCCAGAGTAGTTAAAATCCCCATGAGAACCAGGGCCTGTGACCTTGAGGCAACTTCCACTTGTCTGTGGAAGGCCTCATCACCTTCCTCATCCTGGTCAGGTGGCCTGYAGCAGACACCCACCACAGTGTCTCCCACATTAGCCTGCCCTTTAACCCTCACCCACAGGCTCTCAGCTCACTCACTATCCACCCCCAGGTCGAGCTCCRTGCATTCCAGTTSCTCTCTCAYRTAYAGAGCAACTCCACCACCTCGCCTTCCCAGCCTGTCCTTCCTAAAGAGCACRTAGCCTTCCATGACAGCACTCCAGTCGTGTGAGCTGTCCCACCACRTTTCTATGATGCCTATGAAATTGAAATCAATTACTTTATTTTTAATGAAAAATATTATATTATATTAGTAATTCAAAATATATCGGTTTTAATTTGGGTTAGTCTCAAATAGATTTCTGATCTAATTTTTAATTTTTTTTTTTTATTCTGGTCTTTTGTACTATAATAACAACAACAACAAAAAAGYTCTCTGATATTTCCAAAATAATAAAAGGAATTTCACTATTCATTTAGCTCTGAGAGAGGAAGGAATTTTCTGCTGTGGGAATCTTCCACAATTCCATTTTTCATTTCAATTCAAAGTGAAAAAAACTTTTGAAATATCAGTCTATTCTATAAACAGAAATTCTACCTATTGAAGTACTTTTGCTAATACATAGCACTATTTAGTAAGAGTGAAATATTAGCTTTTCTGGAAGTTCTGCATAAAATGCAAAAGACTTCATAAAATTACCTTAGAAACACAGAGTACTATCTCACTTCCTTAAAAAATCATCACTTTAGAGGGATAATTTCTTCTGAGTAGCTATTTTCTGGTCAAAGAAAGAAATCCAGCAGGAGTCATCAAGGACAATAAGATACCAAAAAAAATGACTTATTTAATGGGAAACTAAATTTACAAAATTAGAGTAATTTACAAAATTTTGGGAGAGAGTGAGAACAGAAGCGGAGAGGGAGGGAGGGAGAAAGGGAGAAAGTGAGAAGGAGCATGGAGGAAGGGATGAAGGGAAGAAGAAGGAAAGAAGAAGGAAGAGAGAAGGAAGAAGGAATGAAGAGGGAAAGAAGCAGAAAGAAAGAAGGAAGACAGAAGAACTGGTAGACTGACAGTTTAAGTCTGCTTGTGGACTGTTTAGTTGTTGGCTGCCATAACTGTGAATGCAGACTTGGAGGATTTTGTTGTATTATTTTTTGAATTTCCTTCTTTGCTTTAAAAGAAGACACAGTTCATATTGACAGTGATGTRTTATTAAAACGATAACTTTTAACCTCTGGTGTGCCTCTTTCCAACAAAAGGCCCAAATTCAAAAGGCACCAGGGATTACACAGGACAAGAAAGAATCTTTCTGCTTCATGAGGAAAARTCTGTCCCTTTGCGGCTGATGGTGCCTGACAACCTCTGCTGAAGAGAACCCAGCCTCCACCTTCTCCAGACTCGCTGACCCAGGGAACATATTAAAAGGCTGGATTTCTCCTGCCTTGAAAGGTCAGGTGTTTCTGTTACAGTCAAACTCTGCTGTTGTGGCAGCTGGGTATGTGGTCAGCAAGCTGCATCAGCAAGCTGCTGTGGAAACAAGCACTCTTTTTTGTTTTGGAAATAACTGGCCACAAAAATGTGGGTGCAAGTAGAGGGAGACAAGGTTAAAACAGTATACCCCAAGTACCTGTCTTTTTCTGAGTGGCATGGAAGGRACACAGACACAAATAGTTCATAAAATCAAAAGAAGGAGTCCACTATGTGCATTTAGATCAAAAATTACCTCAAGTTTCAGAATCTTGTCTTTAGAGTGCTTCTTGTCTAATTAAGTTAGATTTATCTGTATTTCACTGTTATACCTTGTCAACAGTATTGAAACTGGAATTAATATGAATGAAAAGCCCTGCTGTCACTTCAGTCCAAAGGAAAATAATGAAACTCTGATTTCTGGAAACGAGGAGTTCACCTTACTGCGCACTGACAGCCCCCTATTGAAATCATAGCCAAAAAAACCCACTTTCTAAACGAGTACAGGAAACAAGTACCTCTTTCCCAAGTTTGACATTCCTAACAAACTGCTGGGAGGTAATTTACACTGTCATTGCCTCCCTSTATTTCTTTGGAAGACAGTCTAAACATAAGCATTGTAAACAGTGTAAGCATAAACCTTTCTGTCCCGTAGCTATCAGTCAAGAGCCCTTGGCGAGCTCTAAATAAACACTGCAGAAAATAGCACCATACATCTTACTCACCACCAACAGGCTGTCATTTGATATGCACACTTACCTGTGGGCCAAAAATTAGTTTGGTCTTATGAAGCATAAATATATTAGAATTGYCTCTGCCTTATTCAGATTACAGACTGAGTCAAGATTTTGAAGTAAACAGACTAGAATATATAGTCCTGCAGGCTCTGTACACAGGATAATACTTGGCTGTTGAGGAAGAGTAATCCTGATCCCTGCATACATGATTTATTTTGCTAGTACTGTCTTTGCTCATCTAGAATATACTTGCAGGGCTGGTAGACTCTGCTGCAAGTGCCATTTTACTCTTTGCTATGAGTCTCACTTGAAATTATTGTCTGCTTCTTCTCTGCCTTAGCACTACTAACACTTCACAAAGAAGCATCTGTTTAGTTAGATAAAAGTCACTGCAACAATAAATATAGAGGTGTAGTGTCTTCATTCATGTGGACTTTAAATGCATATTTTTATGCTGCAAAAGATTCGTGCATGTTTCATTTCAATGTCTATATTCTCAATGTCTCTATTTTCCAGCTAATCCAAAAGCTAACAAAAATAAATGAAATACTTGAAAAGAAATGGAAGATGCAACAATAAAATAGAATATATATGTATAAAAAAAAAAAAGAACGCAAAGGCTCTGGAGTTTCCCTTGTTGGTGTTCAAGCTCCTTCATTGTCATAAAGAGACAGTTGTTTGACTATAGTTTGCACCTACTGAACTGCCAAATTAGAGTTTCAATTAGCACAGAGGCAGTCAAAATCACARCAAGGAGACAGAGCTAAGGATGTCACCTGCTGACTGATCAGTGTCACATTCCGTTAGGAGAAAAAGTAATTTATTCAGTGTTGATGATTATTTACTGTAATCAGTATCAGCACTTCGCATACGAAAAAAGAAAAAAGAGTTAAGATACACATGGAGTCATTCTGAAGAACATTAACAAGAAAAACATTTCTAGCCTTGGTTGTTTTAAATGGTGAAAGTAATGTTTTAACATACCCTTTTACTAGGAAGAAAAATCAAATAGATTCAACATAATAGAAACCTGTTGACCAAACCCYAACAGAAGCAGAACATTAACTCTTAAGTCACACATTCAGTAAGTCAAATTGCAGCAAAGCTGATGCTTTTTAAGTGATAGGGATCTAAATAGCAAGTTTTGAAGTATATTTTTGAGTCAGTGTATGCATGTGTTTATGCATGTGAGTTTATATAATGCCATGGAAGTTTAATATGATGTGAATATGAAACTATCAAAATCACACCAACAAAATTATATCCTTGAGAACAAACAAATAAACCCAAACCCAGGTATGCATTTTAAATGACTTCATGACTTTCTCCTACATATTTCCCCTGACACTTTTTTTTTCGAAAAGACTTTTCCTTTTTTTTTTTTTTTTTTTTTTGGGGGGGGGTAATATTATTTCAGTAAAATCTAACTTCCATGAAGATAAACCAATTTTTATGGAAAGTTGATTATAAATAATAATATGTCACATTATATTGTGACAGGACAAGAAGCAAGAGGCACAAGTTACCATATAGGATATGTCATTTAAGCCTAAGAAAACACTTTACTATGAGGACTGTTGTACAACTGGTTGCCCAGAAAGGCTGTGGAGTTTSCATCTTTGAARATACTCCAACCTTGACTGGACAATATTGAGCTTTTCTGTTATTTAAGAGTAAGGTCACTATCAATGCAGAAGCATATKAAACTCTTACAAAACTGTAGGATGTTAACACAAAACTCTAGAGGTCCCTTCCAACCTTAAGCATTCTATGATTCTATGAAAACTAGATAGAAATGGAACCTGAACTGACTTTTCTTCCCTATCTGCACAGGAYTGAAATTCCTAGGCTGAGTTTATATAATTTTGATCATGACTTCTGGGTTAGAAATCTCAGCTTCTAAATAACGTCCAAGTATCTTGCTGAAAGTTGATTTATTAACTACTTATTACAGACATTCATTTCTGAGGAGTTCTTCAGATTAAAGTGGTTTTATTTTCAATTTAAACAAAAAAGACAGATTTGTTCCCTTGTGTGTGATGGGAGAAAGGAATAAGTTAAATATCTAAATTACAGTCTAATGCAGTCGCTGTCCACATGACTTTCTTTTTGGAGAATAAATAGGATTATATACTTGGACTTAATCCTGTCATAACATACCTAGCAAATGACATTATATWTTTCATTTTAACCACTCGTTAAAATGTTTATAATACAAGTATGTTTTTGTATCTCACTGAGCTGAGTCTGGTATTCAGGATACTAAAAGATTTCTGAACAACTACATTTAAAAGACCAACTATGCTTTAATGATTTATTCCATATAATTTGAAGAGATAAGACTTCATACTATAGGAATTAGACGTCATTAGACTATTACAGACTATTTACAGGCAAAGAATACAATCTGAAATTTCACACAGACATTATTTAGTGCTACAGTTAGGAGYCCTTGTAATGTTTTGTTTGAAACACAGAAAATTGTGAGACAGAAAAAGGCTAGCAAGTGATGACTTGAAACAAGTTAATGGAGTCCGATTTCACAATTCCATTTCTCTATAAAATTTAAGGGATTACACCTTGGGCCRTAAACAAAAGTAAGTTAATAAATCACAAGAGAAGAATCACCATATCACTATAAACGGGTAAGGATAAAGTAAGGAAAATCAATACTTTAAGTCAAAAGAGAGGRAAAAAAAAAGTTTCTTTTAGCTTTTTAACTGCTCCATAACAGGATTCCAGTTACATGGGAGAAATAGGTTCTACAGATTTGTGACTTGGAAATGGCAGTTGAAGACAGAGAAGAGTTGCTGTCACTGGTATGGTTTCTGTGCACTTACTTACCCTYGCACCGCTTAACTCAAAGGTGTCAGGGAAGCAAGGCACGTTTCTAGGCTTGCCTGCAGATATGCCAATGAAATCCAAGCATCTCTGGAAAATGCTTAAAATTTTTCAGATYAAAGGTCAAGTCTACTTTTTTTCTTCTTTCAGAGATGAGCTAATTGGAAATATGTCACAGACACCTCCTAAAACTTTTGGAGACAGAAAATTTGAAGAGAAAAGAAAAAAAAAACTATAAAGTTATGCCATTACCATTTTGAATGCTTAAGAGCCTCAGTGCTCAAATTTAAAATAATTCACTTGAGGTCCAAGTCTTTCAGATACTCAGACGAGATTTCACAGGGCTCCAAGAACAGAGGCTCTAGGGGCACCTGGTCAAGGGGTCTGTCTTGCCACTTCATACCTGWGAGCCGAAGAGCTCCTGCTGGGGCTCTTGCTCAGCCAGAGCAGTTCTCACAGCCAATCCTTATGCCCTCAGGATCCCTGACCRTGTTAACTGAGCTGTCCTCAGCTGCCAGCAGCCCCATATGAAGAGGCCCCATTTTTTCAGACTCTTGCAAGAAAGCAAGGGACTGGTTTGTCTAATTTCTTCCTCAGGCGAAGCAAAAATGTTCTCTTGGAAAAATACCACATTAAGGCTTTAGGCCGAAAAAAAGATTGTCCTGCAAAAAGAGAGAGAACAGAGATTGAGACTTGATTTTACAGCATTACTATCTTTCAATTTTAACTACAGGCTCATTATCATGAATCCATAATGACAGGTATGTGATAGGTTGGGAACTAAAGACCTWGTTGAAACATTGCAAAAATTACTAGGAAAGAGCAACTAGAGGTGAAATGAATGATTACAAATTAGATCATATATTCCCAAATATTTAAAGGGCTGTGAAAAATGGAAAGAGAAATCAATGGCAGCGAAGATAAATCTATGCTAAGAGATGGGGTAGAGGTGATCTAATATCTTTGTAAGTAATGTGAAATGGATGGTATCCAAAAACCCAACCCCTTCACTGTAACTACTGCATTAACAGTACAGGAAGCATGAAAGCTACCATGGATAACATGAATTATAGGGACTGGTTTTCTTATCAGTCTGCTTACTAAGCAATTACATGATTATTTTCCAAATATAGATGAAATAATATATGAAGATTTATATGAAAGTACCTTGGRAAAAAGAGACAAATTTCCTTCCAGTGATCCTGTCTTCTCGTTAGGGAAAGAGAACTTATTATCCTACAATTACCCTACAAACCATTACCCCATAATAACAGCAGTGGCTGTTATTTGTGAATGTGCTTTTGTTACAAAAGAAGAGGAAAAGCAGCAGCAGATTAAGAGTTAAATTCCTATGCAACTGGTCAAAGCTACATTCTTCTGCTTTTTTCTTTCTTTGTGCACTCTCTTTAGGAGATTTTAGAGATCCCTTAAAGGTGTGCTACATAAATATAGCCAAAACAGGAACCTTCCTGAGGTCAGTGGCACTGAGGAGCTGCTCCAAACTGGTCTGGAGACAGAGCACAGATGGTATCTAAAATACTGCAGGAAAGGAAAGGTGGATGACAGCTGAACTGCTCGTTTTTTGCAGGAAACTGTGAAGTAAGGCTGTAGGCAGGAAGGAAACAAATGGGTTTACTCAAAAGGGAATAACCTAAAAAAAAAAAAAAAGAAAAGATTGAAAATCCTAACTGAATTAGGATCAGTCAATTGGAAAAAAAAACAAATAAGTGAAACATATAATAGTGTTTTCAGTGAAACTGGTTATTACACAGTGGAAATAGTTCATAGTCGGTGAAAGATCAAAATACATTTAATGTTCATAGGAGTCAATGGGCCTTTGAAAATAGATCTCAATTTACCTTTACAGTATTTGTTTTCCTGACAGACAGGGAAATCAGTGTGGGATAGGAGACAGTGCAGGATGGCTGCTCTTGCACTCTTAGGCTTCTTAAATAAGTGTTGTGGAATATTTTCTTTGGGCTACCTCACATCCAGATACATTTCCTTGTCCACGGCACTTGTTAAACATTTGCTGCTGTACAGGTTTTCTCTTGTCAGTTTGCAGCATGTRAAATCCTGATAAATGAACACCAGTATCTATATTCACAATTAGAGATTAGCAAAGAAAGTACAATTCATTTTGTCCACAAGTTCCACTTCTTTACAACAAAATAAATTATTATAATTTGTTCCTACTTTCTAGATATATATGCATATAGATCTATATGCATATAGGTATGCATATAGATAGCTTCACTAGATAGAAAAATATCATCATATCTGTGCCTTTGCTATCTGGAAGAGTTACCTTAGCCTACACAGCTTTACTCATGTACTGAAGTCCCGCTTACTCACATACAGTRCCTCAGTCAGGACCTTTAGTCCTGCCATGAATAATGATTATTTAAATCAGAAAAAAAAATGGCWGTATAGAAAATTGCCATTATAACACTGCAAGATGTCTTATATGTTTCATAAGGATAAATATATTAGTAGAATCATACTACTGTTGGATTCTAAAATATTCTGCTCAAGCCAGTGGATAGCCTGTGATGTTTTATTAAGTGTGGGTACAGATATATCATTGCTAGGGCAATATCATTTTAGTGCACTGTATTAAAAATAAATTATAATACAATTTGATGAAAATTGATAATTTTATCTTACATTGCAATGCATTTTAAATGATCTCATTAAGTAGCATTCAGTGATATTTAATTCCRTTTTATAGCTATCTAAAATAAAGGCCATAAAGAAATTAAAACAAAGTATACCATTAGAAATTCTGGTTCACAATTGCAAAACACATGCTGGAAAACATAAGACACCCAGGTTTTGCAGTAATGGTGCAATATCTCTAGGAAATATCCATCTACCGGCTTTCCTGGTTTCAAGAAATGAAAATAAACACTCTTTCACAGAACTCAAGTACCAGTTACCCTTTAGGAAAACCTTAGGGAAGAGAAAGGCTTTCCTTGCTTTCTTGAATCAGACACTAAGTGACTGCACAAGCTCTACCACTCTTGGGGCAAACAGCACATATTCTCATCTCCAAAGAAGTCCCTCAGGCTTCATGTCCACTAGCTCRGGATGGGGCTGTATCGGCATGAAGGAAAAACCCATCCTGGAAACAGAACTACCACTTCACATGGGACTGGTCTTAAATCCGGCCAGGAAACATCTCTTCATCCTACCCTTGTATCTAGGCCTGTTTCTACTCTTTTTCCTACATTTATGGTGCCCCAAATGCTGTGGATTTGGGAACTGCCCTTGCAGAACAGCAGAGCGTCCCGGGAGCCTGGGAAGAGCAGCTTCCAACTTCCTCCTCTTCTTTCCACTGCCTGACACACTGTCCTTCTTCTCCTGTTCGCCAATGCACCGATTGTGAATTCGAGCCCACATTCGTGACATTGATTTATAAGCGCTCCTTATTGAATTTCTCTCCCTGCTCCGGCATTACTCCGTGCTCCTTCTGCAGTTTTCTGTTATGTGTTGTTAATAACAACACATGCTGTGACTGTCAGGCAGCTGAATTTTTCAAAGGTCAGATCAGTCTGAAGCTTCTCTGTGCAAATTCATTTCAAGCTACCATATAACACAAGCAAATAGGATCTCAACAAACAAAATCTTTTCCTTCTGTTTGTTTGCAACCATTTTCAATCCACTTTCTTTTTAATTGCACTATCATATTCTGCTTAGGTGTTACTCATTTTCTAATAGAGTTCCACATAAATCTGGAATTTTTTTTTTCTAATTAATGCACCCAATGTCAGGAAAAAAATTAGAAAAAATCTTCCTAATTGCTTTGAAATCTGTTGCCCCCAACAACAGAGACAGATGTCAGTTATAAAGCACAAAATAGAAGTATAAGAAGCTTTAAAAAAAGGTCTCTCTAGACCACAGGAAGTCACAGTACACAACAGCTGGGGGTTAAAGACTTCAATATAATTATCCAACTTTAAAGCACTGAATTTCTTCTCAGCACAGCAGAATGGCCTCYGAAACAGCTTACGCATTCGCGTTCATACATTAGAACTTGGATCTCTTCCGATCGGCAAGTCGGAGCAAGCCCCTGGCACCGCGTCTCCGGGGGAAGAGCCGCCGGGGCCGCTCGCGGGAGCCCCGCGCTGGAAGCAGGCGAGACGCTTCCCGGTGCTCGCGGGCAGCGGGCTGCCTGCCAGCCTGCCCAGAGCCAGCCCGGGGCCCCGCAGCCGTGCAGGAGGATCTCGACACGTGCCCACACTCAAACCCTGCCAGACGTGATGCTAATTGAATCCGATCAACACTGAGGAGGCTCAATAAAGTGTTTCCGTTTAGGGCAACAGGCTTTCTCTGACAAGATATCATTCTATTGAAGGATTTTTTAGCATCAGGAGCACCACGAAATATTTTCATACACATAGCTAAAAATATTGGGTAAAGCTCACTCACTTTCCCTTTCACTAGGAAAGAAATCACTGGCTGGAAAAGGATGTCATTCARTAGGAGATTATAAGGCCTGCAAAGCCAACACTGTGATCTATCCCTGCTGCATGCTAAACACAAGCCTTAGGGCTCCCTGCTTCCTTTCCAGTTCCCCACAGCTCCTGTTGCATTCTTCAGTGTTTAGTTATCCTAAAACGAAGGGTTTATTACATGTCAGAAAGACCTCCTATTATTTAATACTTTCTCCTTCCTTCAGCTGTGTAACAAAACAGCTGAGCAATGACTTCAGCATAAAAGATTTGTGTAGGACACCACACAGATGACGTTTGTTTGCAGGGCTGGGTCTGAAACGGCATTCTCCAGGCTTCTCTTGCTCTCATGTAGGCTATTAGACCTTGTAACTTGAAAAACTGCATAGGAAAGGAAGYGACAGTGACCATCTTGCTCATTTTAAAGCAAGAGTCATTAGTAGAGCAGCTACGGACAGCCTCAGCCTCTCCTTTCTCACAGCTCATGTATTTAGGGSGTTCCTGGCATACTATCCATTCAGCACGCTTACTGATGGTAAGGCTAAGTGAGCATTTTCATGATAACATGCTGTGAAGAGACACAGCAGTCATTTCCACCCATGTAGAGTGACCACTTCCCGTCATGTTGAGGAAGAGTCCCTGAAAATTCCTCCTACTCTGGGCCACTCAACTATTCTGCAGYACTGGTGCCAAGGCCTTTGATATAGGCACACATTCATAGGCATTATTATCCAAATCTAATGGGACTATTCATGTGTAGATTATTCATGGGTAGCACTTGCAGCTTCATGGCTTMAGACTGTAAAAAACAAATAATCACTATGCAGTAGTAGTCAATAAGACAAAATAAGTGCTTCCCAATTTAGAGTAATAATGAATTACCTGAGAATTTGATGGAGAAAAAAAAYAGATACATTGGTTAAATATACAAGTCGTTTCTCTTATAACAGTACCTATGCTTTATGAGATCTGCAAAGTAGGCTCCYTTTCCTCTGCTGACAATCTCATACCACTTGCAGGATTTTACTGCCAAATCACTCAAAAGCAGTGCCAATATTCTTTTTATTGTCATAGGATCATTAAAGTTTGAAGGGACCTTAAGAGATCATCTAGTCCAATCCCTCTGCACATGCAGGGTCACCTAGAGCACATGGCTCAGGCTGGCATCCAAGCTCCAGAGAAGGAGACTCCACAGCATGTTTCAGCAACCTCTTCCAGTGCTCTGTGAGCCTCACGGTTAAAGTTTTCCTTAAGTTCCTGTGGAACTTTTSGTGCTTCAGTTTGTGGACGTTTCCTCTAGTCCTATCACTGGCCATCACTGAGAGGCTGGCCTCATCCTCCTCACTCCATCCCTTGAGGTACCCCTCTCAGCCTTCTCTTCTCCAGGMTGAACAGGCCCAGCTCTCTCAGCCTTTGCTCRYAGGGCAGATGYTCCAGRCCCCTRATCATCYTYGTAGCCCTGCGCTGGACTCTCTCCAGCAGCTCCACATCCCTCCTGCACTGGGGAGCCCAGAACTGCACACAGTACTCGAGGTGCAGCCTCACCAGGGCTGAGTAGAGGGGCAGAATCACCTCCCTCGACCTACTGGAGACGCTCTGCTTAATGCACCCCAGGATCCCATTGGCCTTCTTGGCCACGAGGGCACACTGCTGCCTCATGGTCAACTTGACACCCAGGTCCCTCTCTGCAGGGCTGCTCTCCAGGTCCCCAGCCTGTACAGGTGTCTAGAGTTATTCCTGCCCAGGTGCAGGACCCTGCACTTGCCCTTGTTGAATTTCATGAGGTTTCTCAACACCCAGTTGTCCAGTSTGTCCAGGTCCCTCTGGATGGCAGCGCAGCCCCCAGGGCTATCAGCTACTCCTCCCAGTTTTGTATTGTCAGCAAACTTGCTGAGAGGGAGCACTCCATCCCTTCATCCAGGTCTACGTCATGTCAGACGTGTCAGATCACGTTAAAAAATCTTAAAAACTTACGTTTATTCATGTGAGTATTTATGATTATATCAGTGAAATAACTGCAAACATACAAACTTTTCATTTAGTGAATATTAGTGAAGAAACTCTCTTGTGATGAAATAAGTAGCAGTATACTGCCTCATATACATATTTAGATGAAAAAGCAGTGCACTGTAGAAGACACAAATTGYAACTTGAAAAAAAAATGTGAATTCCTTTTACACAGAATAACATTTTCAATTATAAAATCAAAATAAATAGATAAAATACTGGATCTCACACTTTTKCATTATTAATCACACAGTATGATCACTTTCCCCTCACTCCTCCAACTCAGAATCTTTCTGTTACCATCACTTAAAAACATGGAAGAGACATGCTGTGTGTTCAGAGGCCTGGTTCCATTTCCTTCAGCTGGTTCATTGCATCTAATACTATATTGGATCTGTAATATGTCTTAAAAAAAAAAAGTGSATGCGATGTCAACCAATTAGTAAAAACCACCTAATATCCCAAAATGTCAATATCAAAATTTGGGKTTTTTTTTCCACTCAGGACAACATTATCAGAGAAAACTACTTTGGGCATATCCTTTCAAGAGCCCTCATGGAAAAGCCTAAGGCAATCTATTGGAGCTCACAATTGGGTTTAGGGATCTTACTCCATGTCTTCTTTATGAACACTAACTGGTTAAAACCAAAGGGTTATGTCACCAGGGCATGACTCCACTGCTGCTTTATTGACTCTCGTTTCTCCTTTCCTTTTCGTCTCTCACACCCACTGTTTTTTTTCCATCATATTMTTTCTTTTCTTCTCCCTTCTGTACCATAACTAATGAATGCCTCATTTGTTAAAGCAAAACTCCACCAAGGGAAATTGGCAGCTACTCACTCTTTACCCCAAAATAGCTAACAGTGACAGCCTGTGGCATTTACAGAGAGCGGCTGAATGGAATAAGGATTGAGCATGGGTTTCTGAAATCTCACATCAAACATTAGCTTTTAGAAATCTGGCAATGCCACAGGTTCTTATTTYGTACTCTTTAAACAAATTATTTCTGTGAACATTCTCAACTTTGCAGAATCAATATTAAGCAAACAAAACCTGTTCTGTCAGAAAATTCCCCACACATGAGATAGGAGACCTGATGGTGGATGTGTGAGTGCAACTGATGACTTCCCTATATTTGGGAATATTCTTCTGTAATTGGATAATGATTTTCAAATTAAGCTYCTCTTTCAGATTTCCATAAAGAAGAATCATTAAATTCATGGGATCTTCAAGAGGTTTTATCCAGGCCCATTTGTGGGCCTGGGACACAGGCAGTTTCTATATAGGGACATTATATAAAAACAAATCAAATTCTACAGAATTTTTCTACAGCTTCCAAGAATTACAAAGGATTCCAAGAATTACAAACTCTTTCACTAATGAAAGGAGACAGAAGAAYAGAGAAGAAATTTTGATACAGATAGCTGGGATGTGTTTGAACATGCCTTCCTTTGTGTGAAAGACATCAGCGTGCCACRTGAGACATGCTCACATTTTCATATGATTTTTAAATATAAAGTAATGAGTCCTGAACGTAACATCCAGCTACGTCTGAGACAGTTCTCCTTCGAGGAAGGTTGCCAGCTGCAGTCTTGCATTTACCCTTAGGGATGTGGACAACCTTCAGAAMGTACCTACTGTGTTGTCCTTCTCAGCAGTTTCTTGCCCAAATTGTCACTCGCCCCACACTTCAGCTAATTCGCTCTGAAGTATATGATACAAACCGAGCTCCTGCAAGTCTTTCCCAAAGGTATACCTGCCCTTTTAAAACCTCTGTCTCTGTGAGCTCTCTAGTATATAGTTCACCTATCACTTGAGGCAAAAATTAAAAATAAGGACTGCAGAAGCTTTGTAATAAACAACACAGGCATTTCACCCTTAGACAGTTGTTGGGTTTTCCAAGCCAGCAAAACTCAACAAGCACCTTGTCCTCCTTCTTTGAAATCATGGCCAAGCGTATTTTAAGCCCTTCCTTCTTTTTCCCAGAGGATTTTTATTCCCAGGCAGTTGTCAGCTGCCGAGCAGAGAGGTGCAGCCAGACAGATTCCACCCTTTGGGTCAGCCACTCTTTTCCATCAGAATTAAACTCAAACATCAGACACAAATGTGGCTGTCAGTATGTCAGCTCTCTGGTGAGGCATTATAAAAAGCAGATTCCTGTAGTATTTCTCGGTCTCTTCCTTTCTCCTTTCTAAAAGCAAACTGCTTGCTCTCAAAGGGAAAAGTCATTTAAAGTTTATGGCTACTTGATTCATGGTCAGCCACTGGAATCAGAGAGGGAACATAGCCATAACATCAAAACTGTCAAGACTGGCAAATAAAATCACAACTGCTTCAGTGATTTAATGTGGCTAGAAGTGCAAAATTATTTAAATAATGGGTAATGGATGGCTTGCTAACATGTAACTAGCATATACCCAGTGTTAATGAAAATGAGAACATGGATGTCCCTCTAAGAGGAAATRAAAACAGTTTAAACAGCAACGAAGTAGCATGGCTAGGTTATAAAAACTAAGACCATAAAAAAAATATACACTGATAGCAAACACCACCATAAACTAATTCTTAAAACTAAATAATATCTATTGAAGCATTTTATTAGCAAATTGAAATTTTTGTATCTCCTGAGCATCTATCTGTTGAGACAGTAATTCAGCTAGCTAGGATAAAACAGTTTGTTAACATTTTAAAAAATATATAAAAGGGTATCATAAATCATATGTATAACAATTGAAGAGACATCTTTAATTGCTAAAAATCTGACATACAGAGACAAAATGGGAGCTTGAGAGCCTCATCATATCTTTCTGACATTTGCTGGTATTACAGCTGACAACTGTGCTATTGATTTAATTGCTCTATTAACACATCAGGGAAAAAAAAGATGGATTAATGGTTATCACTAAAAGAAGAGAAAGTCACTGGCTTTATAGGAATTATTGCACACAATGAAAAGGAATGAGTAATTCTGTACAAAATACAACAAAGGTAAGTGTTTTTAACAGTGGGTTTCTGTTAAATGGCACCACTTGTGCTCCCAATTATTTATTCTCCTCTTTCCATATTTACATTGTTCATACTAACTCTGGGTGACTCCTGAGGAAGCACAAAACAGTGCAGTGTCAGACAGAAAGCCACAAGCATCACATCTTTTATAATAAAATGCAGTATTATCCAGCAATTAATAGTTTTTATTAGAACTGAGTCATCTGCAGAGCTTAAGGCACCCGACCTGCTCTCTCTTCCTAAGAGATGGGACTGAACCACACTGTGCTCTGTGAACCACACCCGCACAGCCTCTTCTGTAGTCGCATGATGCTCCTCAGAGTGGCAACCTGGTTCACTCACAGTATAACAGTATAATTATCAGCAAATCATGTCTATGGCAGTCAAAAAGAATCATTTAGGGATCCTGAAGGGCCAAATTCCACGGTTAATGTGAGCAAACAGGCAAAGCAAAAGGGATGGAATGAAGCCAGTAGCCACAGCATTGATACTACAAAAGTCAGAGCAAAACTGATCACTACAGAGTCAGATTCTTTCCATATCAATGTTGATAGCAGTTGAATATAAATTGGCAAACAAAAACAATTGAAAATATTCCAAGTATTCTGYGATCAAGAAATCTGCTTTCGCACATCTAGGAAAAAGCTCTTTTCCGTATTTTCAGAGCCTATAAAAAGTCCTGTGTCCTTGGATGCCATTTGTTTCTACTGCTAGTCTACTAAATTTGGTTCCAAGATATAGTACTAATCTCTTTCCTCTTGAAACACTGTGCACATCAGACCAGATACTCTAAGGCTAGCGCCTTAGAGTTCACACTTAGTCCGTGGTAGCCCAAATCACATAGCTGAATATCTGGATTAGATTAAATAAAGGGACAGTCTTGGAGTGAGAACACACAGCTTCTCCAAAGAGTAATAATTTATCCTTCAAAAGTYCTGGTACATCATAAGAAGTTAGCAGAGGAGGCCTATAGAACCTTTTTTTTTTAATATTCTGAAATCTCACTATGAAAATTTGTGACAATATTCCCCCAAATATTCTAGTTGTTCTTTTACCAACCTTTTTGGTAAATCAGACTTTCTGATGCTGCATCTCCTGGTAGACTAGAAGAACACGGACTGTATGCCCACACCACTCATCCAACAAAAACAGCTGTGTAAGTAGTTTAAAGCAGAACGGAAGTAGAGCAGGGGGAAAAAAAGAGCAGGATTGATACCTGCAGAGCCTTCTGTAGAGCTTCTGAGATTACAGAACAGAGTAGAATTATGGTCAAAAGAAAAGGAGTAATTTCTGAATAAGTATTTTCTGTTACACGCTGTTTGGCAGAACAGCATTAGCACCAAAGCCTTGAAGTTCTCCATTCATTCCCATCTCTCACGTCCTCCTGAGAACACGGGCCAATACATTCGCTTTTCTTGCCTACCTGACTGATCCTGCTTTTAAAATGTAAATGCAAAATCTCATTTACAAAAACTTTTGGAAGTTATTAAAACACAGAGCACAGACCATGGGAATTCATAGTTGCTCCAGTTTTCCAGCTGCTGGGAAAAGTCAATGGTTTCAAGTTCAGCACTGGTACCGATGCTCCAATAGCTACCATATGGCTGAAGCAGCTCTGCTGATGGTTTTTGGAGTTGGAGCAATTGCAGTTTTTCAGTGAGTCAGGCTTTTGCTCTTAATCACAATCCTAACAAGCAAGGTAAATTGAGGTGATAGAGACTTGTTTGTCAGGGTATAAATCTCTCTTGGGCTGTTCACTGTAGCTGTATTAGAGCATCCCCCTTTTCTGCACAGTGTGCAAAGAGGCACAGATGGTAGAAGTTTGGAAAAATTCCCAGAATGGCTCTGAGGATGCAGACAGAATAATAAAGTGCAGATAAGGAGAACAGAACTCTGACCCTATCCCAATTTTGAGTAAATACAGGAAATGATGAGCTAAACTAGGTAGCCAAGAGCTTCTATTAAACTCTGTAACTGACTCATCTCCTACTGGTGGGCAATGGGCAATCAGGTCCATTTTGTCTGTCTTTTATCATAKCACTCTCAGTGGTAGACAATGTCTTATTTCTGCTACTGCCATGAAAGGGTCAAAGCACAGTAGAGACACCCAGAAACTCTATTTTCACCCTGCCAAGAAGCTAACAGTGATATAGTCTGAAGTTGCAATGCTTCTTTACAGAATAGCAACACTGCTCAGCTTGGCAAATAACGACAGAGACATTTTGGTCCCAATTGCAACACATATACATTTGACATGAGCCTGCAAAGGGGAAAGTGCTAGGAATACTCTAAGTGTGATTCTATCTGTGACAATGCAAAAGCATACACATGCTTCTGTGCAGATTACTCTTCTGGAGAACTTGATCTATCAATTCTGCTTAAACTCATGGTTTCAGTCATTATTAACAGTACTCCCAATATCACAGTTGCATCAAACATATTAAATATGAGTAACTTATCATAGGCACATGAGAAACTACACAACTCAAATTACACCTCCATTATTAGAAGTATATAACATAAAGACACAAGTACCATTCAGAAGATAGGAGCAGTCAGATGTGAAGCTCTCGTGGAATCGACCTTTGGGTATTGATGCTCCCACACCACTGAGTAGTTATGGGTCCTCCCCACTTCACTGGATGCATTTACAAAATGTTGTTTGCTTTCAGTTTCAACTCACAATCAACATTCACCTCAATTCAATAATGTGAATGAATGGGTAAAGTGATGAAATATTCGTTTTACAACCTCACTATATGATATTCTCAGATTACTAACTGGGAACTACTCTGGCAATGAAAAATTCAATGCTGGCATCTCTCATAGTTTTATCTTTTGTTTTCCTACACACTGGACCAAATCTAAGTATTTTTTATCAGTTTTTTTTAAAAAAAGAAACATATTTGCTAAATGACATGGAAGTTTTTCTATGTGATATGGCAGGGAGATAAACACTTACATTTTTCCCTAACTGCTCCATGGAGCAGCTAGGCTACTGGTCAGAAATTCAGGAGGCATGTGCATAAATCAGCATTTTTTCTGTCTCGTCTCATCTGTGCTTTCATGCAAAGGGAATCTACCTGGAAGCCAGACAGAAGCTACCCTGCTCTGTAGCAAGTAAACCTCAATTCACCTTGATAACACACAATCCTCATTGCCTTCCATTTCTCTTTTTTGCACTTCCCTCAACCATTAACAGAAACCTCAAAAATTAACAGAAAAGGATAAATCACTGCAAAATACTGGGTGTTTGATAAAAAGCAATTATTTTGTCAAAAGCATTCCAAATGTTGGCCATAGACAATGCAAATGCACATGTCCAAAGCAATGTATATGTCAGGCACAAAATGCAAAACATTAAATACACTATARTAAGTCTTGTTTGGTTTAAATACCTCTTTGTAAAAAAAAAGATAAGCAACACAATTTATAGTGAAGAAAGGATAAGATCTAAAGGTGTTCAGATGGCCTTAAAATCAGTTCCACCTCARTTCTTCTTGCTAAGCCAAAACACTTTTTCCCAAATTTTCCCAAAACACAGTAAATTCTCTCTGGATATGGCAGCATTTTCACTTTAAATTTGTCTCATTTGGCCATTCCTGCTAATTCTTCGAATTATGAAATTGAAGACTGAAAAGATCTGGAATAGGTCAGGAATGCAAAACGTGGATTGAACTTTAACCATTAGCAAAACCTTCATTCTTGTCTTGCAGTACTTGTACTAGGCAATACCTGCTCTAAAGAGAAAGGGAAAAGGTRCTTCTGTCAAAACTAAATATACTACTGTTAGCAGTTACTGTAGTAGTATTCGCTGTTACTACAGTTATATTACTACTTGTCTAAGAGTATCAGCATCTTTTGATATGCAATTTTTAAATTTTATAGCATTAAAAATACTTGCAAGGCAGAAGAAAAAAGGTAAAAGAGAGAACTGAGAGAATGAAAGAGAAGAAGATGTTCGGATAGTTATTCATCCCTAACATCTATTTACTTCATCAATTCAGTTCAAAAAAATCTGACTCCATTTGTACAATTCCAAATGATTGGCTTTGCATTTAATCAGTACTCACAGTCATAAATGATCAAATCACGACTCTTTCAGCCTTTGGTTGAAGCATGTCCAGGAGTTGTCCAGGAGTCTGACTATCATCCCCTGCTACTGTTCCATGTGGGCACTAATGATGCCATGGGGAAACTGAGTGACATCAAGCAAGATTTCAGGGCCATAGGGATGGCTGTCWAAGGTATGGGAGCCCAGGTCGTGTTCTCCTCCATCATAGCAATAAGGGGAATGGATTTAAGGAGGAGAAGGTGGATATTACAGGTTAAAAACTGGCTGCGCTGCTGGTCTTGGCAACAGGGTTTTGGCTTCTATGACCATGRGACTGTTCGACGACCACCAGCTAGCGGGGAATGATGGTGTCACRGAATGAGTGGTTGTCGGGGGAGTGAATGACACATTGCACTTCRCTCAGGTGAAAGAAACAGCAATAGGTTTTATTGACATGGACGGTGGTTTCACGACATTCTATGGCAAGGTCACTTATTACTATTTACTGCATGGAAGTTCAAGATAATACACAGAATTATCTTAGATGCCCTCCTGTTGAGTCACAAGATTCAGACTGGACCCCCTTGCTTTCTAAACTCCTTCTGMGAGGAGTCTAGGTGYGGCTGGATCCAATCCTAGTCCCAGAGCTGGTCATTGGTTTATGGCTAAGGGATTTTTGTGTGCAGTTACAAAATAGACATAACAAGTTCAGAAAGGGAGTGCGCTATAGTTCACTTACCAMGAGGCTGTTGTGGAAAGGGATCTCTCAGCCCCAAAGAGTATCCTTGAGASGTGTCCCTGCTCAAGGGGAGATCCTRGCATGCAGCCTGCTGCCAAGCAAGGAGAGCTCAATGGGCTCTCGGGCTGTCCTCGTATTTATGGGATAAGATGATTGACTCATAGTCTTTCACTGGTATGCACAGTTAGCTGTATCTCCTCATTAACACACAATGGGAAGAAGTCAGGCAGGCAACCACCAGAATCAGTCYGGTTGGGCTGGGGAAGGAGCATATCTGTCACAGATGGGAACCACCTCAGCAAAAGGGGCAGGCACATCTTTGCTAAAAGGCTGGCAAGCCGGCTTAGGAGGGCTTCAAACTCAGCAAGACGGGGGAAGAGCAGTGTCACACRGACAGGGCGATCAGTACCAYGCAGCCAAAGTCAACGAGCATCCAGCAGGACTAGGATAGTGGGGAAGTGCTGCTAGGACGTGATTAACAGAGGGTCCTCTTTCACCCCTCCTGGGAAACCTGCAGGCTCGATTACCTCTTGAAATGCCTGTACACCAATGYGCGAAGCRTGGGCAATAAGCAGGATGAACTGGAGATCTGTGTGGTCCCAGCATCACAATCTCATAGGCATCACAGAAACATGGTGGGACAGCTCACATGACTGGAGTGCTGTCATGGAAGGCTACGTGCTCTTTAGGAAGGACAGGCTGGGAAGGCGGGGTGGTGGAGTTGCTCTATACATGAGAGAGCAACTGGGAGGCAGGGCTGTAAGTAGCCTTGCAACCATGGACTTCAGGAGGGCCAAATTTAGCCTCTTCAGGTTCCTCMTTGAAAGGATCCCAAGGGCTAGGGCTCTAGAAGGAAGAAGGGCCCAGGAGAGCTGGTTGGTTTTCAAGCRGYGCTTCCTCCACACCCAGCAACAGYGCATCCCTGTGGGTRAGAAGTCAGGCAGAAGGGRCAGGAGACCTRMATGGATGAGCAAGGAGCTTGTGGCAATGCTCAAGCAGAAGAAGGTGGTCGACMGCATGTGRRAAAAAGGACAGGCTCCTAGGGAGAAATACAGGAATGTTGTGAGGGATTGCAGAGATGCAACCAGGAAAGCTAAGGCGCATTTGGAACGTAACCTGCTGAGGGATGTTAAAATACCAAGAAAAACCTCTTCAAATATATTAACAAMAAAAGGAAGGTGAGGGAAAATGTGGGTCGGCTGGTGAACAGAGTGGGTGCCCTGATTAGAAAAAAAAAAAAAGCACAGAAAACGTAGAGTTGCTGAATGCCTTCTTTGCTTTGATGTTTACCAAAGGCACCTCTCTAGAATCCCAGGACCTGGAGACAAGAGAAGAGGACTGGAGAGAGGAAGACTTGCCCTGGGTAGTGGAAGACTGGGTCAGAGAGGACTTGAGGAAACTTGACACCCACAAATTCATGGGCCCTGATGAGGTGCACCGCAGAGTGTTGCGTGAGCTGGTGGATGTCATAGCCAAGCYGCTCTCCATCATCTTKGAAAGGTCCTGGAGAATGAGAGAGGTGCTGGAGGACTGGAGGAAAACCACTGTCACCYTGGTCTTCAAAAAAGGCAAGAAGGAGGAGYTGGGCAACTACAGACCGGTRAGCCTGACCTCCATCCCTGGAAAAGTGATGGAGTAGCTCATCCTGGCTGCTGCCTCCAGGCATGTGGCAGASAAGRAGGTGCTCAGGAGTAGCCAGCATGGCTACCAAGGGGAAATCATGCTTGACTAACCTGATAGCCCTYTATGACTGTGTGACTGGCTGGATAGATGAGAGCAGAGCAGTGGATGTCATCTATCTTGACTTCAGCAAGRCTTTTGACACCGTCCCTCACAGCATCCTCCTGGGMAAGCTCCAGAAGAGTGGSWTAGATGRGTGGACAGTGAGGTGGATTAGGAACTGGCTCGATGGCAGAGCTCAGAGGGTGGTGATCAGTGGTGCAGAGTCCAGTTGGAGGCCTGTGRTTAGTGGTGTCCCCCTCAKTCCTCAGGTCAGTCCTCAGTCCGGTCCTGTTCAACTTGAACTCCTGTTCAAACTTCTCTCAGGAAGTTTGCTGACGATACCAAACTGGGAGGARTAGCTGATAGCSCTGAGGGCTGYGCTGCCATCCAGAGGGACCTGGACACACTGCACAACTGGGCAATGASAAATCTTAASAAATTCAACAAGAGCAAGTGTAGGGTCCTGCATCTGGGGAGGACAGGCTGGGGACTGATCTTCTGGASAGCAGCYCCGCAGAGAGGGACCTGGGCATCATGGTGGATGACAAGTTGACCATGAGRCAGCAGTGTGCCCTCATGGCCAAGAAGGCCAATGGGATCCTGGGGTACATTAAGCAGAGCGTCTCCAGCAGGTCRAGGGAGGTGATCGTCCCCCTCTACTCAGCCCTGGTGAGGCCGCACCTCGAGTMCTGTGTGCAGTTCTGGGCTCCCCAGTACAAGAGGGAYGTGGAGCTGCTGGAGAGAGTCCAGTACAGAGCTACAAGGATGAACAGGGGCCTGGAACAGCTGCCCTACGTGCAAAGGTTGAGAAAGTAGGGCCTGTTCAGCTTGAGGAAGAGAAGCCTGAGAGGGGACCTGATCAGTGTCWRKWASYWCMWSARRRGRRGSARKGAGKAKKAKGWSRKCMKCYYYTC
>PTEX01000066.1:3121074-3146449 GCA_003342815.1 Eudromia elegans
CTAGCAACAGGACTAGAGGAAATGTCCACRAATTGAAGCATCAAAACTTTCACAGGATCTTGAGAAAGAATTTCTTAACAGTGAGGGTGACAGAGCRYTGGAACAGGCTGCCCAGAGAGGTGGTGGAGTCTCCTTCTCTGGAGATCTTCYAAACCCGCCTGGACACCACCCTGTGCCACATGCTCTAGGGGACCCTGCGTGTGCAGGGGGGTTGGACTAGATGACCTCTRRAGGTCCCTTCCAACTTTAAGCATTCTATAATTCCATGATTCTATGTGTCAGTCATGCTCATACAGCTAAATTGTACATTTCTAGTCTAAAAATTACACATTCCATTGACRTAACATCAATTTTTGTCATTGGTATCGCCTGGCCAAGTTACATTGGCAGAGATATTCAAGCATCAGATCTACACACCCAGAAACAGTTAATCCCCCAGAAAAGGCGTTCTTCATGAGAGCTTGATCTGCTTACCTTCTTTTACTGTTCCAGAGGCAGTAAGGAAAGAGAGATGGAGGTTGGKAAAACTGAAGGAAAAACAGCCTGGTCACAAATGTAGCCATAGTTTTCACCACTCRCGTTAGACTCAGTCCTCAGAAAGCTGAAATGACAATGCACAACTTTAAAATTATATGAGGGCATCTTCCTTCACTGGCAGAATCATCTTTAAAACATAAAGTACCTCTGCAGTGTACTCTTGGGAGTACATTYTGGAGAATTCACCCAGCTGTCTAGGAAAGGCTAAGGTTAAAACCCAGCAACTTTGTCTCTGATGATCATATATTCCTGCTTCCCACTCAGAATGCCTCTCTAAATCCAAGACATAGTGACTACCCCTTTTTATATCATCAGAGAAGAGAGATCTGACCCATATATCCAGCCTGAATCATGTTTAAATAATATTTTAACTCAGTTCCCTGAGTCAAYGGAGATGGCTTCCTTAGAAGAGACCTACGTGACCCCTGCATTTTCAGTAGTTAATGGACAACATTTCTACTGCAGAAAGTAGAGTGTCTTTTGTATTCCCAGTRGCAGGTTTTACACTGCAACAATTACTGTAAGCAGCAAGGGTTGAATTTATCCCAGTGTTCCCAATAAAAACTCTATCTGTATTATATAAGATGTCTGAGGGACCAGGAAAGGTTTAAATGTGGTCAACAAAGTAAAAACAGGTTTGTATTTTCCCTGGTTTACAGCATAGGGAAATGCAAACCTAACACAGTTTTATCTTATTTTTTAATTCCTTCCCCGGTGCTAATCATTCAAGAATCAGACTTTTTGCCCTGGGAGATTCTGGGGAAAAATGCAGAATTGGCATGGCTACAGCAGCATAACTACCTTGGAAATAAAACCTTAAATATTTGAGATGCAAAGTGAGGGGCTTTTCAACATACATATAACTAAACCATTTGGGAAAAATATGTTTTTATTAAATATTCAAAGTCCTCATTTCTGCCAATATAGTTTGAAAAAAGACCTACTGGGAATCATTCAGCAGGAACAGGGAAAAGCCATCTTGACATTTTTGATATTTCCAAGTTTAAAAAAATACAWGTTTAAAAACATTTCTACTTTATGTCTCCTCTATACATGAGAATGAAATGCAAGCTGCAAGATGCAAACTCATTTTTCCTCTTTATACTTTCACCTTGGTAGAGAAATAAAGTCAAACATCAAACAGTTGTTTTGTTTGTTTAATAGAAGACATATCCATCCAAGCACAGCTAAATCATTTACTTGTCTGGCAGCAGTCATTGCTTCCCATCACTATAATATCCACATACATTTAGTTGCCTCAAATAYACATTTAATATTTCAACCACAAAGTGTATTTTAGCATAAAAGGGTATGAGTAAACAGAATTACTAGATAGCTTCCCAAGTTAGTCTTATAAGTTGATTAGCTTTCTTTCAGGATTCGTTAATGTGCAACTCCTCTCAAAATAGTTCCATAAACTTGCCTAATACAGGGATGCTGTGTTGAATGCAGATGCTTGGTGGATTGATCCATTAWAAAGCAATCAGGGGAAAAATCTGTTGATTTGCAGCAAAGCTAGCTGTAATCAAAGGTTTGCAAAATTCATATTTGTTARAAGTAAGCACAATAGTTCAGCTCATTTTATAACATCTCACCGCTTTTGCTTGCTAACAGTTAATAGCTTGTTCAGACTGGMTGAGCTCTGCTTTTGCCTGACATGGTATCAGGCTGCCTGGAAAGCTGGATGGAGATGGAGGAAAACATATGACATTCACAAAACTGCTCTCCTTTCAGCTAATCCTTGTTAGTAGGACACTGGCACTTGGCACTGTAGAAAATTACTAAAGAATCCTCAGTGTCTTAAAACATCGAAGCTAATATAGCACAGTGCCTGCTTCGCATATCCCATCGTGTTAGAGAAGACAAGCAGGGTTAGGAAAAAGAGACTGAACATTCAAACAGGTGGACAGAATCCCATCATTTGTACAAGATCTTACTTCTCTTTTTATTGGTTTCCTCCACTAGGTTAAACATATGTAACACCATTATGTTAAGGTCTTTTGGAAAAGTTATTTCAGGAAGGGATCAAGGGGAGGAAAAAGGAAGAAAGGAAAAACCAGAATCCGACACTGTACAGAGGATGCCACAAACGCACTATGTTTCAAACAAAGACTTCAGAAAGCAACCTGAGAATATCTTGGATGTTCTTGGGTGTGAAGTTTCACTCAGAAGGATGGTGTTTAGGATATACTCTCACCCAAAAGTATCCACATGAAAAATGATACTGAAATCGCTGCTGAAAAAAAGTGCATGTAAGCTTCATCTGCAAATATTTCCATAAGTGATTTTGTCCTAATATATAATACAAAGTCATATGACTGAGGCAAACACAAACATTAATCCAGCACTTTCAAGCTCCTCAATTTTTTCTACTAAAGGTTTATACCAGATTTAGGATCATAAGACATGATAGTAAGACTACCTATCCCCAGATCTTGAAGCATATTCTAACACCACTTATGACGCTTCCAGAATATTGAGCAGTTGGTAACTGCTGAATGACATGTATGGTCATATTAATAGTGAGCTGATTATAACATAATTTGAGAAAATATTGATGGTCATAGGCTTCATTAGGTAGAGACTGATAACCAGACCTGAGATTTTTGCTTTCTTCCAGCCAAATTACCTACCACTAAATTGGCAAATTCAAAAGTTATCAAAAAGTTATCAAAAGTTATCATCAAGCAGGTGTCTCAGAACAGAAAGATGATTATCTGTTAATCAAGCTGTTAATAAATAGCTTCACTGAAGCTTAAACTGAAGATGGAGAAATACAGTGCTCTTGCTCTCTCCTAGTACCTCCACATATTAATTGGGGAACCATTCTCCAGTCAATATAGCTCATCACGTGCTCCAGATAGAGCTATTTTATTATTTATTGTGAAACTTGGCATCATTTTCTACCACAGGTGCCACAAAGCTGAAGCATGGGCATCTTGCTGAATCCAATATCAGAGGCCCCACTTCTATAGCTTTCTTATCCAAAGCTTTGGTGGTATTACAAAGATAGTCTGCCTCCTCTTCTGTTCTTTACTAACTCATTAAGCTGTGGCTTTTGTCTTTTGTCTTAGCTCTAGYGGCCCGAGGTGTCTCTCTCATGTTCCACGCTTCCAACATTGCGACCTTGAGGGTTAGCAGCAGTCCTTTGAAGCAACGCAGCTCTTCATGTTAAGATGCGACTACTTTCAGATCTTAGACTACCTGAGTTCAAAGTCAGTGTCACAGAACCGTGGTGCTCCACAAGGGACCACAGAGTGAGAACCACGAGTCACAGCACAGTGAGCAGAGGGAGATGCTCAAAGATGGATGCAGCTCTGCAGCATCCCAGCAGGAAGAGYACAGCAGGTCCAGTGATGGCAAGCAGGCTCAGATAACAGTCCAGACCACCACACCAGTCTATAGCAATAATACAAGCCTAAGGTCAAGATAAGAGAAGCCAATGAGACCAGTCTTTATTTGTGCAACTCAAACTGCTCCAAAGGGTCCACATGTAGAGGCAAGGATTGTCAAAACAGAGAAGGGATTAGTCCTTTTCTTTCAGTCATACACACTAAAAAGCATTTTGTTTTAAGGACTGAACAATTTGGAATAAGCTTCTTTTGAAGAACAGAATAAAGAAAAGCTAGATGAATAATTGTACAAAGGCTGCCAATATCCAGATCTACCTCCAGTTTTACTTTGCACTGCCATGCCTGAGCTTCTAATGGAATTAATGTGTGCTTTGGCATTGACTTAAAGAAGCAATTTTTTTTTTTTTATTTTTCTTTATTATAGAGTGATGTGAGTTCAAGTGTTTTTCACAAAGTTGCAAGGTTGATTCCCTGCAGAAAAGCAAACATCTGTGTAATCATCAACAAACTCATGCAGGGAAGTTGCAGAAAAGCATAGTTTAAAGGAAAACAGGAAAACACAGAGGATGGTTTCTCTGGAGGCTAAAAGTGTCCAAATAACCTGATAGGTAGCCTATTGCAGAGGACTTAAGGTTTGGGAACAAATGAGACCATTTCAAGCAGAACACCAATACCAGCTTCCTTTCAGAATGCCCAGCTATTGCGATCCTGGATTTATGTATGAAGAACTTTCCCTGCAAGCAACATTAACAGCAAAGGCAGCCAGCATCTATTCATTCACAGAAGCCATGCAGATTGAGCAATATCCTCAGCTGTCTCTTCATTTCTTGATTTCACTGCTCACTGACTCACTTAAGTTTTTAAAAAATAAGTGGCTTCCCACTGCACAGACGCAGCCACAGCAGAAACCTTTAAAGTGGGCTTTTCTGTAAATCAAATCTCCCAGGATATAGTCACGATGTGGAACTAATTTGAGCCACTACTGGAAAGAGCTCTGGGGATAGCAAAGGTGCTCTGATTGTTTTCTGTTCGGTAGAGGCAAGAGCAGGCACAGGCCCAGGTACCCTACAACTTGCCCAAAAGCTCTCATTTGCATTGCTCCCTGTCAGGAGGCAGATCAAAGATAAGCTCCCGAGATGCTTACAAGTCCAGCACGGTGCCAGTTCTCAGGACTCAGGATGTTCATCTAAATAAAGACGTGCAACGCAAAAGCAGGATAGACAGAGAAAGATTATTTTCTTTTCCCAAGTGAATAAGGCCCTAAAAGTGAGGCATCATCTAGTCTTTCATCTGCAGGACAGCTTTAAAATGACAGCATAATCTATTTTACATTGAGCTCACCCTGACATGCAATGTTTTCAATTTGGTAAATACACATGCAAGATTAGTTTCCCGGGTTTGTGTTTGCATAAAGGTCCCTGTGACATGAACATGATCTAATCTTGACATTACACAAAAGTTGTAGTTACCATCTCAAATAATCTCAAGTAATTTACAATGATGTTACAATAATTTTGAATTAAAAAATTAAAGGGACACTTCTGTAGGGAACCAAAAAGATAAGGACAGATATAAACAATTCTGGATTCTCACTAAGACTCCCCAGAAACCAGGAAACGCTCACTGCACTGCATTATTCCTTGCTGCTGGTTGCAAATCAGTGAATGTACAATGAAAAGAGGCAAGAGCAGATCCAAAGTTCCATCTCTTGGGAAGGCCAAGGTGCTTTTGAGCACAAGTCAGAAAGTTGGTGAAGTTACTCTGAAAGAGCAGAAGGGCAGGAATAGAGCTAACTCAAATGTCCACAGGTACAGATTGCTTCAATAGACCTCTGACTCCAAATCGTGAATTCCTTACTYGGAGCAACTCAACACAATGTTAGTTTTATTTCACACTTGTGGCTCAATACCAGCTGGGCCTTATCCTACAAGAGATCGAAGGCAAATTCTACCACTGATGTGTGGAGAAGGGTCAAACCCTTAACAGATTATGTCTCTATATCCAGCATATGAAAATATGTACTATTACACTGGATATATGAAAACAGCAATTGGTATCACTCTGTTGACAATTTGCTTCAACATTAGRGAGGAGTAAAAATTCCATCTACAGACATCCTACTGAGTGGTCTCTATTACATCTTAGGCACTGGAATATTTTACACCATGGAGATTATATGGCTGTGATACCTTGAACTAAGTGTTGCGTGACCTGGCTTAAGATCAAATCTCAAGAAGCTATTAGGTATCTTCTGCTTAGGGAAGAATTTAAGAAAGACTTACAATTAAGCATATATTAGATTGCTGTGCTGAACAGGCACCCTTTGACATAGGGATACGACTTCATCTTTCTAGATGGTCCTAGTAAGTGTTTTCAAATCAGAAATGCTAATCAAATAGTGAAGGACATCAATGGTAAGTACGTTTCAAACTCACATTTGAATCACGTTTGTTCAGACATTCAGAGCAAAATGTATATATATGAACTGTAAAGATAACCTCAAAAAACCCTTGCTAGTGCATGTAAAAGGTATGTAGAAGCATTCCATTTTACTCATGAAAAGTCCCCAATGTCTGAGATTTTGCATATTAAAACTTGGTAAATAGCAGCTCATGTACAAGCTAAAGATCCAGAATTGCTCACAATCTTTCTGTAGTGAGTAAGTACAGGTGCCTAATAATTTAAGGAATTGGAAACATATTTCTTGGCAATGCAAAATCAGAAGTGGCAACTTCAACAGGTAAACAGTGACTGTGAGCTAGGCAAATAGATTAATTCCTTGTATTGAATAGGTTGTGTGATATATGTAAAATGCAGTATTTCATTGAGTTTTTTTTAATTTAATATCTGACAACTAGAAAGTAATAATCTACTTTACACTTCAGTTCAAATTAGCTGAAAGGTGACATATATATATGTATCTTAAGTGTATTATTTCAATATTAAAAGATGGTAAACAGGAATCCAAGTACAAAGCCCAGATTTTTAGATAGAACTCTTATTGTTTCAAAGGAGATTCAGGAGTTGAAATACAATTTTTTTCCCCGAAATATGTCTCATTGCTTTCTTTTAAATCTCAAATATTATTGTTTAAATGTTTTGTTGTCTTTCATTTTGTTTTGTTTTAACCAAGCAGGGATTAATTTTGTCATTTAAAGCATATTTCTGCTGCTACCAAGTTCATTTCAGACACAGTAATGAAAAATCAGGCAAGCCTGGAGGAAAAGGCAAACCATGTGAACTAAATACCAAGGGATCAGTAGGGCCCTGAGAATATTAGTAGGAATGACCATGCCTTTGGAAAAACTTTCTGACAGTATGGACCTCCTGGCTTATTAAATTTTTACACATATATTTACAAATAAATATACATATATTTACAAAATATCTTACGAGTGAAATACTGGAAACCGTGGTCTCAATTTCCCAGGGGTAGTAATTCAGTGTAGTAATAACTCCACACCAAGAAGCCTACAGAAAAATGGTACACTGAGGCAAACCTACATTTTACAATTTCCCTGTAAGTGCTGACTAATCACCCACCCTTCTTTAGGATACTGGGATTCATGTGATGTCATCCCAAGATTATTCCCGACTGGAATAATTTAATCTGGAAAGGGGATTCCCTCTTTCCATAAGCAATATCCAAACATGCTGCAATGCAGATCTTCACAGCTGTGACTTTAGAAACCACTTCCCTCCACTCTCTGAATAAACAACACCTTAATTAGTTAAGTTTAATTTGGAAAGAAGGACGTGTTTACTAAAAATTACTAAAGCTGTTCATTAAACCAAATACTCCACAGAACTAAGCAATAATTGGCAAATAGATCTTTGACATTTCTTTTCTCAAAAATAATGCAAACAAAACAAACACCAGTACTCACTATTTGCAGAAGGAGGAGAGAATCTCAAAGATACTGAAAATGTTGATTTTCATGTTTCCTGTAGGAAGATCTTGACAGTATGTAACATTACCTTTTCTGCCACAAGAAAATAGGATTATCGTCACTAATGACGAAAGTTAAAATATCCTAGAATATATTAATAAAATAAAACAACAAAATCACCTATAGCTTTCTGTGACTAAAATTTTACTGTGACTTTAAAGACAGAAAAAATAACAGCCCTGCAGGGTTAAGCACCCTCAATACAAATCTCTGCCATAGTACAGACTTCCAATAGCTGAGCCGTCATATTCATTTTTCAAACCAAAGGAGTGGGAATTATGTGTTTACACTAACTGCCGGAGTGAATGACATTTCTGTCACCAAAGAACAATTTTAAATGAGTGATGAGTGTGTTTCAAGGTTAGGAGAACACACACAAGGAGGACTCTCTTGTTCTGGCTGTGAAGATCAGCCAGATCTTCAGCTGACCTCACACAGTCTTTATGGGATCTGGTGATATTCTGAGTGTTCAAAAGTTCAATTTTCTCAGTTTGGATTAATCAGCACCAAATTCCCACTCCTTCTACATTTGCCTGATTCTCCATCATACCTGTGTGAAGTAGTTTTCAACTAGACACAGAAAATCTGCAGTCCTTTTCTCTGTGGGCAATATGAGGATAACTAAGGGCTTGCACAACATGGCTACATTCCTTCTTATCCGTAAGTCACTTCAAAGGTAGCTGAGGGATCTCCACAGAGTAATCAAGTGTGCACTGTAGACAGACCTCCGGAGTGGAAATCTGCCTCATGCTAATTAGAATTCAACACCATCAAAGAGAGCTACTCTACATCCCAGGACTCTGCTCAAAAAAGAGGGGAATAAGACAGCATTTAAACTACCTTTTTCTCCAGCCAGTCATCAGTAGTGGAAGACAAACTTTTTACCTGCAAGTCCTTTACATGATGTATAAACAGTGAATTTAGGACAGCCAACATGAGCAAAAGGCTCTTCTGCTATGACAAAACATATTGAGACCTGTAAGCAGAAAAGAAAAAGGAGTGAAAAAGCAGTAATAAAAAGAAGCGAAAGCACTTTAAGAGATGATTGCAGAAAGGGCCAGAAAGTAAACACAGTTAAGATAACCTAAAGTTCTTCTAAATCAGATGCAAACTGGGCCAGAGGAATATTGCTCCTTCAGGCATGTTTAAGAATTTGGAGGCTAATCCCAGCTTTGATGCTCATAGCAAACTGGAATTACCTTTTCAACATAAGCCATCCTGTTGAATAAAGGGGAAACCTTCACTTGGCAGGATGTTCGGATGTTCAAAAATCACTGCAAATATTTACATATATTTCTACCCATGCATATTGCTTTCCTAGAATGTCCTCCTGGGGAATTGAAGCTTATATAATGGGTTTTGGGGAGGGATGGTTAGAGAGGGTGCCTAAACATTGAAGAGGCTGCAGAGTTAGCTAAGGTCTAATAGCCTAAAGTCTCTCATAAATATTGTCAGTAGACTCACTCACAACAGAATGACTTCAACACACCGAACTTGCAGCTCAGAGCAATTGTGTCACTCTCATCACTGCTTCCCCAAGGAAGCTATAACTGAGGCTGTAATTGAGGAGCTATATTAAGATTAATGCACCACGTGTATTCCTGCCCAGAGGTTAAATAATCCTGGTGGATATGTTGCTACTCAGTTTTCCTCTTATATGCCTGAAAAAATGGTTTATTGAAGAAAAAAAAACATAAAAGTACATAATTTATCATTAAGTTTGCCACAGTTTCAAATTTTAATGCATTTTCTTCATTCTCTTACCTCTCATCAGAGCGGTCTGACAGAATGACAAGAAGAGGACAGCTTTCACCGTGAGTTTGTTAGGGCTTTCTCAGTTTTAAGACTTGTATCCACTTAAATACTTGGTATTTGTTTACTAAATAATATTACGTAACTCTCAACAATGTTAGCATATTTTCTCTTCTCTGTTACAGACACTGAGACACAAAATCAATCTATGATTTTCTAAAGCCTAACATTTAACAGCACTCAAAATGGTAGCTTTTCAACATAATCTGCTAACAAATCTGAATTGACTGCATCTGAGGACACAGCTATCTATTTAACAAGTTGCATGGCTAGGAAAACTGCAGATATCTACTCAAGGAAGTACAGACTCCAAACTAACAAGTGCTCAGGCTGCCCAGGGAAGTGGTGGAGTCATCATCCCTGGCAATGTTCGAGAAACGTGTAGATGAGGCACTTATGGACACGGTTTAGGTGGCATGCTGGTCATGAGTTTACAGTTGGACTTGGTGGTCTTAAAGGTTTTTTCCAACCATAATGATTCTACAATAAAACTGATGGAAGCAAAATTAAAAGCCTTGCGCCAGCCCAAGGATTCTGCAAGATGCTTCAAAGTGGGTCAAGAGCTCTGCTCTAGCTTCTCTGCCAGGTCAAGCTTCACAGTGGTCACCACACAGCCCTTGAGAGCAGGGATGAGCTCCCASGTTCCACATGGCAGGGTCAGGAGAAACCCTCCCCGGGGCCGTCAAAGGCAGCAGGACATGTCAGTGAGCACAAGGCTCTTGTGGCTCACAAGCAAAGCGGCACTTCGGCAAGCACACGCAGCCAGCGAGCTCGCCACAACCAAGCGGGAACAGACTGCAGCTGCCAGCACCTGGAATCCCGAGCTGCCTCTCTGTGGCACTGATTAGTGAGCTGTCTTTCAACGCACAACATCAGACAGACACAGGCACTATCATGCAGGTCTTCAGCTCAAACATTTGTATCTCATTCTATTGACTTCCCTACCATAACATTTCACCAGTTTGAGATCTGGTTTTCCACCAGATTTTCACCAAATTTTGATAATTTATATTATCAAGTTCCTTCAAGTCCATCACTTGATGCTGTGGCTGATATCGTGTCCCACTGAGATATCATTTATCATTTCACTTAAATAATACTTTCCCTCCTAACTGGTGTTGTACTGTCAAGTGGGAATTCATTTTCTTCATGTAACTGCATCCAAATACAAGCTGAAGTTAAATTCACTTTTCTGTTTTTCACTTCAAAAGGCCATTTCTTTTGAGTTTACATGTAAATAGTTTTCTTCCCATTGTAACATTATGCGCAGAAGCAATCCAAATCACTTGATAATTGTTGCTTTAAGTAATGTATTACTGTGAAAATGTAATAGTTGTTAAGAGTGTGGAATACATCTGAAGGCAATTGAGTTTAATTGTATCCTTGGGACTACTTTGCTGTGCCTGCAGCTGTTTTTTACACGGAGAAAACATAGGTCCATGAGATATTCTTTATCAGCTATTAAAATTATACAGTGATGCTGGCGCCACTTTTCAGCCCCTGGATAATTTTTACTCCAGAAAATGTTATGATCTGTGGTACTGAGCCAAGCTATCACAGCAAAACAGCTCTGCTGTGTTTGATTGGTCTGCTATTTTTTGGGGTTGTTTTGTTTTGGTTTGGTTTTTTTGTTTTGTTTTGGGTTTTTTTTTTGTTTTTTTTTTTTTGTTGCTGTTGTTTGTTTTTTCTGTTCCTCAAAGAAGATATATCACTGCATAATCATGGGGGTGGGATATAATCCATTAAATCAGGCTTTATAACAGATAAAAGAGGAATTTAAGGGTATCAGAACTATATTATAGCAACACCTAGATATACATACAATGCCTTATCTTTAAGTATATTATTGATCTATAATTCCTACATGATCATCAAGAGTACTTGCATAACAGGACATGGTTAAATAATGAAGTTGTGGGAGTCTACATGGACTTCTTGAGAAACATAGACCTCCATCAAGATTCTCCCCTTAAGTCTTCTGTGAAGTATTGTTAATTTTACAGACGTGTGAAAATAAACATTGTGATTTCAAAGTTATGAACAGAAAAATATATGAGCACTGGCCACAAACATGCCAGAAAATCCCACACCATGGCAAGTCAGATGTAAACAGAAAACTAAAAGTTCTTGCATGAGACACTCAAGCAAATATTCTGAAGTTCTTCAAATACATCAGAAGCAATGAAACAGTGCAGTAATCAAGGAAGTTGCTTGATTAGGTAAAAGAGATACTCAGCAATGATGTGCAATACAGAAGCTCAATAAATCCTTTGTACTAGTCTTTGCCACTGAAGGTGCTGCAGACATCTACATATCAGTGCATCCTTTATAGCAGAGACATCAAAGGAGCTCCTTAAATTTAAGGGAAAAAATCAGAATGGGTCAGACAATGTCAGTAAGTTGCCAGGAGCAGGTGAAATCCACCAGATAATTCCAGAGGAACTCAAATGTGCCACAATGAGCTGCTGACYAAGCCAAGGAACCGAACAGAACAAATTGCCGCTGTGCCAGAGAAGTGGTGAATTACTGGTGCAACTTTAAAAGAGATTATAGAGCTGCAGACAAGGAAATTCACCTTCCATCCCTGGAAAGACATCTGCATCCATAGTAAACAGTACGATTCCTGAAAACTGTGAAGATCTTGGGCAAGAATCAGCATGGTTTCTGTGACAGGAAACCCTGCCTCCCAGGAGCTCTGACGAAGCAGGGCCAGTGAGAACAGCAGCACATTAGGGTTGTCAATACATCCTCAAAACTGTTTTTTGACAAGGTTCTACACTGAACACTAAATTGCAACTAAATTGCTCTGAGATTGAGATGAGATGGGTTGGACAGAAAGCTGGTCAAAGAAAAAGAAGCAAAGGGCAGGACCTCACAGTCACTGTTTGGGGTCAAGAAGAGCCTACAACACAATCTAGCAGTACTCCAAAATGCCCAAGATCTGTATGAGACCAGTTTGATCCAGCATCTTCACCAGCAATCTGGAGAAGAAAGTGAACCACCGAACAGTAATTCATCTGAGGAAAATAATCACTTCAGCGTCACCACAAGGGAACTACAGATATTTTTGCTGTTAACACAGTCAAATTATTCTCAGATTCTATATGATTGTGATGTCCTGTTCCACCCYACTGCTACCCAAAAGATACTCAATTAATCAGCTGGCTGATTATTAATACTCACTCACAAGTACCTCTAACTTTACCAAATCCTCCCATATCATGGAAAATGGTCATTTTCACTTAACATTTTTCAAACAACAATAGGAAAAGAAGAACAAAAATCTCATGGAAAATTAGGTAAACATAACTACAGTGGTAACCACAACTTTATTTATATCCCAGTTGGAGTAACTGAAAAGTTATTCATAGTATTAWAATACTGGAGCAAAGGGAGAGAAAACAAGCATCTTCCTCCTTGTTTGTGTAGGTGGTGAGAGGAATCACTAATGCTTTGACTGCTATGGTTAGTTAAAGAACTGTTATTTAGCTAAGATAACATTCCCATTTTTTTTTCCAAGAGCWCCTTTAAGGTCAACCAGATTGCAGCGTTAAAACTGTAACCAAGATGGATTGAGTGTGTGCAGTGGTGACGTGCTGCAAATTCTAAATTCAGGAGAGCTCTACAGCACCATGAATTCCAGGGAAATTTCATAATCACTTCGTTTTTCTTCATTAAGTAAAATTCATCTGTTACAAAATGCAATGTTAAGCACCCTTTTAAATTTAGCCACTTCTTCCATATCACTGTCATACTGTGCATTAGCACAGAATTCGGTAACTTTTCCAGGAAAGTGGACAGCACAGAGTTGAGCTTCTTCCTACCTTTTWAAAATGTATTTAAAAAGCTCTTTCACATCCTAGCTTATCTTTACACCACCAGAGAAAGGTGGCTACCACCCTGCTTTTTTTTTTTCCTGAAAAAGTATCACGGAGATCATTTTGCAAAAGGTCTGTTTTCTCCATGTGCATGAGGTATTAAGCCAGCTACCTTCAAGACTCCTGCAGGAGGTAAAATTGCACCCTCCATGCAGGTTAAAAAAAAGGTAAGATCATTCCATAAAGCGCCTAGGGGTAAAGTTGTGATGGTGGGAACTTATGTTACGGTTTATTAAACAAGAACTCCAGGAGGAGCTCACCCTTTCAGAACTCAGCCGTAATCATACCAGCACACTTGTCACATTTTTCTTCATACTTGAAGAAATAAGGATATAGCTACAAASCGCAGAGCAGATACAGTTAAATATCCTAAATGTGACTGTGTGGCAGTGCCTGATCTGAGCGAGGTACCTGGAACGGCACATAGAGTTATGTATTTTTAAAGATACATAACAAATTGTTAACTTGCTTGTAGTTTTTGCAAAATCATTGAAATACATCTCATTCAATGCTTTCTCACCTATACTGACATTTCAAATTGTAATTCTAAATATATTTCATTTTGCATGATCAAGTACAACCCAAACTCCATGCACAAGCATAATTTGTACCGTTTTCTGACATTTGATCATAATTTTCCCTGGAATTCAGTACATTCTAACCGATACCTCTTCAAAATGAGGCAGTTTCTAAAAGCAATCAGAAATCTTGCATCACTTTATCTTTGTGAATTAAATGCTAAAAATCAGTGGTGGTACAGTGATTTGTGCACAAAATTGTAACTACTTTAAAACACATCTGTCTCATTTACCATAAAGTAAGAAAATATATTTCAAACCAGGTCTTCCAASAAGTCCCCTCTGTCATTTATCTCATCTCATTGTGCACCATGGAAAGTTAGAGCCAAAATGCATTTTGCTGATAGCTGAAGGAAAGAAGTATAACTGGTATGAAGTATAACTGGTTCTTCTATAAAAATATCAGTGCTAAATAATACAGCTATACCTTGTTATTTGGATTTTATTGTGCAGTACTCTCCGTAAATAAATCAAAACCATACAATGCCTTATAGGAATGAAATGCTGCCTACATATAAAATTTCATTATTGAAGCACACATCAAAAATACATTATCATTGATTTCAAACATACGTCATTCTTCAGTTGCAGATGACTTTCAATCCTCCTAACAGAATGCTTGATTCTGTCGTGTAGAAGAGCTACCTGTYTTAAATGTGTAGCGGTTAAGTGGATGCTCCATTCTGGACTTGCATTTTTCTGGGATAAAAACTGACAAAAGATTCTTTTGTCTGCAATCTTGTTTTACTGACATGACAACACATGCTAAGGCAAGGTAATGTAACACAGATTCATAGAATAATTTGGGTTGAAAGAGACTTCTGTACCTGAAAACCAGGGAATAACTTACAAGTCAGACATTTCTTTTGCAATTATATTGAGTTGTTCCAAACCTTGTCCAGGTGAGTTCTGAATAGCTCCAACCATCCAATATGTGCCCTAAGTCTAGATAAAGTCTTAAAAACCACAAGTGTCAGAGCTTGCTACGATGACCAACTCAGGATTTTAGCAGGAACCACCAAGCGGCGATCACATTCCCTGGGTGCTCAGCAGGCAAAAGTGATTCCRTGTCACCAACATCTTCACACCTCTTCTAAAAGAGGTGAAGGTCTCTTGGGAAACCTTGCACAAAATACAGGCATGCAGCAAAAGAGCACATTAGATGAGGTGATTAGCCTATAGGCTGGGAACATGCTGTTATAATGGAGGTAAGGGAGCAGCACTGCAGTCTGAGGTTTTGTCGTGTGAAGTGCAACTTTACCTCCTGAGCTCAGCAGTGGTAGAAGATTTAGCTTGTGAGCAAGCAATAAAATAAATGAACCTTCCTTCTGTTTAGACTGTTAAGTCTTTTATCACCTAAAAGTACACACTTGTGACTATCCAGCCTGCCTTTACGAGCTCTCATTAGTCATGTCAATTTGACAGACCTCTCATCATCAGCCATAAAAAGAGGAGACACTTTTGTGTACCCAGTACTGCATGGTGACCTTCCCCTACAAAATTGTGCTTCTGCAGAAAATGAACATACTTCTTTCCTCTTTCCTGCTTCTCAGGTGAACTTATAAGGTGTAATACTTTCTTCATTTCCTCTGCTCAATTTAACTCCTGATTAAACCACATTTTTTCTTCCCATTTGAGCTAGAAAAGCAAGTAAATAAATAMAGTGTATGGAAAGCAACAGCAGGACAGTCCTACAGTGTTTCTACTTCAGCATACTTAATACCTGTTACTTTAGGGATTTGTTCACAAGGAACAGCTTTGCACAACTAATTCACAAACTCTAGCAGCACTTTGCTTCCTCACCGTACTTTACTCTGCAATATAAAAACAAATCCCTTGTACCATGCGAAGTTTGGATTTTGCTCTGCTTTTCAGGAATACACAAAGATAAGGCCAAGGGATGAATGGAAAATAGCCCCTATATAACAGCTGAAAGCACCGCAGATCCATCTCTTCTGCTTTTCAGGTATCACTGGAGAGAATCTGTTTAGATTAGTGACCTTTCTGATAGCTCCCAGAAAGGGCAGCAAACCTGATGCCGCTTTCTCAAACGCAGAGCCAAGCCTTACACTCCGCTTGACCAGTGACACTGCTTCCCTTGAGGCTCATGTTTGTTTCTATTTCAGTCGCTGCTTCACTGATTCAACCCGGTTCTTATGGYCAACAATGCACAAAGTGCATTTTTATCCATTCAGAGAGTCTAGTGGGGAAGCTATCCACTAGCTACCAAAGACCACGGAAATCACATTCGAATCTCTTGATGCGCTCTCTGTAAAACAGCACGTTGTAGCATCACAATTCATACGTATACACATTTTATAGGAAAAACTATAATTAGAAAGGGCATATTTCTTTTTTTTTTTTTTTTTTTTTTTTTTATACAGAATTGGAGCCAAACACATTTGAGTGCAAACACTCCTGATCACTCAGCCGCAGGGAACCAGAATCAGCTACCTCCTTTCAGTAGAAGCTAATCACAGCGGCCACGATGGCATAAACATTTCTCACGCTTTTCCCATATTCAAACAGCTCTKAGCTGAACTCTCCCTGCAGAACACAACCTATTAGCAACACATTTTTGCAAAATGAAATCTTTATTTCATTTTATAAATCCACATTATGAGCGAAAGCTTGTATTTAATCTGTTAAAAAACTAATTCCTAGGACTGCCAAAAATTAAAAGACCATGGACTAATGCAGAATTGTAGCTTATCTTTTTAAACTTCTCTTACTTGTACAGATGCTATGCCAGCTTTAAAACTGAATCAATATTGAAATGCAATAAACGTGTTGTGTTTTTAGGTACCAGAACACATGACCCATACATAACCTGGAATTTTCATGACACACTACATGCAGTAAAACAATTAAGAGCAGTTCTGCTCCCTTTCCTCATAATTTTGGCTGTTGTTTCAAAAGCATATCTAATCACTATTTCCTGAGTAAAACAGCCCATGAAAAGCATATTGTTTCCTTGGAGCTAAAGACAAATTATAGGAGGCTTCCAAACTAACTTTTTAACAAGGTCTCACCATGCACCAGTTAAAAAAATCAGTGTAAAAAGCCCACCTTTATGCACAGAAATGAGCTATATGTTTATTGGTCTTCTTTCTTTTCTTTCTACCCACAAGACAGACTGAGGACAGTATCATTTTCAGAGGGAAAAAAMCCCCATGATGGTGATTTTTTGAGGGTCCCATGATGACAAAGTTGGTCTGTATATTACGGCAGGTTGGCAGCAAGAATTATAGGTCCCAGGAAGTGTCATGTGGCAATAAACTCTTATTAGGCTTGGCAGTCAGCTCTGCAGTGTCTTTTCCATGTTAACACAGAGAAGGCAAGTGAGTATGGAGAACAGATGGAGAATAATCTGCCAGAGGTTGTTATCCGTGCTATTCTGCGCCTCTGCAGAGAGGAATCTCACCTGCAATTCTTTCCTTTCAGACCTGTGGCAAGCTGGGCATAATAGACTGGAAATCTCTAAATGCCCAGGACAGGTTTTGCTTTSATGTCTTGGGACGAACTGCGCTGGGAGCAACAGCAGCCAGCTCCAGCAGTTAGAGCTGCGAGGGAGCATCCRAGACACTCTCCCCCACAGCATTTCTGAGTCAGCCCTGGCCTGCCACGAGACCTGCYGCAGCTTCCCTGCCCCACCACTGGCTACAGCAGAGCTCCAGAGCCGCTGTGACATCTCAGAAGACAGGAGATTCCTCCAAGTTTGTGTCCATCTGCTTGCTTAAAATCAGAAAATCAAACAGCAATGTCACTTTAATCGAAAATCAATAAGCGTGGGGAAGAAAAGGATTTTTTTTTCTTTTCTAATATAAGAAAATAGTTTTAAATAGAGCGTAGGGACTGTATTTGGTGTGAAATCGTCCATGCAAAATCAGAATTTCAATTGAGTTCACACAGCTTGACAACAAAAGACATGACAAGAGAAAGAAAATTTGGCCTGCATCAACTGCTAAAATTATCATTTCCTTTTCCCTCATCTTGCACAGAGTGAGCTGCTGGACACACACACAACAACAACAAAAAAAAAGAACATCAGTTCATTATTTCTGATTTTGTGTCAAAAAATGCAATTTGTTGATAAAGCAATTCACAAAAATGGAGTGACAGGAGAAACAATCAAGTCAAATCAACCACAATGAATAGATAATTTGGTCAGAACTGCTGGAGTTACTGACATTCTCTTAAAGTTTCATTACTTTTCAACCAAAGCTAGACATTTCATATTATTTTGAAAAATACTTGGAAAATGCTTAAAGGATTAGAAGACTACAGCTACTGCCGGTGCAAGAACTTCATCCTTTATTCAAAGAAGTTAGCTGCAAAATACAAATTGCTCGTTGTGGGAACTCAACACAACAGCTGTTGGACAGGAGGTCATCAAATCTTTTAACTCTGTTCAGCTTTTCTCTGTTTGAAAATGGCAGGAGAGCATTTGCACAAAGGAAAAAAGAGTGGAAAAATGGTCACATGAATGAAAATGCAGGCAGACAGGGAAGGAGTCATTTAGCCCAGTATTATCCCCCCAAAAGCACCCAGGACAAAATCCCAAGATATGGAGAAGGCAGGAAAATGCAATAACACTTCTACAGACTTTCCCAGCCTCTACAATGCAGCAACTGCACAAGCCAAAAGAAAGTATCTTGGTATCCACTAGGTTTTGTAAATTTTTCCCTCGCCAGTCTATTTGTCCAGCTGCTTTCTGAACTCCTGGAAGCCTAAAACATACAACAGAAGTTACAGCAAAATTTTCATGCCTAGACACACATTATGTGAGTAAATATTTCTTGCTGTTTGTTCCAGGCTGCCACACACTGAAAGTGTCCCTACATCTTTGCTTAGGAGATGCAATGAACAACACTTCTCCAATATTCCTTTTCCGTGCCACTCRTGATTTCATTGACTTAGCCCAATCTGTTATGCTACCCATTGMAAGGTCAACTATTTTTGTTTACAGAATTAAATGCTGTTCTTTGCTATGCTCCGATTCCCACAAATCCTCACCAGTGTGGCAAAGGGTCCATAATGCAAACATCTTGTATTTTTCTTCAGTCTGCTGCAGATCCAAACAAACAGGTTTTTGCTCCATTCTTCCTACTCTCTAGCCACTCTCCTCCCACTTAAAGCAATTACATTCTCAGTTTTGCCAATTCAGTTCTTTACTTGACTTTTTTCCAAATTAAATCTCTTAAGTGATCAGATTTTTAAAGGCTCCAGAAAGAGTTTTCTCTTCTCGTCTTTTTTTTTTCTTTACCTCAAATAGAATGCTTAAATGATTAAAACTGCAGTATGTGCAAGTAAGAAACCTCAGCTAAGGAGGTAAAGGAGGAAAGACACAGCTGGAAATGAGGGAAGGCTGTTTTTAAACAGTATCTGCACTGAACAGAATACCAAGGAAGTCAATTATATCAAAAAWTGAACGTCAGGAAAAATGCAGTCTGTAACAGTGAATTAGCTTGCTTATCTACTAATAGGAATACACATGTGTGCGTATATACACAGAGACACACACACAAATATACATAACAGGAAAAATAATTCTGCTAACAAGCTTATCATCAAGAACTCGCATACAAGGAAACCTATAAAATCCACAAAAGATTAGATCCTTATAGACCACTAGAGGAATTCAGACAGATTTTAGACAAAGAAGTTGATGCACTGAAGTAATTGCTTTCATAATTAAAAGTAATAATAATAAAAGAGAAAACATCCTCTTCTTTTTCTCAGCAGTGTAGTTTTATGGCTGTAAACCACTAAACTCAGACTGAAGTAAAAGAAACCTTACAATAGAATTTCTATTTGCTATTTATACCTCAATCTATAGAAATGTACTTACCAAAGTCTTTAAGTATAAACATCACATTTGAAAGCCACAAAACTAAAAGACAGCTAAACTGTTTCCAGAAAGCAGAATCAAAGTCAAAGGATCTTCCAGAGCCATGAAAGAGACCCCACTCAATTCAAYGGCACCTAGTAGGCAATAACTGGTTGACATAGCTGATATCACGCAGTTATGACACCCAGCTGGTAGTGATGGTCCTAATGCAGCAAAATATTTCACCATGGTTAGCCCTGTGTCCATCACTGCTAAATAAAGCATTCAGTAGGTGTACACATATATATATATATATATATATGTATGTATATGTATGTGTGTGTGTGTGTGTGTATATATATATGGAAAACAAAAAGGTACATTTTTAAATGGAGATGCTGATGCCTCCACGCACAGCTCACATGCTAGGAGCTTCAGCATGGTCACCAGAATTAGGCACATGAGCTAAAACTAACTCACTAAGCCACAAAACTACAGTCCTACTACTTGCAACTGTCCCTCTTTCTTTCTGACATAATTATAACAAGAAAGAATGAGAAAGTTTAATTGCATCCAATTTCCACATAAACATACTCAGGCTATTTATCATCTGTTCATAGCCAGTAGAGGAATTTATTGGCTATATTGAAATGTTACCCTTAGTAAGAGCATGCACTTGCTGGAGATGAAATCACAGAATATTTCCTTATAAATAAAGGAAACAGAAAATAAAAATTTTTGACAGTTATACTGTGTTCTGTATGGATTTTTTTACTAAACTATCAGGCTTAAATTCCTTTCATGTCTACTTACCTCCATGCARCTTCAGGTAACACTCTTCTCCATGAGGCAAGGAGCAATCAAAGGTCATCCAACTCACCTTGAGCTCCCAGGCAATCTCCGGCCAAGCTTATAGCACATCTTTCTGTAGCACATAATGACATCTCTTAGTTCCCATATAACGTACAGTCCTGACAATTAAAAAACAGCTCTTTCCTAAGTGAGCACTATCTATAAAGGAAGAGCAAAATGAAAGTCATTGAATTGAAGTGCAGATCATTTCTTTGAATTTCTTTTTGCAATCAGATATGATATTATGCATTTAAAAAAATGATTTAGCTTCAGCAATTGGTCATAAAGTGGAAAACCATGGCGTCCTGAACTTGTTTCACCACTTCATTTCAGACCTCCCTCGCGCAGGGCATGGTGAGAACTGTAGTTTGGACTCCTTCCTGCCGCGCTAATCTTGCACAGCTGCCTCTTCTCAATTTAAAATGAGAGAGCGCACAGTTTTTGCCACTTTTGTTAGAGTAAATTAAACCCTAGCAGAGCTAAACTGAACACATTTATTTATCATATTCTGATTGCGCTACGAGAATGACAATGATCTGGCATATTGATATACTCAGCAGTAAAGTGAAATTGAAACATTCTTCAAAGTGACAGGCAGACGTGGCAGAAGAGAGTTTTATTCTGAATATTTTATTCTGAATTTCTGACTTCTTACCATGATGAGTAAACAGTTCCACTAGCGAGGGGAGATGTATCTCCTAATCAAACAGTGGTAGAATTTTATAAATAGGACAAAATAAACCTAAGGAACATAGGTGACTTGCACGTCAGAAGGACACGGAAGCAGCTTTCTCTTATAGAAGATCTGCGTGGGAGCACTGGAACTGCTCATACTTTTAGAGGCCAAGTTTATTCACGTTTAAGTGCCTGGCAACTATTAAGTCAGTTTGTATGCAAGGAACCCTGCCTTTGAATCCTAGCAGACATTTACCAGTGATAAAGGATTGACTTCTGGACCTGATCTTTCATGAACAGTGAAAAGATGAATAATTAAACTGTGCATTTAATTTGCACTGCAGAAATTACTGTGATCATACTCTCTAAAAAGGGTAAATTTGCACACAGACATGACCTGCTGAATACATAATTTTCCCAGTTCATCTGCACGCGCCTGTCTTTCTTTTATAAAGGTGTAACAACCAGCCGAATGCAGAAATGAGGAATGCACTTGTAAGAACATATTTAAACCTGACATAAGATCCTTATTCTAGGTAATTTCTGTTACAAGAAGCTTTTTGACCATGCTGTCCACTACCTTCATTGTACAGTTAATACTACATAACACTAAAATATTCAGGCAATAACTGTTAATTGAGGGAATAAGTACCAATTTCACAAAGCTTTTAATTTGATGTATTGGGGATCCAATTTCTTTGGGAGCTTCCTTAACATGCAATTCAATTGCTGTAACAGTGAACTACCAAAGTGTGGCTATTTTCCCATTTTACAAGACTCCCTAAAGAAGATGTTGAGTTAGAGTAATTAATGGAAATTTTGGCCTAATATGTTGCTGGCACAGTGAAACAGTCTGCATTCTCACCACTACTTGGTGGGCAGTAGGTGTTTCTAGATTAAATTTTTAATTTCACTGCTATTTTTTGCAAATGTTTTCCCAAGCTTTTCAGAGGCAGCTAAACAAAGAGCCACGCCAGAAGAATTTGTGGTCTTCTGATTTCTCAGCTTGCTTTCCAGTGCTGCCTCCCCAACACCCAGGCTGCTCAGAATCCAAGCAGTGGAAGTTTCTTCAGGACCTTCTTCATGTCTTTATCTGACAGCCTTCAAGTAAGCCAGTCTTCCTCCCACAATTTCACTTTGCCATTGATTCCTCTTGTGACATGCAATGAGTTCTTCTACATTCAAATACTGCTAGTTCCAACTTTCCTCCCCTTTTCTGGGAGACTGTGGCCTTCCCAGTTTTGGAATAACTGAACTTCCAGATTTATAAGCTGATGTAGGGAAGACTCCTTGAAAATTTACCCCGTGGAACACTGCAGAGCTCCCTAAGTAACTTCCATGACATACAACCAGCACTACAATGAATTAGTGGGGATTTACGAGGCAGAAGACGGGGGAAGRAGCCTTTTTATCTCCTTCCATACTTTACTATAATCATCTAGCACAGAACATATCCCTGCCTCACAAGTCTGAGACAATCAACTGAGCGTTTCACTGCACTCCTATTAGGGCTGCACTTGCCTTTGATTGGAGTACAGGAAGAACTCAGAATGCAATAAAAATAAGTGTTACCTCAGTATATGTTATATATTTTCATTTATACATGCACACACTATCTTGTATCTCATTAGTAAGAAGGGAATCTTTCCCACCTTAATGATGATTCTAAATCACAATATATGTACAGATCCTCCAACATACTGTCTATGAAAATTATGATTTTTTTCATATATTAGCCAGTGTTAAACCCTCTTGTAAGAAAAAAAAAKTCTATAAAACTCATAAATGTGCCTTGATTTTTTAAAGCTACCTACTCTGTGACACTAAATCCACCTTCTAAAATATGTCCAAKAACAAGTTCAGAAAATCATAATCCTACTGGAATCAGTGAGGAAGGACGCTTAATTCTGTCTTCTTGCTGTTCAAATTTCATCCCTTAATTCCAAAGGCAAAGCTTAATAAAAAACAATAGAAATAAGAAATTCTTACTGAAAATCTATTTGAAGATAACAACTTAACATTTCCGAAAGTTTTTCCTTGAATAGATCAATTCTGATTAATGTCACTGCCAAGATTTGTTTTGCGCTCAAAAAAACTATCATGAAAATGCCTGCCCATCCAGCAATCTAGCTGAAACCCAGAAGCAACAGAGATCAACAGAGAGCAACAGAGACCTGAGACCCAGCTGTGAAATTATAGCATTGACTAATGTGCAAGCATCCTAACCTGACTAGCTGTCTAAGTATTTCSTTTTTTTTGATAGCTACTAAAACTGCTCACTCTTTTGAATATGAGACACACTTCAGGCTTGGTAGAGACCCATGTACTATACAAAAGAACTGTACAAAATCAGGTGCATTTTGCAAGAAAATATGAAATGGAATAAAATGGCAAATAACAGAGGGAAACATCTACATTAACTAAAGGTTTGAGGTTGTAGAGGGCTTATCAGGCCTATGATTTTTGCTCACCAAAGTATATGAATTGAAGAATAATGTTACTTCAAATAGTTATTTCATKATTTTTATTATTTAAATTATGTTATATACCCTCAGAAACGCTGACTAGSACTCAGTAATCTATCCTTTTTTTTTGTTTTTGCAGGAATAATAATAATGAACATTTCATACAGTACCTGTATATTTGCTATAGAAGCAGAGCAAAAGAGAAGCATAAAGAAGAAATAACTCCGTTAATACATTTTGGCTGTCATTCAMAAAATTGTCAGAACAAGACACTGGTATCCGTGCAAAGATTAAAGTTCAAATGGCAAATATTTTAATAAGTATAATTGACACACATGATGATATTTTATGGTTGAAAATATGCTATTATTAGTTTGAAATAATTTGGCACTATGATTACAAAATTGCCTCTGTCGTATGGAGTACTGCCGTGATGACACTGACTTTAAGCAAAAAATTTAYTGTTAATTTACCAGTTGTATCAGGGACATTAAATCACCTGGCACACTACATCATTTTGTAGAGATATGATCTCTATTTTAAAAAATGACTAGAATCTAGCAAACAGGATTACAGTGAAATAATTTCTGTGGGATCTCATGTACAGCACCAGGAAAAACTACGGTAAATCCCAACCCAATCAAAAGGAAATCAAATAACCCTGACATTGACTTTGATGAAATTGAGATTTCACCCTGGAAACTGGAAAGAAAAAACGAAATTTTGCATTGTCTGTGTGGAAGAAATATCTGACTTCCTTCCCACCTGTTTTCCCTTTCCTGTAGTTATYCAAGTTGAAGATATTCCGCAATTTTGTTACCACTAACCTTTTGGACAGTTACTTATTTTGAATCATTGGAATTCCTGGTAATATTAGAAATCAGTTTCATACAGATGACTTCCAATGACATACTGAAGATATCAACTTCCTTCAACATACAACAACAAAATTATGTAATTTTTAAATACTCGTAGTACAGTTTCTCTTTCAAGACAAGGAGTTTTACACACAACTTTAGAGGAGGGCCAGTTTGAGACTATTTTATATTCAAAAAAGAGTAAAAACTTCTTATGATTCAAGCAGAAGGCAGCAGTATACAAAATGTGGAAAAAAGGACAGGCTCCTTGGGAGAAATACAGGAATGTTGTCAGGGATTCCAGAGATGCAACCAGGAAAGCTAAGGTGTGTTTGGAAAGCAACCTGGCRAGGGATRTTAAAAGCAACAAGAAAAACTTTTTCAAATATGTTAACAACAAAAGGAAGGTCAAGGAAAATGTTGGTCCRCTTGTGAACAGGGTGGGTGCCCTGGTTGTGAAAAACACAGAAAACGTAGAGTTGCTGAATGGCTTCTTTGCTTCAGTGTTTACCAAGTGAAGCCCTTTAGAATTCCAGGCCTTCAGGACAAGAGAAGAGGACTGGAGAGAGGAAGACTTGCCCTGGGTAG
>PTEX01000066.1:3148039-3224915 GCA_003342815.1 Eudromia elegans
TTCCAACCTTAAGCATTCTATGATTCTATGATACTAGTCCCATTTCTTGATCGCAGGTATAAACAACGAATGAAATTTTACAGGAAGTAAAATCTCATCACAGCATTTGTGAATATTTTATCYCACAATTATAGTGAATCAGAGTGAGCTATATTCATGTAATGTTTCTCTTCTATGGCACCTGTTAGGAAAATTATTAATTGACTCAAGCAACTGAGCCTATGGAGTCTCAGCCAGTGCCAGAACAGGTCTRTTATCAACTGCTTTTCAAGTCCCTTGCCTGTGTTTCTGAATTTGAAAGTTTGATGTTGAAAGTTTGTCATGAGTGCAGCCTGTTCAGTTTAATTGGTGCATAAACTGCTCTTCGTTGTGACCACTTTGTAGATTAGGAAACTTAAAGCCCATCTCTAGGTCTTCACAGTTATCTTGCTTCTCAGTCTTACAAATTCGCTCAGTGCAATCCTTATAATCCACAGACCTCATCCTCTACGCAGCCTGTCTTTTCTTCTAATCTAAATCTTTCTTCCATATTGCACTAGTGTAAGCGCTTTCCTCTAAGCTGTCGTACATCCTTGGGGGAGCTTCTCATAAGTATAGGGCAAGTCAATCTCCTAACCTTCCTAAAAGGTCTCATTCACTCTGAGGCTTGGGAAAAAAAAAAAAAAAAAAAAAAAAGAGAAGAAAAAAAGGGATACTGAGATGAATGATGCTGTATCTTTGTGTCTTCTCAAATGGATAAGAGTATCCACTTTCTTATATGCTACATCTTTTAAGTGAGAAACTGTTATAGCACTTTCCTCATCATGTATATTGTTTCGAAGTTCCCTAACAGCAATCATAATGAGAGTAGTAACATTCTAACGTCCTGTTATAGTCTTTTATAACATGATACTTCAGCTTTGGAAGTATCTAACCTTTCCATTCCAACTCACAGCATCATTTTAATTAATGTTAAATTAATAAATAAATAAATAAGCCTTGGCTGGGTATGTATGTGAACTCAGTATCTTAAAGCTGAATATAAAGCAGGTGGGAAAATTTAAATAGTAAAATACAGTAAGTACGTATAAAACTACAGTAGTACGTATAAAACTACAGTAAGTCTAAACATGTATCAAAGGTTAAATCCACGAGGAAGCTTGGTGAGTGGTTTAACTCGAGTTAGTTTCATGTTTATGTTCATATTTACAAGGCATATATTTAACTGATTCACTGCATGAGGATGATACAGCACAGATAGTGCTAGCTCTTTAAAAGCAGAACAGACTTATCTGTTTCCTTTCAATTATCATTTGTTTCATATCCTCAGCTAAAGGCATAATTTAACCCAGCGGCCCCTGCACGCTCATCATTTTTAAAAAACAAATGGTTCCTGCTTGAAGATTCAGCACATTATTTTCACTGCTGCTAATCTAATGTTCTTCACTTCACTGTCAGTGGAAATGTTTCAAAATCAAYGCTGCCTTTAATTTAGTTTGCTTGTCTGCTTATTCACTATTAGAGCAAACTTCATGAGCCCTCTGTCTTCTCGGCAATAATGCCATTCGCTTATTGTGATAAACAGCGCTCAGCTTTTAGCTTTGCARATTTCATTCACAAACAGGATCACTGGCAGAGAAAACTGAGAAACAACCTCCCCTTTCTGAAATGCTCTTATAAGAAAATACTTGGAACAAAAGGCATTCAGAAAGCACCAGTAAATAATAATAAGTAGATATAAAATAATATTTGGGTCCATCAACTGATTATGGCCTCATTTTATGAATTATACTTCAGAAAGTCATACAAGCCCTTATRTCATCCTGTTCAGAGTCTTACTAAACTGCTATAACTCTTCATTGCAGCCTTGCAGACCATCTATTTAGATAATCAAATAGCCCAGTTTAGTTATAGAAAAATGATAATTGCATGCTCCCAGATGGATTTGAAAATAGAGAAACGGGTGTACATCATGTTTTCCACTCCCATGAGTAACCTGAAAGTCTGAATTCTACATTTATTTTTCTAGATGAAAAACTARATACCTATACAGCAGAATTATTAATCTGTCCAGTGAATAAGCCATAACAATAGAGGAGTTACTTGGAAGTAGAATTATGTTTTTCAAAAAAATCCAAAATGTGAGAGAGTGATTCAACTGCTRGTGACTTAAAAAGACTGTATTAAGAGGGAAAGAGCACAGCCAGAAGAGAAAAGTGAGTAGAACTGATTGCTGTACATCAAATCAGGATCATTATGCTAAACAAAACATAGTGAAAATGACTGTGCCTCCATGGGGAAAGGATGCTYGGAAAATTCTGCTACTGAGAAGCAAGGAGATTTTCAGTAACACCACCGTGATCATGTGTCACAAACTCTAAGGAAAGAAGTGCAAAGCAGCAAAAAGGACTAAAAAGGTAAAAGAGCGTCCATGACTCTGAATTCTGCTGGCCATAAAATTGTACGTGGTCTCCAAGGCCAGCCACATAAGAAAACTGGACATCGATCAACATGGCTTCACTGGAACACTCCTGTGGGGAATGTTTACAGTAAAAATAAAGGCCTTCAAAACTGCTCTATACATCAAACCGATGAGGCTGCCAGTCTGGAGATTAAAAAAAAAAAAAAAAAAAAAAGCAAAGAATTTTCAGAACAATTTAATCCAAATGTCCTTAAGGGGAAAAATGCTTCCCACATCCCGCCTGGGTTCTGTAAAATGCACTGCATAGAGCGTGGAAGCAGAGACACCGCTTACCAGGGCTGGAGGAGTCGAGCACTGTGAACAGAGCCGGGCTCTTGTGATACTGCTGGGACCTCTCAAACTCATCACAGCCTGTCAGTGTCTCCAGCCCCTCTTGCCTGGCAGCATCAGGGCCAGACGCTGGGGAGAGCAGCAGCTGTGAACAGACGTCACTTCCCAGGGCCCCCGCCAGAAGAATGACCCACCACCACTCACATTTGCCTGGCAAAGGAACTTGGTTTCAGTGGCACCTCCAAAGCCCCCTCCTCAAGCTGACACCTGGAAAGAGCCCTTCTCCAAGCAGGTGCCATGCCAGGGACACAATGCTGAGTGCAGGCCACTAAAGGTAACCCTTCTTCTCAATAACTGACTAGGAAGCTTGCCCACATCTCCAGTCTGCAGGAGGACACAGGACTCCCAGCTTCTCTGTCAGCCATCTGGGCTTAGGAACATGGGACTTTTTTTATTGTTTCTTTAACTTTTAGTGTTCTGTTAACCAGAGTCAGATTTATTGTACAACATCCACTGRATCAGACTAGACTGTGAGCTGCTGAACAGATATTCTCAATTTTGGGATGTCAATGTGGGAGAAAGGAAGAAAAGTATGCGTGTGACTCCTGTCAGGCTCCCTGCAAGGGTGCGGCGTGATAACCCAGGGCCTTTCCATTATTTTTTCCCCCTTAAAAACTCTGCTGAGCCATCGATCAGCTTGAAGCAAAGCAAATTCCAAGCGTGCTGAGGCTGCTTCTGCTTCAAAACCACCCTGGGCATCTCTTCCAGTCAGGTCACGTGCAGGGCATGTTTTGAGACACACTTATTTGCATTGATAAAGTATTTGATAAGCTTTACCTTTCTCCGAATATCTGCCAAGGACAAGTGTGTTCCTTTGCTCTTCCCACAATACTCTCCTAGCTCTTTTCCGTAGAAATTTATGCTCTAAGGAATGGCTACATGTCAATGACAGTAGATATATTGGTATTAGGACAGATAGGGTATGCCTAAATTCAAACTCCAGCTAGTAATGTAATTAAAATTAGTGTAAGCTCCTAGTCTATAGAAAATTTATATTCCAAATTTATATTCCCAGTTTCTAAATCACTGCATGTTCTGATATGCTAGTTTTGAAAAAACAAATACAAAATACTTGTTCATATCTATTTTTATGTTGATCTGTAATATATATAACATTTTCATAATTTAATTTCAACATTTTGTATGAAATCTGTAGTGCTACCTAGCACATTCTTGTTTTGAATGAATATGACCTGAATTTTGACAAGATGTGACTCTACTATTTATTTTATTTGGGATAATTGACTCAAGGTAAGCATACTGCAACGTATTCCATTTGACTGCTTCAGACGATAAAATATTTGACATGATGGAAGCTGTTTGAAAAAAAACACCAGCAGAGCACTTGGGGATCAAGACACAACCCACTGTCTTTCAGTCATCTGCACTGAACAATAAATTTAGTACCTAAAACTTAAGATGTCTGAAAAGGTGAAGAGACAAGTATGTTTCCAGAGCAAAAGATCAATAAGAGAGTATTTTAAAATACCCATTTCTTTGCAACTAAACTATCAAACATCCTCTTGATAAGCCTGGCTAGGAGAGAGAAAAAAAAAAAAAAAAAAAAAGAAAGAAAAAGAATTTGTCCAAGCATAAAAGAGAGGCCACGACTTTGAAGCTAAGGAAAGGGCCACAATGAATTAGGGCCAGTTAGTTCCAGAATTCCTTCCTTTCCCCTTTATGAAATTGTTAAGCCCAATCAGTTTTATCCTGAAGTGGAGTTTCTAATTTCTTTGCTGATAAAAGTGACCATGGTTAATTCCTTTGCCAAGAATTGTGTGCTTTTCCTTTCAGTCAATGTCAAATTAGAAGGCAGCATATTTAGAGCTAAACAGACCTTTGCATGTAGCACTTAAGAGCAACAGGGCCTCTAAAGCAATCGTTACAGAGATTAAGAGAGTTGAACTTAGTTTGAGAAACAACAAATTGATTATATTCAGACCCAGCAACTCCATCAATGTAAGTACACTTCCTAAGGACTGCTGCCTGTCTAGAGAGACGCAGGACCAGGTTGCAAGAGACTGATGGAGTAATGAATGATATCAGCAACAACTAAGAGAGATCATCACTTAAAAGACAGATCACATCACAYGTAGATGATTACAGAAATTAAATGGCAAGGAAACATGGGAAATGCTGGAAAATCTCAAATAATAGGAGTAACTACCCATTTAATATATAATATGGAGAAGTTTATGTCTATTATTTTAGACAACATTAAACATAAACTGGCCACTACTATATTAGATTATGTGAGGAAAACAGARAGAGACCAACTAGAATGACAATGCTTTCAATGTGTTCTTTATCAACATCTKTTCTGGAGCTGATCTTAGAAACTTCAGAAACCTAATTATCTATTAATATTTGTCATAGATAGGATCTACAAAAGAAGAAATTAATACATCTTTTACATGCAAATAGCTTTAGGAAGTATGACCTACACAAAGATTATATACTAAGTTTATATACAACTAGAAAAAAATGATGACTAGAAGGCTTGTGAAGAGTATAGTCATCTCAATGAGAAATCCCAGAAAAGTGTTACTAGATGCTCTTTTCAATTCACTTTTCTGCTCCACTCGCTTGTCTTTGGACAACCGTGATTCTCTCCATTCCACCAGATCTTACCTTGCTCTTCACCACTGACAGATGACTAACAGAAAAAAAAAAAACTTTTATAAATCCCTATCAAACTTTAAATCACACATTCCATATTTAGTAGAGAGATGAAAGTTAATGTTAGCTAATGCATTAGCAGCTCTGCTTGGCTATGGAAAGAACAATAAGAAAAAAATATGTTAGCAATTGCATTAGCAGCTCTGCTTGGCTATGGAAAGAACAATAAGAAAAAAATATGTTAGCAATTCTATGGAATGTTAGCAATTTCTAAGGAAAGCTGGTGCTGTTAAAGAGCAGCTGGCAGCAATCCGCACAAGAAAAAGGCATTTAAACATCAACTGGCTGGAAACTCTGTCTTTCTTAAGGGAATGGAATCCACAGGTTTCCTTTCCTTCCCTTTGGTGACCACAGGTGTTCTGGAATATCTGTATTATKATTCTGTATCATCATCATTCAACCCTTCACACCCTGGCATTTCTGCAAGTGAACCAGTGTTCTCCAAAATTCAGTCAGCAGTTTGTTAACAGAGCAATTAATCTATAAGTACCACAAGCCCAGTGTGACAAACACTAGTTATTTGCAGGAGAAGTTACTTCACAGCATGTGGTTGCAGATCAGGAGCTGAATTCACAGTGATGTTATTGCATGAATCTAATTTCACCACTTGAAAGCAGTGGCCTCARATTTGCAAGGTTATTTTCAACAAACAAGCCTGTTTCCACGGGATTCAACAGGTCACAACTGTGGGGCTCTGGACTACAGTCACATTTGCAACATAAACACTGCTGTAAACTGGACTCTTCTCAGGGTGATATATTTGTCCCCTGAGTTGTCAGAGAGGGGTCAGATAACAAGAAAGCTCTCCTGGTTCTTCAGAAGATCAGATCACCCCAATCACCAAGCCTGCTCAAAGAACCTGAGGTCACAGTCAACATAAACCTTGGTACTAATAAAGCTGYAAAAAAGAGACAAATGTAAGGTGTCTCATTTCTCTGTGAATCTATGCTGTACCTCTTCACTTTATTTTCCTTTTTTATTCTCTTTTATTTGCCCTTTTTGTCCTTCATCATCTCCTCAAAACAGAAGCCAACACAAATCTAACATGGCTCCKTTAACACAAACAGTCCTGCAGGCCTATCATAAATCTGTCAAGAGGAATGTAAAGGAATCTTTAGTATTTTTAAGTAAGACTTGGTGATATCCCTTGCTAGAGTTGGAGACAGTTTCATTTCTACACAGGAATAGAGATGAAACACTATGTCCCTTTGACATTTGACATATGTGAGGATCTTYGCATCCACCAACTGTAGGACCAATTATGTGGTCCTACACTTCTACACATCAAGTGTGGTAGTGTTGAATCAATACGGCTACTCTATTGCTTGTTCTGGTACTGAATCAAAACTGGTACCAAATGACAGACACACCAGCCGTAGTGCTAGAGGGGAAAAAGGATATTTTAAGATTCAGAGCAAGAATTACCAAAAAGTTAGCCATACAGACTTGCTGATTCTTTGTTCTTGTCAAATTAAGTTATTGTTTGCTACAGAGGAACATGAAGTTCAAGTCCAAGAGCTAATAAGCTCAATCACTCCACTCACACTGATGCTACCTATGCACCAGTTTACCTACCCCAGATTCATAAYACTTTGCAAGCAGAAATCGAAAGAAAATGATGATCCAGTACAGGCAATAGAATTTCTCACGTGCTTTTACATAAGGGCTTAAGTTCTGTAAAATAAAACATCTAAAGTGTGGTCTAGCCTAACATTTGAACATGAGGCTAAGTCTGTGCTGCTCAATAAACCTGAGGAAGCAAGCAGAAGACCACTGATCATGCCCTCTCATTTGGGTGGCTTTGCCCAATRGCAGCTCCCAGTCAATACCTGGCTTTGAAGAGAGGGAGGGCAGCAGTCGGGACCTGCTCCCAGCAAGAGGCACAGACCAGGGGGCACAGTATTCAGATCCACACGCCCTTTGCGTGGCCTCAGGTCACATCCTAGGGCATACAAAACCTACCCTTGGTTTCATGTTGTGCTAACTTCACTCTGATGAGATGCAAAAGAACCCCCATTATTTCAGGTGCTGTGTGCTGAAAACAACAGACAAGCTAACTGAGGGTAAAAATCARGCACACATATACTCTCCAGAAATAACATGGTCATTTCAGAGTCCCAGGAAGACCACATGAGGTGCAGAAAAATCTCAGAATAAGCGCCCAGAGTTGGCCTAGAGTTCAGGCAATAGTCCTTGGCCTTTAGAGCCACAGACACACCCTGAAATGCTCTCAGCCTGCTTAGCCTTTGAGCATTTTCTCCTGGTTCAGCCGTGGTTTGTAGATGGTTTCCATCTCCAGGGAAGGTATGAAGAAAATCCTTTAGTCCATTGCTGCAGGGATGCCTTTTAGCAGCATGTCTCCAAGTGGTCATAAAATCTCTCACGAGTAGGCCATGGCACACAGAGTTACTTTACCCCATTATGAATAAAAGTCTCCCGCAGTGGAAACCTCAGGGCTATGAGGGTTTTACTTTTCAGGTTCATATTTCCACTCATATGCTTAAGCATTTCACTGATTACTTAACATTTGGGTAGACTATTCTGAATGCTAGAGTCTGTTCTAAGGAGCTAAAGGCAGTCCTTAAGGCAGCACCTCACACGTTAAAGAGGAATTAGGGGTATCTGAAAATTTCAATTTATTCACGCTGAAGAAAATCCATTCTGGAACAGGAGCTGATAACACTACACTGCAGGCACTGCAAAATTCTTCAGTGAGGTACTAGTCTTTTGTTGTACCACTGAAGCTCAGCAAAGCTAATGCAAGTGTGATACACCAGATAGTTTGATTCAAAACATCTTACAAACATGTTCTCAAAACAAAGCTTTGGTTCATTTCCTGCCTTAGGGTGTCTAGTTCTCTCTTTGTATCAGCAAAACAACTCCAAGCCATTCCTGTATGTGTATTTCAAAGAGGAGCTCCTAAAGGATCCTTCTGTTGCTGGCTTATTCTGTAGTTAAAACAACTTCATCACTGCAGGTGGTCATCTCAGATATTCCGCTCAGGAGGGAGAAGAGCCTAGGATTTACCAGCACTTGAATGGTCTAACTTAAAAAGGGAATTTGCCATTAAACAAAAATCTGAGGTGATTTTACAGTGGTAGACACGAGAAGAAAATTTCAACACAAGCTACTAATATTTTTGTTTCTTCAGCTAATGCATCTGCAAAACTATATCCAAAAAAAGGTATATTTGGAAAGTGAGGAGGAAGGAGAGGCTCAGCGAATGGCTCAGAGGTGGGCTCAGAAGCTGGGCTCCTTCTACTGCCAGTTATTYTACCTTGAGGCCCACATGTGCATGCACTCCTGCACAGGGACGGGAGAGCACTGCGACATGGAAGAATAAGAAAGGGGCCACAGTCGTGACTAGAGGCAGCACTCAGGCAGCCGAGTGTGCTGAGCAGCAGCCACGAATGTGACTCCCATATCCCCCTGCCGCACATCCATTCACCTCGAATCTTCCCTTTCTCCAGCCTTGTCTCCTTCCAAGAAAACTTGTTCCTCATCACTTCTGCCCCACTGGCCCAAGTTTTGCTAGAGCTACAGCCAGATTTGGTATTTTGGAGATGGTTACCTAGATAATTTCAGCGTTACATAGCATTACCTTTCAAGACTACGGTGTCCAAACACCTCCCCAGTGCTCTGCTCCAATTCTCTATGAAACACCAGTGTTTCTGGTATAGCCACCCCCCTAACCATTTGAGAAATGCACTCATTCACCRCTGCACTGTCAGCAACTTCTCACACCGCTATTTGTTTTACCTAGCAATTTATTATGTTGCTTRCAGCACTTCTTCATGTTTTGTTTAGGTGAGTAAAACAGCCAGGGACTCCTGATCTGTCTGCATTCCTCAACACATCTTAACTTGATCTTGTTGTCTGTGAAAAATTATTTCATACCATCATCTTTTCAATCCTATCCATAGAAATCTTCATTAAGAGCCGAACATGGCTAATCCAGAAGGATCACACTCTCTTTAATCTCTGCTACATATTTTGTTTCTCTGCTGAATACAATTGTTGTCTTTTTGTAATTTTATCTCCTTCCTCATTAAGCACMCTAGTGTACTCTGCAAGATAAGTATTATGTGGAAACCAAACCCTGGGATCCAGATARCCACTAATTTTGATGAAGTTTGGGGTTCAATTTAATATTCACTGTGCAACATAAATCTCTGTACTACTGATTATATGCAGGAAGAATGTCAACCTGCTGCAAATATTGTGATAAAAACCCCTGTTGTATTCCTTCTCCAGTTGTAGAAGAACTAGTGTGAATCTATAACGGATGGAAAAGCTACAGCCTGCCAGGAAACTCTTTGCAGTCTTTTCCTCGAAATGCCAAAGAGGAGAGGGGAAAATGGCACAAGCCTGAGTGCTTGGAGAGTCTCCTGTCCTGCTACTGTCTGCTATGGTGGGTGCTATGCACCTCTTAGCTCAGGGTCTTGTGTTACTGCACATGTTCCTTCAGGCAATCCAGGCAAATCTGCATTCAGATTCATACAAATTCTAGGAAAGTTCAGAAATGCATGCAGAATTCGCCATAAGGTTCTCCAAATAGCGTCAATTACTGTTAATTGTATTAGTARCTCTTTCCACATGGAGACGTGTCTGCTTGGAACTAATAGAATTTTCTGCCCTACTCAGTGAGCAGCCAGATGGTCTTTACTCACTCCGAACTTGTGTTAGATTCAGCCCAGTAACTCAGAAGTAAAAGATTTTGTGTCCTGCCATTAGTTCCCGAAGCCATCTAATCACTCAGAAGTAGCATGAATACGGGTAATTGAAAGCCCCRCGCACATAATGTTTTTTGAGTACCTTTGCGCCGTGAGCAAAATTTGTTATCAATTTACTATTTGAACCGTATCACAACAGAGGAAAAACTCATCAAGGATTTTAATTATTGTAGGAAGGGGAAAAAAACTCTATTATCACTCAGGCATGCTGCCAGAAGTTCTAAAATATTTAAGACTGCTGCTTCACTTAGGTTTATGGACATATTAGTCCATTTTCCTTGTCAGTTCTGTTTGCCTGCCTTTGAGTAATGCGGGATTTCTGCATTTGGAATTCCAAAGGTGTCAATGCTGTGCACACAGCTGAACAGGTGACACGAGTTGCTTAATTATTGAAAAATACGAATGTGAGAGAAATAAGGAAAGGGCTAACAGAATGGGAGCCCAGAGGAGATATAAAACAAGCAATTTAAAGCAGGCTTGCCATTGGACAAACTCTTCAGATTGTGTTGTTCCTCTTCACTAAGGCAATTTTGCTGCAATCTGAAAGAYCTAAAAAAATAATAATAGCAATAATCTGGAAAAACATATTCWGTAGCCACAGGGTGAGACAACATTTGAAACAAAGTGATATAACGACTGTGTTAAAGGGTCCATTTTGTTATGTTTGAAATGCAAATGAAATAAAGCAACATAACTGATTACTTCTGCAGTGCATAGGTACATGTACTACAGATCAAGTGCAGATCAAGCCCTGCCTATTTTCCAGCCCAGGCCCTTCAAGGACCCCCACCACAGCTCCTGTTCCACAGCCAGATACGCGGGTGTTGGGAAAAGAGAGATCAAACAATAGAAAGGTTATCACGGCTTTATTTCCAAATAAAGCTACCTAAGAAAACTGTGACCATAATTGCCAGCCACCCCATGCCCTCCTATGCTGAACTCTTTACTGCTATGTAGCGAAAACAGAACTGCACAATGGTCAGCATGCATCAATCCCTCGGAAATTCAGTCCCACAAAAACACCTGACTGACTGGCCTCAGTGGTAGCACAAAACCTTTTCTCTGCCACAGTCAAATGTTTATTTTGCTAGACCTTACAGAGAAAAAAATATTCACAGAAGTGTTAGTCTAAATATACTGTGATGCCAAAGGGATCAAAATAATCTAAATTTTTTTTGGAGGAATAATTTCAGAATGCAAACTCAAGAGACAAGAGCAAGTGTATTATCTGCTTGCTCTTCTATCATTTGGATTTCTCTTCCRCATGAAATTTCAAATATTCTAAGACCTCTAGAACAAGAAAAAATATCATTTACCTTTTTTCAGTTATGGAAAATCAAATGTTACTTGAAGATGGTTCAAATGGAACTCTAGAAATTGTACTAGATATATTATGACAACTGTATAGTATTAGCATAYTACCCTAGAACTAATTGCATGATCACCTTACCTGTGTTTATCATATGAAATACTATTAGCATCATAATAATAATAYCGATTATATACTGCTTATATTAATATATTATTGCTGTATTACATTAATCAGTAATATTTTCAGGAGTTTACTTTTTTTAAAAAAATTTCTGCAAGCTAGTGGGAAAARCACAGAGTAATACAGATTACTCAAATCTTTATTTTCAAATTACTCTGCTCAAAACACAGASATCAAGTAAAAATGTCATGGGACTTGAATGTGAAGCCATCCAATGGGAGTGTGATAGGCTCAGAGACAAATGTACTAAAAATTGATGATGCTTTGATATTACAGTCAGTTTCTAGCAGGACATAAAGAAATGGAGACCTCTTTACCAGCTCTGTCTTGAAATGTTAGCACAGTGCTTAAAGGACTCACTAATTCTGTCTATCTTTAAACTTTTCGACCTTTACTGATCTAAAATTCTCATTCATGAAAAAAAAAAAAAAAATTTTTTTTTTCTTAACCTCCTCAAGGAGAATTGAAGACTCACGGGCATAAATTATTGATCTGACCCTGTTTTAAAATGGAGAAAATGCTGTCTATGCTAGTAGCATCTTGATTACTTTATTTTCCCAAGGAAAACAAACACAAAGCCCTCTCTTCTCCCGTGTCATCTCAAATTACCACATCAATCACAATGAAGCTATAGATTCCTAGTCAGAAAAAATCCTCGGCAGCCCAGAGAGAGAGAGAGAGGCAACCGTGCTCTCCCGAGATGCTTGTAATGCTTGAAACTTATTTTAAAAGAATAAACCTCAAGCGTCTAAAGCATCTGGCCCGCTGCCTTACGGGAGGAAGGTCTGGCACTAAGAGCCGTGTTACACGCATTGTGTCAAAACCTGTTGTTTGGGGCAGGCTTCAAGCAGCCCTTGTTCTTATAACCCTTGCCTCTTCCTCAGCTGTACAATTCACTGAGTGGTGCAGACAGAAATCCCGGAGGGAATAGCAATTCCTGCTCTACCGGCTGCTTGAGTCGCCCTTAGCACACATTTGTCGCTAGCAGAGAATAAGGATTAACATTGATGATAACAACTAAAGAAAAGGCACAAGCAACACGGGCAGTACAAAATCTGCCACCTTTACCCACACCTGTCAAGGAAGCCAGTATCATATTAGTTATTGTGATTCTTTTCAGGACAAGAGAGTTTTCAAACCATAGTTCCGCTATCGTATGGGCAATGCAAGCAAAAATAAAAGAGAAAACCCACTTAAAAGAATTCACAGGATTGTAGAAAACCAAAGTGCAAAACAATTATGTTCCAGTATGTGAGAAAAAGATAAACATTTTCTAAACAATCAGATTTTTTTTACTAACTTCAGAAGAGTCTTAGGAATGCTATAGTTTCTTCTCCTCGTTCCTATGGTGCCCTTTGAACCTACAAGCCAATAGGCTCTCCTGCAATTCCAGTATGTGGGACATAGAGATGGTGGAGTTAAAGGCAGTATAAGTAAAGAAGCCTGAGTAACACTCTCCGTTTGCTCAAAACTAAAACAGTGCAAAACAACTGTTTGCTTAGTCAGAAGGATCAAAAGAGACAAATGCAGTTCTACACACAGCAAATGGAGCTCTGCACTACTCAAGAACTTGCCCAATTCAAACACGCAAATGATCAGCCAGGTTAAAATAAGCATTAAAAAAAAAAGCTAATACATAAAACCTTAACCCTAACAAACATGCATTGTAGACTCTATGACCCAAACCCTGCACAGGGCAGTTTTTACAACAGGGTAAGGCAGTYCTCTACGAGGCTGATTGTGATGACCCACAGCTGCATATGTCTCCCCACAAACCTGCTAGATGCCTGCCAAAGTGAGCRGGCAGTATAACTGCAAATTCTGAGTGATGCCTTGTGACCGTTTACACTCAGTGACTAACTGCAACTGCATGTACCCTCCTCAGAGGGCTCTCCAAATCTCAGGTTTAATTACAAGGCTGCAACAGCAAATACAAAGTCATATTTCGAATGTTCTATCATGATACAAAGACACAGCAGATGGATTAAAGTGGCCTTACCTTTCCCCATGCCACTGGACACATCTGCACTGCAGAGGACAGGGTGTTCCTGAACACCCAGCGACTGCCCCAGGGCGCTGCGACTCTCCAGCCCTTCCAGTCCCTTCTTCCAGCCTTCTCCAGTTCCTCTGGGCACCCAGACCATACAACATTCAGAGGTCCTTAGTGGAAACTTRCTTAGATATTGGTTGACAGAGAAGATGTGCCTGAATAAAAAAAAATAAAAGGGAAAATGTCAATATATCTTCATGAATTTCCCAAAGCAGATAAGAAACCGATAATGGAAATAGCACTTCCAATTTTGTTTTATTCTTATACCCAAAAAAAAAAAAAAAAAAAAAAGAGTGAAATCTAGCAGTTTGGTCATCTAAGAATTTTAATATTGGCAATTCCTCTACTTTCACTTCAGCTCCTTAGTTTTCCATCATAATGAGCTCCCTGCACACAATATATATTTCTGTGATGCATCACAATCCTTTCTGCATGGTTTCTACACCACCTGACTGGCGTTCGCAGACATCAGTCATGGAAAGAAGTTTGGTCAGGAACATAGGCCTTAGTGGAAATGTGACTGGGATTATAGCCCAGTTTATAATTTTAAAAAACTCAAGTTTAAAGCAAAAGTTTATAGGGTTTTTTTTAATTGCTTTTCAATAATGAGTCCATGCTTACTCTGAAAAATATACTTTCTATAAGCACTTTAATATAAAGTCCAGGCTTTTCCACTATAAGACTTTATAGGGAGTGCTTTTCTCTAGCATAAGATACTCAGTAGGTCTTTAAAGAACAAATATTGGTGAGCTACTCCACAAAAATTCTGGCTATAGGCACAGCAAGTTAAAGAACATTTAAACACCAAGGTGCACTATATTTTAAACCCAGAGGGCTGGGAACAAGAAAAATACCAGGTCAGAAAAGTCCTTTTTTTGCATAGCAACATTTATGTATTTCTATTTATACATTCATAAAATACAATTTCTCTATATTTAGATACTTATAGCAATATGAGCACAGTGCTGTTCTACCAAACAAAATCACAGCCAAATTATCAGCTGCTGTGACAATGATAGGAATAGAGCTCCAGATCCTCAGGGGCTGCATCCTGGTGAGCTACCTGCGCTTGGCTTGCTGACACCCATTCAGAATCCAGCCTCAAGAGTGAATTCTACAGCAGGTATATTGAAATTCATATCATTCCTTCTGACAACAGTTAACCCCAATGTACAACCATTTTYGAACTTACTTTAATCATTTTGTTAAGAATATTCTGCTTGCTGATTACTAGATATCCTTTTTCATTATTACCTTAATAGTTTTCCAAATGCTATTCCTAAATCACAGCCCTCCCTCTCTCTCTCATTTTCTGGTCTCCCTTTCTGCAAATTGCCTTTCTCTGATCATCTTCACTTCTCATTTCAGTCTTCTAATTACATTGTTTCATCATTGTCTCCACACAGGTTTCCTTCTCTATCAACACCTTTTTCTTCATCTCAGCTTGCTGCCTATGCATTGCAAAAACAAAGGCTCCGATAGATCCTTTTATAGCTCTGTCAACCGGCAAGAACCACCAAATCACGAACGCCTTTATCTCCGCTACACAGAGATGACAGCATTTGCAAAGGAGAGAGACTCAGGGTACCAGACTTCAAGGCAGTCGGGACACAGGAGCACACTCTGATTAAACGTGCAGCTTGTAGAAATACTCCCTCAAGAAACCTGAGCTTTGGAGCAAGCTATCAAAATAATCTGGGGTTTTGCCTTTTTTTTTTTCCCCTGTAATTTAAAACAGTGCAAACTACAGTAAACACCCTGTTTATTTCTCTACAGCTGATGATGAGCAGGGAAGTCTTCTGGCAGAGACTGTAAAGTCTTAGACAAGTTCTTGCATGCTTAATATTCAAATATAGTTAAAAAAATTGAAATACTTAGCCATTTCTCTTTAACTAAGCAATTAAGCAAAACAAATATATTAAGTGTATTATTTAAGCTCTTTAAAACTACTCTAAAAAAAGAGATCTTCACTGCATTAGGCACTTAACAGGGTAAATGGGAGTTAGCAGCCTTATTTCCTTCATTTCCTCTATAGCAATCGTGTGTTTGGCTGTACCAAAAATTTTGACACTGCCCAGAAAACTTAAGGTTTTGGTCAGAGGAGGCTTGAAAGACTTAACTAGGGCTGGAATAAGCAAACAGCCAAAGATGATGGAGTAATGGCARGAGCGGTCTGTGTAAACCAGCTTACTGTTACACTGATTACTGTTTATCACCTTAGCCTACTGAGGGAAATTAGGAATACTCAGATCTAAAAGACCATCAAAAAGAAAAAGAAAAAAAGAGAAAGAAAAGACCCTCAAAACTGTGGATGAGACCAATGAGACCAATTTATATGAAGGCCATAAAAGCACACTGGTGTGCTTTCAACAWTGCTTCYTTGCTTCYTTGCTTCCCCACTGACATTTACTCCAGACTASCTTGGGCAAGAGGATGCTCTATCAATCCCCTGGTTCCAGGATGCAGCATTTTCAACTGATACAAAACTTGCCAATTATCCTGAAAGAATCTATAGCCATCTTTCCCACTGACCTTTTCTAAACCTCCTGAGAGCATCTGGCATGTCATGGAAGCGATACCTTGCAAAGACATCGTGCCAAGAAAAATCACGAGACCTGTCTCAGATTATATACCAGCAGCCCTCCAGAGATCCTACACCTTCCCATGGACTGCTTAAGGAAGCGATGATCCTGTGAAGCTGCATTTGCAAACTGGCACCATGCGGGATACTGCAGAGGGATACATCAACAGTTCAGCAAGGCTGAATCTGAGCATTTACCCAACAGGACTTTCTCCATTCCCTCTCTAAAGTGCAGCCACAATTGTTTCAGGTAATTGCTGGATAGAGGTTGAAACAAGCTTAGAAAATGGTTTTACTTGTTCTTGACCTTTAATGGGTCATACTGTACTTTAAAAGCATTTATTAAGCAATGGAAGTTRCCACACTTTATGGAAAACGGCATTGAGAAAATGAAAACAAGACATTCTCTCCCTACCAAGGGCAGTTTCAGGCTATTAAAAACAATGTATTTCTGAAAGCTGCAAGTAAGGAACCTCTGATTAGGTGTTTATTTGCAGGGCTGGAGGAATCAAGCCAAATAACCATTATATCTTTGGAATTATTGTTCATTAGAAAATTAGACACATTTACCATACACAAGGAGTACACAGAGTACACTGCATTTAAACCAAGTGAACAATTAACATGCTACAAAAATTCTGTTTGACTGGATACGGAACACATTGGTGATATTAAACAGAACACACACATTGCTTTGKAATCATTTAAGTGCTCTGAATGCTTGAACAGAGCCTTCCTGATTTTTAGGAACTGMGTTGCTCCCCCTTAAGCTGAAGAGGCCAGATGGGTAGGTGTGAAGAAGTCTATTAACCCCAACCCATGTGGAGAAACTGCCAAACTCAATGGAAAGGAGCTTCTGTGTTGCCAAGGTAGACAACAGTGCTTGGTACCATCCCCTATTCTCTTTGCCAAAGGCTTCTTGTTAACTTATTTGAGTGGGACAGATCAGCGGTCCCCACTAGCAGAGTTACAAAACACTGCTCACAAGCATATTTCTTGTGGCACCATCAGACAGAGCCTTCTCTGCAGTTCAATCCTCTTGTTGATTCTTTCCATTAATCATAAATTATTTGATTGGAATGTCAAGATCTAGCAAGACTGTTCTTTTGTTAGGTTGAAAGAGTGTTACAAGATGCCTCAGTGTTATAATTGGACTGGGAATCAAACTTCACCTGCAATTTTTGGCCAAAAACAGGCTGGCAGTGTTATCCACTAAAAAAAAAGATTTTCAAATTAGAAATTTATTACCAGTGGTTACAATGAAGGCACAATAAATGGTAATTGAAAAGCTCTCAGGAAAGTAATTCCTCAAGTATCCTTAAGAAAAGAGGGCAAAACAGAATAAACAGGTAAAATTCTAAAATGAGATCTCCAAGAAAGCAAGCAACAAGMCAAAGACTGCTCTACCTCTTCAGCTGGGATAAAAATGACGACTGTTGGATGTCAGCTCATGTGGTGTTATGTCATGTGTCACATTGCATATTGCATCATGTGTTCTGTTGCATGTCACGTCACATGCTGTGCTGATTATCTCAGTGCATGTCACATCACACATGTCACATCTCTTCATGTTATGTGTTCCATGCCACATCAGGTGTTGCATTACATGACACGTAACATGTGGCATCGCATCATGCTTCTTGTCGCAGGTGGCATCACCTGTTGCATTAGGTATCATTTTGTGCCTCCTGCCTCCTCAAGTATCATGTCATGTGTTACAAAGCATGTACACAGCATGTTGACTTGTACATTGCATCCCATGATGCATGTCTCACCATATCTCATGTTTCTACATCTGTTGCATTTGATGTCATCATGTCTCTTCACATTGTGTATTGCAGCTCTTGCCACATTGTCACATCATATGTAGTGTGACAAYCCTCACCATGTGCCATATGACATGAAGCACATCATACAGTGTCACATGTCATGATTCCTGTGTCACATTGCTTCATCTGGCATGTCCTGTGTCACATGTCACAGGGTGCCATGTGCTGTGTTACCTTTCTCAGGGGGTGCTGCATTGGCACTTGCCCCATCACATGTCAYATGCAGCATGTAATGCTGGGTCTCACAGCACATCTGTGTCACATTCCATGTCATGGCCCATGTCATGTGTCAGTGTGTAATGTTCTGCATAATACAATATCATATGTTGGGTCATGTCATGTCACATGTCCCATCTTGGGACACCATGTCATGTCTCCTGTCATTTCACTTGTTGCATGTCATATCTTGTGATGTGTCACAGATCAGGGGTCACTGTGCCTCATGTGTCACAGCACATCCTGTGTGACATGTTTCATGTTGCGTGTCACAGCACATGCTGTGTCCCATGTCACRTTGTGTGACATGTTGAGTTTTGCGGAATGCAGCACAGAATGCAAAACCATACCACCACAACACCTGAAAAACACAAAGAGCAGAAAACAAGCCCTTGCTTCCTCAGCTCCTCCTAGAGAAGAGCCCAGCATACACCCGGATACTTTTTTCCCCACTTGGGGATTATATTATTTGCTAATAGTTTTAACTATTCCATTCAGGAATGTGGATTGCTGACACTTTCCAATCAACCCAGTGTTTCTGACTATCCCGTTACCCAGACTTCACAAATTCCTCTTGCCCCGCTGCTGCACAGGGACTTGAGGCTAACCCTCCTTCCAGCCCTCCTCACCAGAAGAGCTCTTTAWTCTGTTACCACAGCTGCAGCCGTTGAAACCCCAAACACAAGCTCAGAGGTCCAAGGACAAGATCACGCTCCTGGAACCTCATGGGGACTGCACGTACGTGTTGTTTCCTCCGCTGCAGTTCCCCTTCCACACTTGGGAGGCCAGCGGAGACGTGAGCACTGGCTCCGCTCTGCCAGGAGGGCMAACAAAGGCCTTGCAGAGCAGCAGCACACCAACGTGGTCTCACCCCGCTGCACTCGTCACGCAAGTTCTCGCATCCCACGTTAATAGAAGTAATCTGTTTTCCAGAGATACACATTGAAGAATAGCCCTAGGGTCACAATAATTAAAGTTCTGTTCTAGCACCCCGCCTTGCTTTTAATAACCAAAACCTGAGAGCCACTCTAATTACTTTGTTGTGGGGCAAAAAAAGCTAAAATTACCTGTGCTCTTACATTTATCACTTTTAAATATTAGCACACTACCTTCCTTTCAGCCTTCCAAAACATCCACTGAGGTACAATGTTTATTGAAAATAAATATTCATAGCCCAGAGTGCCTTTTAGCCAAGTCATTTAATACTGCTGAGTACATATTAGGTAGACTTGGTGGTATAAAACCRCCTCGCTTTGGTAGAGGCTGTTAAATATGCTCCAGAGCTGGGACTGAGTGGAAGGGTTTTAGCACCACGCTGAGAGAGAATACAGCATCAGGCTCTCCAAACCCTCCAGGCTTATCACAAAGGCACTGCTGACAGAGCAACGTTCAACATCTGCCTTTGAGATAACCCAGGAGGACTGGTTTCGTATTCAAGGAAGAATTTCTTTGCTCTTCGTCACCATGAGAATTGCTTCGGCTAGGGCTGACCCTGCCACTCTCACTCCCACTCAACAATTTGTTCAAATCAAACTGCACGTCTGCTCACAGAGCAACAAAGAGCAGGTAGAATCTCTGCTTCACTGCAATTAAGGCTTTAATAATTGTGCCCTGTCACACAGTGATTTTTTAAACAACGGATTTTTACGTTTTTATTGTTATTATTATTCAACAGCCAGCAACATTTCACCCAGCCTGCTATGTTCATTTGCTTGCAATGCAATAGCACATTGGACATTTCAAATATTTTTCACTAATAGCTGCTTCCAGACCATTATCTGTGAATTTGACTCTGGAGAGTCACTACCATGTAATTATTATTGCAGACTACAAGTTCCTAGTGCTTTTCTTTAGTACCTGGGTTAAAGGAGGTATTTTGTATTTTAAATAGTTTTTGGGGGKTTTTTTTCCCCCTGAAATTATGGAAAGATAAAGTGTAAAATAGCAAGAGGAAACTTGAAAATGCTTAAAATTTTAGTCACGCCTTATGCTGTAGTATTTTCACACACTTCAGAGAAGTTTTAGTCTCTCATCCTACTGCTGATAGGATGGAACCAGTAATTTTGTTTTGCTTGTTACATTATATCAGCTAGAGTCAACTTAAGGAGAGTTGTGGATACTTAAAACTAAAAGCAAGAAGACATTAGGAGATTCATTATTTCTTGAAAAAGTATTTCTAAAAAAGTTTAATAAGAATATATATTTATATTTATATATATAWAAAAAATAAAAAACATTACAGAAGCACCAGGCTTCTGTTATATCTATTTCGCCACAATAGTTCATTAAATGAATACCTAACTCCTGGTCCTGCGAGGAAATGCTGGACTGTAAACTAGCACACTGTGTCTGCATGTTCATTTCTTTCTGACTTCCAGATTAAATTCTTCTCAGTTTACAAGTAAAACCAAATGTGTTTGCTAACACTCAGCTCTGCAAATCCTACTAGGGATTCCACCAGCTCACATAACGCTAGCTATAAAGGTTCAACATTCAGGAGGTGGTTAACATTTTTTACTGATGGTTCACAAGTGAGATAAAAAACCCTAGACACTTTGACCAGACTACACAATCAATCTGCTCACTGATCAACATTTATTATACTTCATAAAGCATGTAGCTGCACCCAAAGAGTTTTATATTAAAAAAAATCTGCTTCACACAATCACTTTTCTTCTTAAGACTACCTGCTGTTGTATTTAGGTGCTTTTTTTTGTTCTTTTGCAGGACTGATGTCAAGAAATTGCCTTTTAAAAGCAAAGTGTACAGCACATATCATCTTTTGGCAGCCAGGTCTTAATATAGGATAAAAGACTAGATTTTTTTTCCCCTCTTTTGTATCCTTAAACATCTGAAACTAAAAATAATTGTTAAATGCTTGTTCAAACCAAACTGGAATTCAGTTTCAATTTTGTCATAGGGACCTTCAGCAGTCATATCTTCAGCAAGACCTAAAATTTAGAGGATAAAAATCAAGATTTTCAGTCATTCCTATGCATTATAGATAAGTACAGTCRGCACGAAGTTTCTACCTGAATTTTACTCCTCTTTGTTTTTTRGATGCTCTAGATCCAAACTCCACTTCCAAAATCCTTGGGTTATCACATGTGGGGTTTTGTTCAGCTCCATCTGTGTCACATATTGTCACATATACCATTACAAGAATGTGAATGTTATATGTTCTCATAACCATAGGACTGGACTTCAAGAATACTTTTTATTGGTTCCTCTGTTTTCTTTTCCCTACACTTCTGATTATTAAGTCACCATTGTTCTCCTATGTCTACCTACCTGGGGACTTTTATGTCAAATTACGTTCTGACATTTCACTTTAAAACTCTTCACTTAATATTAGTCCATCTGTCAAGTCACACTGTGCAGTTTTGCATAAAGTAAAAAACACCTYCCAGCAGATAGCAGTTACAGAGGTAACATTGTTTTAATATTTCCTGCTTGATCAGGAAGTGCTCAGTGCTTGTCATTTAACTTTCCACAGGGGAAAAAAGAAATATTAACATTGCACTAATATTAGAGGACACCTTAAGCACAAATGCATAGCCAAATGCCTAGTGAAGATGTTGAATACACTATGGGAGAGCAATATCCTATGAAGACTTACTGACTGTTGCTTTTCTAGTGGTCAAATCACATAGCAAGTAGCTAGTCAGGTTTTTTTCCAGTCTGCAAATTTTTCTCTTTCCTAGGTTTAGTGCATGTTAAATTCTGCAATTCCACCTTAATTTGTTCAAATTAAGAGGATAATCAGGGTAAGATGGAAAAAGAGAATATAAAATGGTAGAAAGATATATTGGATCACATGCCCTTTACAGAAATTTGTAGAGATTTTTTATATTCTTAAGAGAAAGGTCTACTCAAAGTTCTCTAAATAAAATTTCTCATTTTTAGGTAGGTGAAATCTGTGTAATATACTTCTGTTTTAAATAAACAGTTATGCACTTATTGGATGTGAAATCACACTATTCCACATTCTGTTTCTAATCTATATTCAAACACCATGAGACATTTTTCACGTAGATAATTACAGAGAAATATCAAGTAGGCTTGTGAGCACTAGCACTATAATTATGTACAGTGATATGTGTTAACATTTATTCTTAACACTTCATGTGCCAAGACTTAACAGACAACAAAATATCAAAGTTACTACCAGTAATCTGAGGGTAGAATAGCTGAAGAGATGTCATAGAAAAAGCACAAAGTCCTGAGAGCTACCTCAATTCTTCATTACACTTTGCCAACTTGGCCTTACTTTTGCCACATGCATTTTCTATTTTTTTCCACACATTCACTGCCCCTATTCCCTCAACAATTAGTTCTGCTCTTTAATAATATCTTCCTCGACAGGAACATACAGCTTGACCTAACGCTTGATGTCTCAGCTGATAGGCTGACGATACACTACTGGCTATGTTGACAAGGCCTAGCTTTGACTTGTATGAAAATCATATAAGAAAAAAAAATCATTGAAATGAAACAATAAAGTATGAAAATATTACTATAATAAAAATACTTTTAAGTGATTATTGAGCTGAAATTATTCRGTGACCATATTTTCATGTATGGTTGCAGGCTTGTGTCCAAACTTCCTTTAAAGCAATTTTTTGAATCAAGGCTGATATTTGACCATGTGGCGTAATTCAAAGTGAGGACTACAATCTGCTTGTTTGCTCATTTTCTAATATTTCAAGAATCACACAAGGCTTGAAAGACTCAGACCACTTTTGTTAAGAAAGCTAAACTGCAAATTTCAACATAGTATTTCCCAATATCCTGTCTGAAATTCTTTTAGCTACTCAGCTAGGACTAAAGGAAATAATAGTAGTCTAGACTTTACACAGTACCAAAAGTCTATCCAGAAAAAATTACTTAGAAAATTAAGACTGGATTCTAGGAACCTTCAGTAACAAGGGCCCAAACAAGGGTCCCATTTAGTGTTAGATTCAACCTTCTTATGAAACTCTTGCCAAGTACTTTGGTGTACAGAGATTTTTTTTTTGCATTAGAAAAAAAAAAAGAAATACTAGACATTCAAATTTCTAATTTGCTCTTTCTTTTTATATTTACAAATCCGCAATTTGTATTTCATCCACCCCTATTGATCAATAGGTTTCTCATTAAGATGTGTCCGTTCAGTAGCTTAGCATTACTAATGTTACTGACACATCATTACATTTAACCATGCGTGCAGTTAATTCCCTTTCTTAGATCCAGAACGTGGAGAGGGAAAAAAAAAAAAAAAAAAAAAACCCAAACCGCACACACATTAATATCAAGTGAAATGTGGCTTCAAAATCAATACAATTCTTGTGTCAAAACGGCATGGAAATAGCTGCACATTAAATAAGATGTTAATTGCTATAAATGTCACAATGTTAGCTACAGAGCTTACAGTGTATCATTTTAATGTAGTATCCTGATGGTCCTTGCAAATGTCCAGTGCGTTATGCCTCTGATGACAAGTACTGCAATAGATTGCTGACTAAGTCACCCACACAGTGGTTTGAATAGGTGAAACCTTAAAAAAAAACCCACCCATMATTCAGCAGTGAGCAAGTCAGCATTACAATAACAATAATATTTGAAAAGCTTCAAGACTCATAGACTTCTCTAGAGCCTCATAACTCAGAGCAAAAAACCAAAACACTGGTGTTCTTAAGATAGCATTTTTCAAGATAAACTGCTTTAATTCAGACAGAATAAAGTATTCTTGTTCACAACTGTGATTAAAGGAATGCTGTAAACATGGGCAGAAAGACTTGATCCTGACAGATTTGGTCACAGCTCTCATTCACAATAATGGCAATTCTGTTTGAATCAACCCACCAGGATTTACAATGGGAATAACAGGCTGTATATAGACCCCTGCTATCAAGCAGCAGCATGTTACATTCTGTATAGCCTGCTCTACATATCAAACAAGACAAAAAAATAAATCTCAGAGCTGAAGTCAATGAATCATCCACTTCAGGGTACTCCACGTTCCATGCAAAACCTACCATGCATTTCCTGTCAGATAAATTCCAAGCTCATTAAAACCTGTGCTTCTACCTGCAAACTCCTTGTACAGCCAGCRTACATCTGAACGCAGATGCAGAATGATTACTGTAAAAACTTTTCCTTTGCMCATGATCAGAGCATCTTGAAGAGCATAGGAGAAATACGATAACATGCGTCCAGAATGGAAGCTAAACTAGAAAGCATAGGTTATTTCAGTCTTTCATGTGATTACTACAGTTAGCAAGGAAAAGTACTTTAGAAACATTAAGTACTGCATAATGTTTGAGACCTGAAGATGTAGGGGATTTCCCTGTTCTGGGACAATCCTTCTTGTTTTCCTTTAATGCAGGGGAACTGGCACACGTTTAGAGCAGCATGGTTCCACCTGAGAGACACAACAGCCATGAAATTCTCACATAGAAGGACTCCACATGTCCTGCATTTGGCAGCAGTAGCTCTGGAGCAGCTTGAGCCATCGGCATAAGCTTAGCCTCACCATGCCAAATTGACAACCCTGAAGAGTTTAGTCTCTGAACCGACAGAGTGCTCAGAGAGCTGGGCCCAGAACAGATGACCCTGGAGGTGGCCATCWGCCAAAACAAAAGCTGCAATTCAAAATAGCTCTAAAAGGAGCCAGGTGTCACATGGACAAGAAACCATATCCAAAAGGCATAAATCCATGCCAMAAGCCCCACACCCATAGAATCACAGAATCACAGAATGCTTAARGTTGGAAGGGACCTCCAGAGGTCACCTAGTCCAACCCCCCTGCACACGCAGGGTCTCCTAGAGCATGTGGCACAGGGTGRTGTCCAGGTGGGTTTKGAAGATCTCCAGAGAAGGAGACTCCACCACCTCTCTGGGCAGCCTGTTCCAGKGCTCTGTCACCCTCAYTGGTAAGAAATTCTTTCTCAAGTTCCTGTGGAACTTTTGGTGCCTCAATTTGTGGCCATTTCCTCTAGTTCTATYGCTGGCCACCACTGAGAAGAGGCCRGCCCCATCCTCCTCACTCCCTCCCTTGAGGTACTTATRCACACTGATCAGGTCCCCTCTCAGTCTTCTCGTYTCCAGGCTGAACAGGTCCAGCTCTCTCCATCTTTGCTCGTAGCAGATGTTCCAGGTCCTTAATCATCTTTGTAGCCCATCACATCTCCTTACTTCACCTGTCATCAAGTTTTGCTACCTTTAACACAGAAATTAGAGAAACTCAAACATTCTCTTCCCTGTGGTTACATAGTGACAACTAGAATAAACCCTCTCAAGAGAATGAAAAATCAGAAGTAAATTCCTTTACTAAGCAGTTCATAACATACTCATTAAGCACTGCAGAACTTCAGTGCAAAAAAGCCCATGTGCCAAAGGAGATCATTCTGGTCCTGTTAGAGCTAGTTACTCAGCAGGTACAGCATCAAAAAAGAGAGACAGAAAATGATGCAAACCCAAATTATTTTCTAGTAAATACTCAGGAYACAATCAGGAAGCACACTGAATCAGGAGCTGGGAAATACTCCCATGTTCGTGCTATAAAGATGAATTGACTGTGACTCTTTGCTTAACACAACGCACCATTGCCCTTAGCAAATTTAATATAAATAAGAAAGGCAGGCCCTGACCTTAAAACTGCCAYTAATTCAATGTCTCACACATCTCCTCCCTTTCACCCCAAGAGTACCATTATATTTCCATCTGTTATTTTTTCTGATCCTAAGCACAGTATCGTGTGATTGCTCACAACTAACAAATGAATTTATTACAGTTTTCAAGAGCTAAACCACTACAACTAAATTATTTTAAAATTGCACATCTAAAYGCTCTAGTAACAGAACTCTTTCCACTTCCTCCTGTAAAACCTGAGAATATTCCTCAAAAACATAGCTGGATGAACATCATGATTAGTCTGAGACAATTCTGAGCTAACTCTCTGTACATTAAGAAAAGCAGGACAGACAGTAGGCTAGAATTTGGCTCTGAAAATTGTCATTGGCTAAATCCTTTCTGAACTTTTAAGAACTACTCCACATGCCTTATTGCCATCTTGCCAAAACTTCTGCTCATTTCTGGATGAGACCTATCCAGTGCAAACACGCCTTACGTACTCCTTTGCCATCCCCTACCCAGTGAGCCTGAAGATCCCGGCAGGCATTTGCTTTTATCATCTTGCTCACCTGTGGACTCGCACAATTATCACAACACGACAGAGCACTAGAAATGAGTGTCCTTCACGTTCTTCCTGATTTACCTTCTTACATGTCAACTAACAGCTATTTTTTTTCMTGATTTTTATTTTAAATGCCGACGCTTCCAGTCACACAGAAGCAGCACAAAAACAACACACTCACACACACACTTTTCTTACAGGCACTAGACAGACAACTCTTATACATTGATCAACAACAGTCAAAAAAGAAAAAAAAAAAAAAGCTCCACAGAGGGCACAAGAGAGAAGACCACTGTGGAAATCAAAATGAACAAGTAGTCTATTTTACCAGTTACAGGAGCAACAGGAGACCAGCTGCAGCATAAACAAGCTTCACCATTACTTTAATTAGAAGAAAAATCAAACTAAATGCCTTCATTTGTTCAGCTTTCTTCAGCATGGGTGGAACAGAGCTTATCAAGTTCAATCACTCAAAATCTCTAATCAGGCACAGTGGGAAGAATGCTTTGGGGTTGTGGAGTTGTTTGTTTTTCCCCTCTTCAGTGCTTTCTGCAGATTCGGAGGTGATGCTGTGCCTGGAATGCAGATCTGGAAAGATGAAATAGCTGCCGCTTCTCAGATATCAAAACCAGTCAGGATTCAGAGACAAAAGGAAACTAAAAAAGGAAGAGAACATAGGAAGAAAAACATCACCCAGAATCATTTCTCAGACACTGAAAATTACCATTCCAGCTTTGTAATGAAGGAGGTCTTTTGGGGAGAATAAACAGGAGTTTATGTTCATTAACATCCCTGCTGAATTTAGAGCACAGAGCAGCACCAGCACTTCAGTGTGCGCCTTTATTTGAGGCAGGTGAACGATACTGCTGATACACTGCAAGCACTCAGTTGGCCAAAAAGTTAAGTGCAGCTGAATATTTTGCTAAATCAGAATAAGTATGATATTTAAGAGGCAAATTTATAGAACAGATACACCATTTGCATGCCAGAATATTATTCTAGAGAATACTTTTGTTCAGCTAATTGCAGATGCACAGCGCAGGTTTTAGAGTAAAGAAACCAAAGGTAGTCTCCATATCCTACCAGGAGCAGGGAGGGATTCACAGTCCCTGTTCCATTTGATAGATCTATAAATTGCCAGGGATACAGTTCAAAACCTGGTGTTTTCTCCGAAGAAATTTGGCAATGAAGATGTCTTGTCACAGTCTTGTTCTTTGAACTCCTGAACGCAAAGTCATTCAGGAAATAAAAATTCTGATGCCTTGAAATCCCTTATGCAGGGCTGAAAGCTCTGCTTTTGTTAGGCTTCTGTCACAGGGTTAACCTGAATCCACTTCAGGCTACTCCCATATCATTGTATCTTGTTGGTAATGTTGGTAACCCTTCAGAGGAAAGCTGGAATACCTCCTCCTCTCTCCAAGCTTCTCTGGAGCATAATATTGACCATAATGGAATGGAAGTGGAGAAGTGTTTTCTCAGAAAACAGAAAGCCCTTGTCCACACACATCATGGGGTTTGGGTCCTTTAGGTATATAGCATGTCTGTATTACTCATTACCTGTGCACATCCTTTTTAACATTGTAGTATTCTACCCATTCTTCACCATTCCATCCACTCTGATGCTCGTTAAGCCAAAAGGTGGTTCCTAGATCACCTGTGGCCACAAGCAGCTGAACTCTAATCTCTGATGGCATGAGCCTGTCCACACGAGCCAGCATTGGATCAGGTCCTGGATTGTTGAATCAATCAGATTTTGGTCAATCTTTTCATTTGTACATAAAGCAACTAGAGCAGCAAAACAAATAAACAAAAATAACAGTGATAACCATTTCTAACAATCTGGGAACTGACCTTCATTACAGTCCAATATAGTCATTTACAGATCGGATGTAATTTCCATTGTTATAAATGCACTCAGGAACACGAACAATGGGCATGAGTAAGTACCAAACCAGATCTAAGTAAATACCAACAGCAACATAAATAAATTCATTAGATTTTAAATGCAGGCAGCAACTACAGAGGCAGCAAAACACATAAAAAATTAAAGAATTCCTTAATGTTTATTTTTTCATAAATATTAATAACAAGTTTAAATCCCATTGTTTCTCCTATTGCAGACCCAGGCCACGGCTACTTCCATCCACCACTTTTCCAAGGTAGAGAGTAACATATAAGGGACACCAGTGTCTGAATGCTTGGCTACTTTTGATGTGCACAGCAGTGGGAGGAAACAACATGGTAAGAGCAGCTTGTCCCTCTTAGTGAGCCATATCTGCGTTAATAATTCAGGGACACATGAAATACAGAGCTGCTCATGCACATCCTCTAGTCATCCATYATGTATAAGAGTAACAACTAGAGCGCCTCAGAAATTAATGGGTTGTTACTAGATGGGCTCCCTGAAGAGTACCTAGAACCTATTAAAATACCCCACTAATTTGTGTCTCAAAAAAAAGTGTTCCAAGACACAACTTCATTCCCCAAAACAGCAATCYGTACAGCTTCCTAAGAGAGCACTTCAGTCCCCCTAAAGAGTAATTGAATTATAGTCAAAGYACAGATGATTAAAACTTTTTTCCCCCTAATTCACCTGAAAAAGTAGATTATAAAAGAAAACACTAATCTTCGTGCTGAGCCTGAGAACTTATTCTTAGTTTTGCTCATCATCTGTGTGTATATCAGTGAATTTTTGACTGGCAAGAGAGAGGAAAATACACAGCAATCTGGCCTGAGCTCACTTTTAATCAGTTAGTGTAAAAGCTGCCTTGCTCCTTCCAAAGGAGTCCAAAATGAAGCTTTCTCAGAGACTCTTCCKGCCAGCTGCCACTCACTGCTGAGACAGTTCAAATCTTGTTTAAAATATTTGATGCACAAGTGTTAGCAAAGTGTAATTTTAAGCTCCAGAAGCAGTAAGCTTCAAGGCAAGCAACAAGTACGATAAAAGCTAAAGAGACACTGAATAATAGTTTCCTCTAATGATTTCGSTAACCCTAAATATTTAAAAACACAGAGCAGCAATAGGCTCAGCACTCAGTTTAGCACAAACAGTAGAATTTATTTATGAGATCTTCACACAGTAATAAGAAACCTTTTACCARGCGCTTCTGTTGTGACCTGTAACAACAGATTCACCACATATCACCAGCCAAATAATCACATAATGGAATGAAATATGACCCAAGGATGAGTGTCTTATTTAAAGCTGCTGTGAGCTGCTCAATAATACATATGTTAGAGCTCATTTTCCTCCTACAGTACCTCAGGGTGGTTCAATATCTATTCATAAGAAGATTTCTCACCTTATTTCCTAGATTTTACATGGCCTTTCCCACAGGCAGATTTCAGAAGTCAGCCTTTTTCATGGCCAGCCTGACAGTTTTATTTATGCCAGCAGCAGACAAGAGTCTAGCAACAGTTTCTTCAACAGCTGGACAAAACCATAATGCCCCAGTCCTGAAATTTAAAATTGGATTATTGCCTTAAGAAACACATCATGCTGTAGGCATCTTGTGAAAGTCAGTACAACCRGGGAAATACAGAGGAACAACAGGGACAACCAAGACTGGTCTTAGAACGAAGACCTCTAAGGAAGACTGCAGCTGCGGTAATGATATCCATCCTCTGGGTACCTACACCTGTGTTTTCCCACTGGTCCAAGGGCCACTGAGAAATTAAAGGCAGACTAGACTACTGTTATTCTGCACACCTAACATTACCTTCCCTTTCCAGCTAAAGGGATMGCTACTAGGAGAGCGGGCACAAGCAAGAACACAATGCTCTGGAGTACAGAAGAGCTGGAATACGATGAAGAGTAACAAGTGCTCCCCTGCACTGCCATCTTCTGCTGAAGCCATGCATTTTTTTCGGCCCTTAGGAATGATATCACTCCTCGCTTGGGATAATTATATCATTTGATGTTCATAGAAACAATACAAAATGTAGGCCCCTTTTTTCCTATAGCATAGTGATACCGATCAAGTTCTTGTCTAACATAAGCTATAGATATATATATAAAAAGAATACATTATATATACATACAGATATGTGGGTGTTTTAGTGAGCAACCAAACCTTAAGTCCTAAGTACATCATGCCTGAGGAAATTCGGGAGCAGATGGGTGCAGCACAGGCAGTGCTTTAATTTAAGAATTAAAATAACCAGTTAGTTTAATTCTTAAACTAACACCATGGGTCCCAATTGCTGGCCCTAAGGGCTAGAAGTCGAGAGCTCTTATTTAATACTTGGAAAGATCTGACTTTTTACATAGGCTATGTTTATTAATCCATTTAAGCCCATTAATCCCTTCTATAGCCAAGTAAACAGAGATACTTCACTCCTCCTCTTGTTCTCTAAGGCAACAAACAAAGAGGAAAACTGGGAGAAAGTCACCGATGCGCTATCAAGTTGACACTGCAAGAGCAGTTCATTATATTTCTGTAGAAGGAATACAGGAAAGATGTGATTTTTTCCAAGAGAAAAGCTTCTTACAGTTCAATTAAGCAGGACTTGACTTCAGGATGAGAGTTCAGCATGGAGCCCCCAGTGACTTAGCAGGACTAATGAAGAGTCTCATCCTGCTAAGGCTTGATGCTGGGTGGTAATGACCCTCTCTGATGTCAGTGGGATCATGCTGTATTAATATTAATAGCACTGCTTSCAATAGCAGAAATGTGAACCAGACTTTGCAAAAGAGCTGATGCATGAGCTTCTGGTCCTCTGCTTAACTGCCCAGTACATTTTATTATAGCCCACAAGGGACTGTAAACATCATTATTTCTGTGTCAGGGACCCTCTCCTCTCTTTSTCCATACACATGACCCAGTTTAGCCCAGTACAGTGCACTCTGGTATATGGGATCTGCAGAGGCCTGTTCTAATACATGCACTAAACTTGGAGATAACATGAGTTGTCCACATATAAGCTAATGCAATGATATGTATTTATATTACTCCAGACTGACTGCAAGCATCTCATCTCCAAGTAAAATTCTTACCCTTATCTGGATGAGCACTGTACCCTTCAAGTTTATAATTAAAGTGCTATTCCTAACTCAACTTGGAAAGCTGAGAGAGGTATTTATATTAAACAGAAAAATAATCTTGCCTTCAGAAAGAGTTCCTCTGTAGAAGCACCCACATGACTAGGAAAGACGTTGTCATATCTTGTCAGGGTGGGAGAAAACCCACCAAACAACGATGTTTTAGTTAAACAGGGAAAAAGTGTTTGTATTTACTCTGGAAGGGGTCGAATGCCTACGGAAGGGAAAGAACAAGCACATTTAAAATGTTAAATTTGCCAGAGGTACAAGTAAAGTATGTGGTCACTCTCTGAGAAGGAAAGTAGTTCTTAAAAACACTGAGAACTTTCAGGGCTGTTCAGCCCAGAACAAGAGCTATGTTTATAASTCAAAGCCCACACTACAACCATGCTAAAGAAAAATGTGTAAAAACTACATCATTTCTGCCTCCCTCCTGAAGTTAGTGCTCATACCTGTTTGAGTGGCAGCAGCTCACACTTTGCACCACCTCATTACAAGTCCTGCTCCGAGCAGCTCACAGCACTGCATGTACTCATCACCCTTTTTGTGTATCTCTTCATTTCTCCTCTTCCTTCAGCTTCAATGACTACAGAGCCACAGGAGCAGAGTTGTACAAAGCAATAGAGCAGTAATTCTTGTAACAACTTTAATAAATTCCTAGTCTACTTAATCAAGTAATTTGCCGACGTCAGAAAGTGTATATTCATAGGAGCCTAGCTAAGAGGATAATGCCACCTGAGGGTGTYCCTTTCTGTTCAAAAGGCTGTAAAGCCTTGCATGCCTAAGGTATAGCAATGATTAAGCCCTGTTAAAGGTAGTAATACTGATTCCTTCTGAACAAAGTTCAAGACCATTAAAGAGCCATAGAAATTCAGAGCTAAAAGAAAGTATTTCATTATTCTTTGGGATGGCGAGGCAAAAGCTCACTGAGCCTGGCATCTGTGAAAGATYTGCAGCAAGTGCTTTGCAACACCACAGCCTAGGCACCGACAGCAAYGCACAGACAAGGAAGCACAAGGAGATGCTGCCTCCTGAGAGCTCATCATCCCTGACTGCTCCGTCTGCAGGGAGCAGCAGATCCTCCTCTTCCTTTCCAGAGCTGCAAAAATGAGTTGCTCGAGAGACGTTTTAGGTGAGAAGCGCAGAGGCTCCCAAAGAGGATGCTTCATCCCACACAAAGTAGGTGTCTCCGCTCTGTTCATCATCAGGATTTTCCCTCCCATCAGTATACAGAAAATGCTTTCCCCTCAAAGCAGCTACAACTATTGCAGGGAAGTTTGCAAAAATGYCAGAATACCAGGAGTGATTGACAGACATGAAGGAATAAAGCACCGGGCTACATCTCCTTGCTTCATAGGCAGTGGCTGCTGTGTCAAACGCCAGCTATCCTCTAGACCAAGTGACGGCCCTTTGTTTTCCCATTCCTGTATCTACTTCCTTCTTACTGGGGAGGAAAAGGAACTAAATGGATGAGTTGCAGAAATACATGCAGACATTTATGCTCATATTTAACTATCAGACCAATATAACTTTAGAGTTGATGAGCAATTTTAAACTGTTGGAACTGCTGATGGAACCAATTGGCTGAGTGATTCTTATAAAAGAGATTTCCTCRGTAGTGTCCTGCAAAAACACAGCATACAAGAAAATTTCAACCTGTGCTCTCCTAGATACTTTATTTMCCCCCGTTACAACACAATATTTCAGTATGGAAAACCAAACAGGTGTGCATCAGAATATAAATGGTTTTTAATATATTACTTCCTGAGGTAGATACTAACAGCTCCGAACACAAGATTTCTGAAAATGATATTTCTTTGAAACATGCGAAAAGAAATACAGCAGCTTTCTGAAGGCTTAGGAAATTGGTCTGGGAAACTCACTTGTGATTACCATTTTTTAGGCACTATTTTTCCCTCATTTGAGGTTCCCGTTTGCCCTCTATTGATTTTAAATACTGTCATCCTCTGCAAACACAGTAAGAGAAAGGTAAAACATATAACCTCCCACCTACCCACAACGGGTATCATTTTGCTACTTYTGTGGCTAAAGAGATCATCAATAACTGTTTGGAGAGAACAAACAAGAGGAAAWTAAATAAATAAATAAATAAACAGGCTCATTTCAGAGCCTGCTCCCTTCAAAGAATRCCAAACATATCCACTGCAGACYATCAAGAGGAGCCTTAAGACCTGTAAAAAAATAAAATACCAGAACTCAAAGGCAAGCATATGTTAAAGTCTCAGTTGCAATGACAAGATACAAGACGAGAACCTGCTTCAGACTGGTAGATCTTGATCATGCTTAGGGCACAACCTGTCCCTGTGTTCAGAGGAGCTCTATAAATCAAACTGTGCGCGTATTAGCTCATCCTTGTCCAAGTGTTTTCTCACCCAGGAAAGGTGTGATAATTGGCCAGGAACAAGTTGTGAGGAGTTCCCACGCCATGCCGAGAGCAATGTCAACGTGCAGCTCGCACTGTGGCCCCAGCGAGCCGGGGCCAAGGCCGCCCCAGGCCCAGGCGGCTTCCCAGGGCTTCCCACGGTGGGGCCGCCACGGGAAGCGGCTCCCTCTCTGCCGCTGCCTCCCAGCTTCTCCAAGCCGAGAGACAAAAAAAGGTTGTTTCAAATGCTACTGACTTATGCAGCAGCATTAAGAAAACAAAGTACGCTTTTAAAGTCTTGTAAGGTTTTAGCTTCCTTGTGGGACGCTTTGTAAAAAAAGTGTCGCTGCAACATGTCAAGGAACAGAAGACTTGGCACATAAACGCTCCTAACAGCGAGTGTCCCCTATTCTGGCTATGCAAAGCCGTTTCCCTTGCWGTAGCCTGGTTCCTACTTGGGCAGCCCTCATTCAAGGCACAGCAAGGTTGCTGAACGGGCCCAGCTGCTACTGCGAGAGAACATCTCCTCTTTGGAGAGCAGCTCCTCGTTATCCCATTCAGCAGGATTTGACTTCACACCCTTCTGTTACTGCTATCAGTACAGCGTTGAGCGCATAAACACTCCTACGTTTCCTGCTAGACCCACGCAGTCTGGCCTGGCAGCTGGAATGTGGATAGCCTGTTACTTTTCTGCACAGCAAGGCTTATCAGTAGCAGTGCTTAAATAGGTACAGTTCTTGCCTGCGTGACACAGACTTTCAGAGGATACGGGACAATGAACCGAACCTACCAGACAATTTGGAGTGCTCTGCAATGGAAGTAAGATTCCTTCATATCACATCAGGGACACAGTAGCTCCTACCATGAGGAAAGGGAYGAGAAAAGAAGCAGTCGTGAGAGTCGAGCTGTGCTTTTTGCCCATACATAAATGATGCAGAAACAAGCCACGTAGATGCTGCTCTGTAAATCCCTTTTTTTGTTCCTCTGAGAGAATATTAGCTGCATTATTCACTCTCTGCACGACCAGCACTGTCATTAAAGTATAGGACCTAATGATGCATTGTGATAAAACAGTCCTGGAGAAGTTAAATGCAAGAGAAGACATCCTAGTGTGATACTGAACTTACAGATAATTGGGGCAAGAAGCAGGGGGGGAAAAAATATCACATAAATCACACAACAATTTCTGAAATGCCTCGTGATTGCATTGTGCTGATCTAGTCAAGCTTACTGGATTTTTTTTTCTTTTAAAGAAGTAACGACATTTTGATACAGCAGAGGACTCTTGATAAAAACTTTAATCATAGCAAAGTGCTTTAAAAAAAATTACTCAAAGCAGCAACCCAAAAATCAAAGATATATTGACAGTTGGGAGCTACACTTAAAAAAAAATAACTGGTTGCTGAACAACTGATGTGTAATTGAATACTCTATTCTGGTGCATTAACTTATATTTTTAGTTCCAGAAGCACCAGCACCTCAGTAGTTTTACAAAAATAACAACATTCAAGAGTAAGAATWCAACAATATGTCCATAAGGGGATTCATTAGAGAACAATATCACCCATACACAGAGGCAGTAAATATAAATATAACTGTCAGTCACACACAGGGCCTACTGTCATAAGCACTGAATCTTTTTTCTACTTCTGAAAAGAAAGTTTTACCAAGTTACATTCAGCAAGGCTATTGAAAACTGCTCAGTGTTTATTAAAACAGATGATTTCTCTTGAATTTATAGTATATTCTACGTATGTTTTTCATGGGGCTTCAACTCTTGAACATAATTCATATTTAGATTCAAAAGTAAAGATACTGTTTTGAGATGCTAATAAGAAAAAGCATCAAAAAAAACAGATAAGAGAAATTCTAGAATTTTAATACACTGCTTGTGATCTAAAAAGTTTTCAATAGGAAGAAAAATTTATTATTTTCTGAGCAATTAAGAGAGAGAAAGAGCAATATTTAGATTCTTTTTTTTAAAGATATTTCCCTGTGTTTTTGGTGACCCAGGTCCTTTCTCTCCTTGCCCGGGACTCTACTGCATTTAAAACAGGCTTTAACTTGTTTCAGTTCTGAGTGATGACCATGTTACACTGCTGGCACATTTCTATTACCGCACTAAATGATCCTCCTTTCTTCTTCTGTAGGTTCTTTATTGTTCAGGGATTTGGGGAGAAAAGAGAGCAAGCTTCTCTCTCTYTCTCTCTMGATATATATGTATCTAACAAAAAAACCTCAATATTTCTATTACTTTTTTGGTTTTGACTTCATGATGTGCCCCCTCCAAGGAAATGGGGAATCAGCCTGTCATATGTACTGCTTGCACAGTGTAAGAGCCAAAAGGCATGTTTATTCTGTAAAACAAATGAAACATTATAATGAAATAAGTCTGCTTTCTCCACCCTGCTCTACCATTATTTCATTACTGCAGCTGTTTCAATAAGCAGTTCTTGCTACAAAATGCACACTAATTACTAGTGTAGCACTAKAGGGGCCAGAGCCTTGTCCAGGAAAGGCACTTGCTAGATATCAGCAAAAAAGTAAGCAAAGCTGAGGGAAATGTAGTCATGTAATACATGAACAGCTCGCATAAAGGCAAGTCAAAACACTCCACAAAATTACTTCTTATGAACAGAACTTCAACTTAATGCCTCAGAATACAGGCCAATTTTCACCAAGAGAAAATAAGCACTCAATATGTTACACAGAAAAATCAATGTTGACAGTCTTCTATGCTGGGTGCCTGGGACTGCAAGAGGAGAGGACAAGAATCTTGCTTTTCCAAACCATCCTCTTTTCCCAGATCAATACAGTTTTACCATTTCTGAAGATATTAGTGTAACAGGTAATCAACACTAGTAAGCATAAAAACCTTTTGGAGTCCTACACAAGTCTGCCAAAAAAGACAAAAGAATTAGTACTGTTTCCACATAAAAGAGAGACAAAACTTTTTTCCAGTTAAGTACTTGCTGTAAGCCACATGGGACATCTACCTTCAACAACAYTGCAAGTCTATTATTTTGATCATGAGAGACAACTGAAAAATAAACAGAAACAGGAAAAAAAAACCCTTCAAGGTACTATATGCATCTTTGAGGAAGACAAGGAAAGAGATACCTAACCATAGCTAAGATTTTTTTTTAATAAGTAATAGTTATATGTTAAGGAGTAGCTCTGTCTTAGTTTCAAAATATATTCAAGGGGCAAAGACTCCTSCACTGTTCTGTGAAGCAGCTGAAGCAAAATAGTGAGCCAGGTGAAAAGCCATGCCCCTAAAGGAAGGCTGCTGGGAATGTTTTCCATTTGCAGGCATGTTTGCTTGCCACTGGCAAGCAGGAAAATCTTTTCAACCTCTAGCCTAGATTGCATTTTCATCCCTTGGTACCTTCACATCAAAGAAATCCTTCAGCATCTTAAAAAAAATAGAAAAAAAAAGAGAGTTAACTCAGGACAGGACAACGTACATTGATGCAGAATGCAYAGAGTTTAGCTTAAAGAGTTGTGCAAAGCAACTCTCCTCTGACATAACATAGGTAAGTTATTTTTGCTTTAAAATACACATTTCTATTTTCTTACACGTTGTGCCTTGTATAGGAATAACTGGAAAAGAATGAATAGAAAGGTGAATAGATTGAATAGGAAAAATATTGTACAAAACTGAATGACAGCTTATTTAAAAGCAGCAGTCTGGCCCCCATTTAAGTATAGGAGAACTGGATGAACACTTCAAGAGACTAGATTCTTCAAAATAGTGATTGGAAAGTGGGCCGTTTCTTTCATCCCAGATCTCCTCCCTTGCTATATTAAGGTTACAGACTCACMAAAAAAAAGTATAAAAAAAAATCTGAAAGCAAGAAATACTTTTGTTCTGGTAAACATCATAGAATCATAGAACGTAGAAGTAAAAGAAGGTAAAAGTTTCTGAACTGGAAATAAAGAATCTTTCACTGATTTTTGTGTTGAAGCTAACATTCTTCTTTGGAAACAGGAACTTTTTTCCACTAAAGAAAATGGATTTTCATGAACCTCTTATCAAGATGAAAGAATTTTGCCACTCATCACTTAGCCTTTACTGCAAAGGCAGCATCACCGCAAGGTATGACAATAAACTGGCAGAGTTATCAGTACAAAATTATAAGCAGATATTTTCACTTYAGAGTATCAGTTTATTTTCAACTTTTCACCTAGCTTACAACACTTCAGCTGAAGAAAATTATGTAGTATGCACTCGAAAACTTCACCAGTTTTACTAAATACTCCTATACTAGAAATAGACAACTACAAAAATAAATGGATCAACAATTTCCATCCCCACTATCATTTGCATTCACACTTTATTAATCTCCTGCAATTTCTTCATGCACACAAAATTTAAGAGATTAGCTCTCTAGAAGTAATGAGAAAAGTTATACAGTGGATTCGGTTAGGACACATCCATGAAAGCATGTAGAAATACTGAATTACAATGCAAAAAAAAAAATCTAGATTGAAATTGTCATCTTAAATGATAGTACATCTCCATTGCTAAGGGATGAAGTGAAAATTCAAATTTGTGGATAAAAGTCTAAAAAGAACAAAATGAACTAGCAGCAAAAGTAACAAAATGCCCCTTTTGACCACTTGTAAATAAGAGAGAATTTTGAAGATCAAAGTCATTATAATGCAGATATTGTCCTGTAAAAATGTTACAGAAATACCACATGGAAATATACCAACTTTTCCTAAAAGGAAAAAAATCCAACATGTCTTAAAGCAGGTATTGCAATGGCTTCCTCCTCAATTCATTTACACTCACCTTTATGGTCAGAACAAGCTATTTGCTACAGAAAACTACACATTCCTATGAGAAGAACTAATCAGATAACACTCCAAGATTCCTCAAATTCACCTAAATCCTTGAATTCACTATGCAGTGAGTCCAACTAACTTTCAGACTGTGGTGTGTGTGAGACTCGGTGACCTGGTAATATGCAGAAGCAATACAACAACTAAGAGAGAGTGAGAATCGGTAACAGATACACTAAACAAGAAAACCAAACTTACAGTGAAGTAAATCTGAAGTCTGGCTATGGGAAAGGATGACAAGGTAACATGTTTGCAAGTCTGACCAAGTTACAAATACACTTTCATATCTTGTCTCAATTCAGATGGTTCCACCAAGCAAAATCAGGTTGTAGACAAATAAAGACTGTCCAGCAAGAAAAGTAGCCATCTATTTAGCTGTATGTAGCTACACCTGTATTGTGGGTCCATAAGAACTGAACACATGCCCTGACGGATTAAACTTGCAGGGCATGGTTGCACACTCCCAAAGGTCCTCTTATCAGGATGGTAAACACGGATGGAAAAAAAGCAGGAGAGACAAATCTGTATCTTACTATKTGAGCACCGCATGAACAAGTTGCTGAATCATACTATTACCCATTATGAAGTCTTTGTATCTGCAGTTCATTTCAATAGACACATGACAATAAGATCTCCTCTGAGTCCCAAGGTAAAAGGATGTCTTATAGGTTTAATAACCTATGAACACAAGGAAATAGTCATGAAACCACCGACACAGTAAGCACTAAGTTGGGCCCACAGTCCTGCTAACAAGTGATTACTGCTGAAAAAGACACCAAAATTTTGATCCAAGCTAGTGGTGGAGGATTCATTAGCTCTTCAGCTAACAAACCCTTTTAGCTAAGAAAAATGTTTGCTGAGGTTTAATGTTTTCAAGAAACTGGGCAAAAAAGGCAAAAAAAAAGAAGAAAAAAAAAAAAAAAGAGAGAGTAGATTAGTTTCTAAAGCTTCCCATGCAAGAGGCACGAGCACACCAAAAACAAGGTTTCTATGGTAGCTCAACCCCCATATGAAAACTATCTGGCATGAGGCTTTGTAGCAATGCTCCCATTATGTGCCTTTACCAGGCATTTTAACATGGGCCTGAACAAGCATCTGACTTGTGTGACAGCCAAAGYGTCAATTCAAACATCCTAGCAATTTCCCACCAAATTACTTCATAAAAGGAAAACTAAGCGTCTTTTAAAGCTCTTTGAATGGGTTAAAGTTCTTTTGCTGATGTGTGATGTATTGCTGAGAAGGCAGAGAAGTATCTTTCAAGCTGCACTGCAATATTTACTGCCATTGCACAAGCTCATTAATGAGTTAAAAACATCAGGAAAAATAAAGCATAGGAAAAATAAAGACATTGATGAGAGACCAAGTTAAAGTGTTCACTAGCTCATTCATAAGGCAAGTTCACCTAAATTCTGCACTGCTCTTTTCAATGTCACATCTCTAAYCTGAATTCAGACTACCTCCTTTTAACGGGTATTGCTTCATCTCTGCGAAATGCCAGATCAGAAACACCCCAACAACTGTATGGCTTTRTTTACTGCAACAAACTAAAAAAAGTGGTACACATACAAAAAAAAAAATGGTACACATACAAAACTGACAAATACACTGGTGGGAGGATAGAGAAGAACAAACAAACACCTCATGTGCACAATTTTGGAACCTTAATTTCCATTTTGTCCAGTTGTTAACACTGACCAGGTGAAAGTATGAACACACCAAAGCCATAGAAACTTTGGTTGGAAAAGACTTGTATGCAATCTCGCCCAAGCCTTGCAGATGCAGGGCTATCCCCCAGACTAGGCCAGATAATTCTGGCTGAGAAGAACAATAAACAGAAACTTGTAATGTTTCCATGGCCTTCTTCCAAGTCAGATCTGCACATTTTGATAATCAATCATGATTATTTCCCTAAGTTAATAGAACACTCAATTTAACTTTTACATAAAATAGCACTGCCAAGGCATCACGAATACCTACTTCTACCTTTTAACCCCAGAAGTAATTCAAGTAAAGTACACTTGCTAGGATTAAAATTGCAGCTCTCCTGCTTTTAGATAGCAAAGGTCCAAACATTTGAAGTGAATATTCTTCTTATTAGGATCCTTAAATCCATAGAATTCATCATTTCCTACCAATTCTTCCCAAACTACTTGTTTCAACTCCTGTGAAGGACAACACAATTAGGAACTATTCACATGACCTTTTAAGATTACGATTAAATATACACAACCAAAGGAACTGGAGAAAAAAAAAGCATAGTAGAAAAGCACAATAGGTTATCAGCTGTGAAGCCAAGAAGGTTGAATATGACTTCTAGATTTGTCATCTTGGTGCAGAAGAGCAAGAGAGGCACAAGGGCAAGAGATGTTAGGGTAAGAGACACACACACAAACATATGCTATCTATTTCAGCAGCAGTTTCTAGGACCTCAAAGAGGTGCCAAATTGCCCCTGCCCTTGGCCTTGGGCCAGCAGGGAGGGCAAAAGAGGTGCACACTGTGCTAGRTGGTCCATGCTGATTAGCATCTCTTCCCTTTACACATCCTGAAATACTCAAAAGAACAGAGGTAAGGAGAAAATACAGCTGAAAAAATGTGATGGTAAATTAGAATTGCAAGACAGAAAGCATAAGTAGTAGATATTAGCATATTTCTTTTTAAAGTGCACATAAAACATTTATGAGGAATAATAGCAAGGCATTTCTGCTTAGCTACTGTATGCAGAAAAGGTTATTTTCTAGAGAGTAATGTGCACATGTATCTTTGAACTTGCTGATTATTTTTGCTCATATACCCGGAGGATTCAAGAGAAGATGCTGTGCTTGTATTGCAGAACAACTACTGGTCAAAAGGAGGCTTGAACTTCCACTATGGTGCTACAAAGAAATGGCAGGATATTATAGCTGACTAATTATTAAAGTCCTCAAAACTTCATTTTTCCTCTATTTACTTATCCCAATATCAGTTGTCYTATCAACAACAGATGTGCTGAATTTGGTGATCATGTTAAGCCACTGAGGAGTGAAGGAGAGATTTTCCTAGAAGAAAAAAAAATGCTCAACACAGCCTCAACATGAAGGTTTCTGTCAAAACTCTTACAAGAAAGCAAGCATGAACATACTTACTGTTAATGAAAGGCTAAGGAGTAGCTGGCTTTTTCTATCTCAAAATGTTCCCTTAGTGATTTATTATGACTTATTAAAGAATTTAGGCTCACCCTGTCAGTAAAATTTATCTTATGTTTCTTAAATAAGATCTGCAACAACCTGATTTTTTCTCCATTTAAGAGAAAGAGTTTATTGTATGTAGCTAGTTAAGACAAGAGCCTGTCCAGACCTTGTCACATACTAAATCACTGTAAAACTGGTAGATATGGCATAACTTACAGTCTAAAAAGCAAGCAGGACTTGTTGCACATAACCAATGCAAAGAGCTCCCCTGCATGTTGTGGCCGTCACCAGCACAGCTCTGTGTAAGCAGCTTGTCAGTCTGTAGGAAACAGAGTGAAGTGTGGAAAGTACAACCATCACCGATGGCCCCTGCGTTTGCTGCTGTGTCACCCGAGCAAAGTGCATTTATTCTTCTACTTATGTCAAGCTTGAGCTTTTAAAATATAAACAGAACAAACAACCCCTGCTCTGTAATCCTGTAGAAGGTAAGTGCCAACCCCGGCTAAATCCACTTCATGAGCGCTCTCAGCTGTGGCTTAAGTACCTGAATACTCTTACATACCTAATAACTAGGCAAGTCAGTAGCTAAACTAAGATTTATCCAATTAAATAACTAAATGCTCCAAACTGTCAGAATGACTCAACCCTCCTGAGTATTTTCCTGATAATGTAAAAAGAGCTTAAACGATTTAGATCTTTACACATATGCTGCACTACCCCAGGCAAATCCACAGTCCTACAGAACCACTAGAAGCAGCCCATTATTTCAGTTATTTCTGTTTCTCTGAATAGATAGTATAGCTACACAATGTCTCTTCTGCRTCTGTGTGTGTGTGTCTATATATATATATTTATATGTACGTGAGTGCGTGTACACAAAGCTCAGAGTAAAGTTCCTATGGCAGTCAATGAATACCAGACATATTACTACTTCATTCGGCAAAAATTCAGTTTTCAGATTGAGCCTTAGCTGCTTTGCCCTTTACTACAGAAGTGCTATAACAAAACCTATGATTCCTTTCCTTAGCAGAATAGGCAGCACTTCATTGTCATTGAAACCTGTGGATATTAAGCTTTTTGTCACTTAAATACGGCACAGATACGTTTACAGAATCACAGAATGGTTGAGATTGGAAGGGACCTCTAGAGATCATCTAGTCCAACCTCCTGCTCCAGCAGGGACACCCAGACCACGGGGCACAGGGTGACATCCAGGCGGGTTTGGAAGATCTCCAGAGAAGGAGACTCCACAACCTCTCTGGGCAGCCTGTGCCAGGGCTCCATCACCCTCACAGAAAAGAAGTTCCTCCTCACATGGACATGGAACTTCCTGTGTTTCAATTTAAAACCATTGCCCCTTGTCCTATCACCAGCCACTAGAGAGAACAGTTTAGCTTTCTCCTCTCTACAGTCATATCTCAGGAATTTGTACACGTTGATTATATCTCCTCTTATCCTTCTCCTCTCTAGGCTAAACAGGCCCAGCTGGTTTAACCTCTGTTCATACGGTAGGTGCTGCAGTCCCTTGATCATCTTGGTCGCTCGTCTCTGAACCCTCTCTAGGAGTTCCACGTCCCTCCTGTACTGGGGAGCCCAGAACTGCACCCAGTACTCCAGGTGTGGCCTCACCAGGGCTGAGTAGAGGGGCAGGATCCCCTCCCTCTCCCTGCTGGCAATGCTCTTCCTGATGCAGGCCAGGATCTTCTTTGCTGTTTTGACCACGAGGGCACATTGCTGACTCATGGGTAACCTGTTGTTGACCAAGACTCCCAGGTCCCTCTCCACGGAGCTGCTTTCCAGCAGGTCAGCCCCTAATCTGTACTGGTGCCTGGGGTTTTTCCTGCCCAGGTGCAGGACTTACCTTTGTTGAACCTCATGAGGTTCCTCTCCGCCCAACTCTCCATCCTGTCCAGGTCCCTCTGGATGGCAGCACAGCCCTCTGGGGTGTTGGCCACTCCACCCAGTTTGGTGTCATCAGCAAACTTGCTCAGGTTGCCCTCTGTGCCCTGGTCCAAGTCATTGATGAACAGGTTGAACAGCCCTGAGCCCAGCACTGACCCCTGGGGGATGCCGCTGACCACAGGCCTCCAATTAGATGGCCCGATTTATCACAACCCTCTGGGCTCTGCCATCCAGCCAGCCAGTGTAATAAATGCTTCTACATTTTTATGCTCGCTCTTACAATTTTTACCATCCCTCCAAGGGTTACCGACCTTTGAATCCAGCATATTAAAACTATTACTCTTACTGGCCCCTACTCTAGAAAACATGAACCCCTCATGAGAATTTCAAGTCTTTTAGCAGTTGCCCAATTCTCACAACTTCTATCTTAGAGGCTACTACTTCACTTTAGATACTGTGCATTTCGTGGCTCTTCTTCCTCAGTTTGAGAGCTGTAGTGCACATGTGGCTGTCGGTCCATCCTCTAGCAGGCAGCAGTTTCTAAGAGAAGCAAATGCATCTACCGAGCTCCCAAGCATAGAGGCAGCGTGGCTTGCTTGCTCATTCAATAGCAACTCAGCTGCACTAAAGCTCTCATTTCATTTCACCAACTGAGTTTTAAAACCAGATGCATTTGATTCTCCTTAGGAACTGGCACCCCAAACACTCGAGGGAAGASAACAGAGCGAGGGCATTTCCAATGGAGGTTGCCAGGGAAACCACTTGCCTTGTCACTCCACATCCAAAGGGATCTTTACTGCTTAAAACAGGCTCCAATATGGAGGTAGCTGTGGCCCTTACAGGAGGTGCAGAGGACGAGAAGCACACAAGGAGAATTACAAAGCAATTGGTCACCCAGCTGCAGATATATCTCTATGCTCTCTAATAGAACTAAAAATTAAGTGCCTTCTCTCTGTCTTTCTGTCTCTTGTTTGCTATGAGGGAAACGAAGAGAAATATTGAACAAATGTTTTTCTTTTTTCTTGTATTAACTTAGACAAGCTTACAGGAATTGTAATTTAATGCGTCTTTCTTCACTGAGTTTTCTCTTAGAGATGAAGAAGAGTAAAAAAAAACATTTAATCAAAATGTTCTCTTACCTATGTTTTCATCAAAGATCAGTAATTGCTTTTTAGACTAGTGGTTCCAAAGACATGTGGATAATCTTTTTCTCTATTCTTTGGTCTGTCTCTGCTTGTCTGTTTAAATRTCTATCGTAAAAGAAAGAACAGCAGCAGCACAGTGCAATAGAAGGGAGGGCTGGTAAAAATTTGAACAGGTTACCAGTCCCAATACTGCATGAATTTTGCTTTAGCCACCCTAACAGATGCTTGTTTAACCTCTTCTTAGGCATCTCCAGCAACAGGAATGCCGCAACACCCCTCAGCTATCCAAACAATCAATTCCAAGACTCAGTCATGCTACTGGCAGAAAGTTCTTTCCTAATAGTTAAGTATCCATCCCTGCAATTTAAGCCCATTGATTAGTATTAAGATTGCATGTTAAGTGCAAGTTGGAGCTCACGTCTAAGCCCTAAACCTCTGTATGTAAACATTCATATGTAAAAGCTCCATCACTGAGCTGAACATTGTGATCTCTAGCTTAGCCACCACAGAGCTCCATCCAGCCTCAGCCCTTCTTAGAACTTAAGTAAAACTGATAACATAACTATCACATTTGGGTAGATTTGTCAGCAAACAAGTTAATAGCATGTAATATCCCTGACTTCCTACTCCTTCTCCTCTTCTTTCTTTGGTGACTTTAATAAAAACTACTCATTTCCCACATACCTACCCCTCCACTCCTGGTTGCATAAATCARCTTCTTTGAGACAGCAGCACTGAAAGCGGTAAAGGTCCACATCATGTTGCTACATGTCTTTTCTAGGGGAATACCAAGGACTTGAGCTTGCCATACCATCCAAGGAGCAGCCAAACAAGTTGGATCACTGACTCGTGCAAAGAATTAGGTATTTCTTTTCCTTAAAAATACATTATCAAGGGTGAAGACATTTGCTCAAACCATTGTTTTGCTCTACAGTGATGTCAGTATTACAGCAAGACTGAAGGAAACAAACACTTGTTTTGCCCAATTTAAAAGGAAAAAGAAGGCTTGAAAGACATGACAAAGAACAAGTTTTAAATAACTCATAAATGGGAGCTCACCTTCAGTTACATCAGTCCTAATTCATGAGCACAACTTGAAGGCAAAGGAAAAAGTCAAAAGGAAAATGTGGCTGAATTACTATCTTAGGAAATAGTGCATTTTAGTGAGCAAGGAAACTTCAATTCGGATGTCATTAATATCACACAGCATAACACAAAGAGAGCTTGGAGTGCTTTGCCCAAGATCGGAACAGACACAAGCCCTCTTTTCCCAAGTTACCAGCCAAAGATCCCACCACACAGTGCAATCAGTGCTATCAAAGAGCACTGTATTCATAATACAGTGTGGAAACACAAAGCATCATGCTATGCAACAGAGCCTATCCTAGTATTTCCTAGAAAAGCTACTGCACTACTTATACTTAGGCTGTTGTGGAAGTAAAGCCTACCCAACAAGGAAGCAGGAGACACCACTACTCCTTTCTTGGTAGTAATGGCTACTCCTGCTTGAACTAAATGAARTATATCTTCCACCAGCAGTAAGAAGAATCAAGACAAAAAGCACTCCACTTTCCTAAAGAAAAGCCAAGGATAAGCGAAAACTTTCCTAAAATGAAAAAATATTTGTTGCCACATAATTAGTCAAATAAGTTTTACACAAATTCAGTATACTAAGTGCCTTCCTCTCTCCCCTCACCCTCAGGAAAGATCCTTTGCAATTTGACTCTTGGGTGGTACTGGTTCTTAAGCATTTGTTTTGTTTTACCATTAACCCATTTTTAAAAATTGCTTATGACAACTTAAGGTGATGAATATGGGGTCTTATGAATATGGCTTTCTGCTATCRTTTGGATTTCTCTAAACAATCAGTGCTCATCCTAAGAGTAAAGAAAAGCTCATGCCCTTCTTGCAACTGAGTTTTCCTTCCTTCAAATGAATTTTATTTGATGTAAATACTTATATAAAATATTTATTATTTATGGATATAAAACAAAGTGAAGAACAAGTGGAAGAAGGAGATGACTTGGAATTGCATAAAGGAATGTACCTAACAATTGTGCCTCCTTATTGCTACTATTTTCTTAGTAACTCATTATTAACATTTTTTTWAAAATTTTATTTTATATATTTTTTTCTCTCCAGTAGAACAGGTTTGGGCTTCTAAAMGATATCAACCCATACTTTAAAACGTCTTTTTCTCTACCACCCCAAGTCTAAAGTTATAGAACAGATGGTAAAAGTAGTTGGCATAGCATAAAATATCTCCCTGACTGTGCAGATAATTTTGGCACCATGCCACACAGCACAAGTGAATCATTAGCATGAATAACCTTGCCTGAATATGAAGATAACTAAGATGGCTTGGAGGAGGGGTACTTAGGGCTCACTGTGCTCCATTTACCATAGCTTGCTAAGGCTCAGACTTGCTAGGCTACTTCTCTGATCTGCTGATAACATCCRTTGCATCTGTGTAAGTCATGAAATATGAATTTTACTGATATTTGTATTGGAAGTTATAGGCAGATTTGCTTTCAGGACACCAGGTCACTGAAAAAATGGAAGAAATAAAAGTCACAAGAAGTGGTTCTGACATCTTAATCCTGGCTGCAACAGTGACACTGTAGCAGTTCAGTTTAACCTTAATTGAACACCATATAGTCCAGAAAGAGACAGCAGCCAGAAATCACGTTTCATGTACTCAGTCTAGTAAGATCAAAGAACCAAAATGTGTTTTACCAAAGTGTCTTTCATTTAAGTCACACAGCAGGAAGAGAACAAGAAAGGAGTGTTTCCTTTGGGGCTTTGGGGCATATCTTTCTTCAGGCTCTTAATCAAACCAACACAAGACGTGGTAGTCTGAAGAAATGCCCTTATATGCTTCCCCTGTCTTACTGGTTTCCCTCGGTATCTGCTGTTGGTCTTGGACAAAGACAGCACGCTGCACTAGAATGATCACTGCTCTAGCTATTCTCACTGTAAAGATAACACTTTCCTGAGCAGAGACCAGGCAGCTACCAGAGCCCAAGCAAAGAAAAACCAAACCTGGGAAAGCCTCTAGGGAAACACAGCCTTTCAGTTTGCCAAAAGCCCAGCACTTGAATCTCCACGTTCTCCACCATAGGACAAGGAGCGGGCAGCACTGGTAACATGCTGCCCACACTCAGGGCTGCATGAAGGTGGCACCAGGTCAYTCGCACAAGACAAGGGGCAGCAGAGGTAGGTCCAGCCAGGCCAGAGACCACATGTCCCACTGGTGCTCCGCCGGGAAGAGCGAGCTGGGCTGCAGCTCAAGTGCAGGGACAAGTGGTGCTGGCGGCAGCGCCAGCTTCAGCAGGCATGCCCCGTGGTACACACCACACTTCCCTCCTCAGGCAAGGCAGCATGGAGGCTGCGGCTGTCCCCGGTAAGCCTCAAATCCTCCCCAGCACGAGCACCTGCCCCTTCAGCACTGCTCCCCATGGCACCAGGGCAAACAGGAGCCCAGTGAGGAACTGCCACCACTAGGCCAGGACTTGCCATGTTGGACTACTATTGCCCCATTAGGGCAGCCAGGCATGCAGGCGCATTATAATGTCATATATGCATACTGCGGGGATGTCAACAGCACTGTTAGCAAGTAAAGAGCAAGGCTCAAAGAGTAGATTAGACAAGCAAGAAGACACAGGCATAGAAGGGAGCAATGATTTTCTCAAAGCACGTTGTCCTATCTAGCAGGTTTCCTCTCTGATTAATGTTGTCATAGGAGATGATAATATTGCAGAGACCATAGGATATTGACACATAAAATAAGATGTATGCTTTAATTTTCATGTTGAACAAGTCACCTTTTTCAAGTGATTTGCTGAAAACTCTCTCACTCAAAGAGAGTTTTCTTGTGCATAGTGTAGAAACAAAACAACACCACAAGTTTTCCATGGCAAAAAATTGCTCCAAGTCTTTGTAATGTGCTCTGCAATATGGATTTCTATCCATGTGCACTAGTCATATGCTTCGCTGCCTAACTTAGGCACTAAAAGATATCTGCAAATACTTCTATGCTACTTCTGCTGGAGCACAGGGTTTACATTTAAGATTTTACTTTCCCTTTTTACAGCCAGCAGAGCTGAGCTGATTTCAGCTATATTGACAATGAGCTTGCCCAAACTTTCTCGACAGCATTAGCACTTTCATGTTAGGAGCTGGGACACATCTGCATGTCGGAAGGAAAGGGTATCATCTAGACGAGCGGAACCACCATGTGCAAAAAACCCATCTCCCCAGGTCCCCTCTCAGCATTCAGATCCAGGTCCTGCTTCTTCAAAATCCTGTTAACTTAAACAGGAGCTGGAGCACATTCATATAGCAAACAAATGCCGTGATACCAATTAATTACATTGGCACTGAAAGAATAGATGGATAGATGGAAAGCCTGTGAGTGATAGAGGGAGGAGTAGGAGAGATTGAAGAGCACGCATACCTGACCCCATATAGAGTCATGGCCCTAATACTATTTTAAATCTTCACACAAACCACTCCCTATCTTTTGAATTACGAGGGAATTCGTCTCCTCATACTTTCTCAAACATTTGCAGACTTGAGTGACAAAGACTTATTAAAATGTATTAAAATTTCTATTTCCATGACTTATCAAACATTAATAGTTAAATGAGAATGGAGTTAAACGAGAACAGACTTCTAAATCTTCTAYTTCTTTCCTACCACAATAGTTGAAGAGTTTTAAAGAACAATGCATTCAAGGCTAATTAAAGTGAACTTCAGAGCCATTTTCCTTCAACTGAGCCATCTTTGTCATCCTATATAAGTTCTCTTGCGTATCTACCTAATCTGGTAATTATTGTTCCTCAGAGACACATTTCCTGTATTAGCCTTTCTTACTTAATTTTCATCTTTTGACAAATAAATTTTATGGCCTTTCAATAGTTGACACATTTTATCAGCATTAATTCTAACTGAAATTATAAATATTCACTGGTGAGGTTTATTATATGAGATATCTTATGTGTCACAGCACTATGTTATAATACCTCAGTCTAGACGAATTAAAGCCTCTTCTACTAAGGCAGCACTGTACAGCTTTGGAGATAAGAAAGCAAATACATATCTTTTAAATGCTGCTAGATTACCACTGTGCTTTTTTGAGAAAAAAATAAGAACTTTAAGATAAATTAAAGTCTTAGGCCTATTCTGGTATTACGCATTAGTGTTAATAATAGATTGACTCATTCTGCAGGAAAGTTTTAAAACAGAGAAAATATGTAAGTTCCTGTCTTGGCTGACAACATTAATATCTTTTGATGACTAAAACACATAAACCATATTTAGTCCAACTCTCTCTGAACAAAGCAATAACCAGAGGGAATCATGCATTAATTTAACTACAGAATTATAGATTGTTATTATTTATGTAATACAATTAGAAATCTTGTTAATTTATACACACACTTAACTCTCTCCTTGAGCCCCTCAATTCCTCAGTAGATTTTTAAGCATACATCTACGAAAGATGGGAGTATCCAAATTAGTACAAATCTTCTCATTGACAGGTTCTGGGACCAAATTCAGGCCACAAAACTTAGGCTGCCTTAGCTTATGCAGTAATAGAGCAACTTATAAAACTAGCATAGATTTTAAATAGCACAACCATAGAGTGGATAGTAGAAATGCAGAAGTGTCAGTACGCTGGATTTGCACAATTCATGCTCTGGGTGGTCAGATCCTAGAAAAAGATCGGTAAGAAACAAAATCAGAAAATAATATATCCAAGCATATCCAAATGTCTGAATGTCTCTGTGTGTATGATTGCTTTTGAACACATGCTGCCACCGCAGCAATTCATTGGAATAAATAATATCAGTGAAACAATGAAATATGTCTTGCTTGTAGCTTACTACAAAATAAAGGAAAATATTGTAAAAGGTAACAATAGATTTATTAATAGATGGTTGTAGGAATAGGATTTTATTTTTACTCTTAAATTTTAAAAAAAGGGCAAATCAAACTTGGCTTTGTCCCTTCCTGCCTATTTCTTAAAATGAAAAGCTTCTTTTTATGCAAAGCCCAAATTGCTTCTGATCATGTTGAGACTTTAAGAAAACAATGCATCATGCTCCCTTAAAGATACAAGAGGAACACCTAGGACTTGGGTCCTGATCAACCCCCCAAATGATGCAAGTGCCAAGCTGCTTAGCTCCATCAAGGCTGTGGTCATTACTGGAAGTGGCAGACATGTTTGAGAAGCATACAAAAAAAGGATGGAAACATGCATGTGGACTGCATGCAATAATGAGAGCTGAGCATTTGTTTTCTAATACAGTTTTGAACATAGAAGTCTGGATTCATGAAGATCTGAATGTGAGCTCAAGTAATCAGTTTTCTTCTCCAGTGGGAGGTTGAACTGGTCGTGTATAAAGAGGAATGGAAAAATAAACATGACTCCATACATGTCCTCTATTGCTAACAGTAAACTACTTGTAACTATTAACCAACAATTCTTCCAAGCAGACTTCACCTCTAGCCTCCTAGAATAATATGATTTGGACCAGGTTCCCTTATTTTTCTTGTGAGAATGTCATGTGTAAATGTGTCAAAATTTATCAAATCTACTTCTAGCCTCTGCCCATAGATCAGTTACCCTGACAAAACAATCCAATGTTCCCTGCTGAAGTGATGTATTCTTGACAAATCCACATTGGCTGTTCCTTATCACCTCGTCATCCTTTGAGTCTTTCCTTTCTCTTCCCCTTCCCTCCTATCCACTGAAAAGAAGTTTCTTTCTAATGTTAAAGAGACTTAGAATTTTCCTTTCCACTAAAAGCAGAATTTGCAAACACCCCTTGTCTTCAGCACCCTCTGAATCTGTGTCTTTAATTTGTCTTCAGGGAGTAGTTGTCCAAAGGGGACACAGCTCTTCTCATGACTTAAAGAACCAAGAGCTCAGAGCTAATTAGTGGCACCCAAGGGATGCGGCCACCACACTCAGGAGATGCAAGTTCACAACCATTTTGCTGATTCAACAAAAAATCTTGCATTTGAGTTCTTCCCCCTTTTCAGCTTGCATTCTCATCAGTAAATTGAGATGTCAAACACTTATTCTTACATACCATTTATTCGTCCTTTATTTCCTCTCTTCATGCGTCCTTCCTACCTCTTTTCATTTTCCCGCCTCACCAACAGCACTGAAAAGCCTCTACAGAAAATTCATGAGAAAGGTTCATTCATTTCTCACACCACTCAGAAGTTTTAATATAGTATTAATAGGATGTTGCACTCAGGGAAAAGTTTCTTTAAGGGTAGAAAAGCTAAAAATGAGAGAGAATGCTGTTCAAATAGTTATCTTCCAAATTGCCAAGCTGGAGGCAAGTCATTTTCCTTCTGTTCACATTTCTAATTTATTTACATCATGTCTTAGCTGCACCATATATATATGTTCATTACAATTGGAAATTTTTCTAACAGTCAAGTGACTCTTGATGAATCTTTTATAGAAATACCCAAATGGCAAAACCTTTATTTAAGATACAGCATCAGAATATCTTGTTTCTTTCAAAATAGTTCAAAGAATTATTATATGCCCTAGAACTTGAGCAGACAGCATAAAAATGTGATAATTATGAGAACCTATACTATAGGGAACCATTTGATATGATTTCAGACATTTAGTATCTTTAAAATCCTGTTGTGGACTGAACCTGCACCTTTCTTCTTTTCAGCCATATTCTATTATTTTGCTTTTGCCCTCATCCTCATGGCTTAAAGAATCATCTTTTTATCACATGTATAACTTAATAGGAATACTAGCTATTTTGTGAGGTTATAAAGAAAAAAAATGCTCTTACCTCAGTGGAAAACTGTAGCAATGAGGAATCACAAAACCAGCTAGAGGTACCTTTAATTAGTAATAATTAGCCTGAACCTGGCACATCACTGCTAATATTTTTGAGGGTCAAAAAATGTTCAAAAACTGGTTACCTAACCACACCGGTGCTTTTATTATGGCTGGGTAATGCTTGCGTATTAAGTATGTAGTAAAATATAAAGGTTGAAATAAGCAGTGTTTTGCATACATATATTTGAAAATGTTTGCATAATTTCTATACACCTTTTGTGGAAAAAGTCCAGTACTCCATAAGCATAGCTTTCCCCATTAATGGTTTCCAATGTTTAAACAATTCTAGATTTCAAGATATAAGTTGATAATGGCCCACAAAAGTGAACTTAATGCTAACAAAGGTTTTTGTTGGATTTTCTTGTTCGATTTTTTTTTTCTTTTAGAGCAGCAAGTGTTATGTCTGACCTGAAACAAATGCATAAGATTTAGGGATTTAGCATCTGGAGAGCAGTACCAAAAAAGAAAAATACAATAAACTTCCAAATCTAATTTTCAAGCCTTCTTTGTCACATAACAAAATATTAAAATAATACTAGTAGCCACATGAGTATGCACTTCTGTGGCTTTCTCTAAGCTTCACTCTGTTGGAGTGAAATACTCCATTTGAGTATTTGACATCACCAAAGGCATTCAAAAGAAAGGAAAAACAAAACTGGAAAACCAAGTTGACATCAAATTATCTCAAGAGCAAAAGAAAAGTTAAAAATGCTGGCACCTTTCTACATTACTGCTGTGGCAATTTCAAAGCAAGGGATGTAGAAGAAAGAGCATAGACTAGGAGGGCACAGATGACAGTGGCTGACTAATCACAGGGCTCTGGTGCATGAGCTATTGCCCATTTTCAACCCAAGCCCCCTGGGATTGTACTGTTTCTCATTGACCACCACCACCCCGTCCCATTTGCAGTCAGTATTCTGTAATGAATTCCCTTTTTGTCAGCAACCAGCATCTCAGCCAAGCCTAGGAAGAACTGCCACACAGCACAATACAGTTTGCTGAATAATTCTTTTCTCTTCCAAACTACCTGGTGTACCTAGTATTTAAGGGCACTGTTATTTTAAAGGAGCTGCAATTGGTAGAGTGCTCTTTGGAAACTGCATGCCAATAAGATACTTACTCTTATTTCCATAACTGTGCTTTTTTGGCAAATACACCACAGTGTATTTATTCTGCAAGTCTGATACTCCTTCTGAATTGCAGAGAAGCATATTTACATAATAGATCAGGCATCCACCAAGCAGAAGCAGTCCAGCTGCTTTCTGGCTAGATTCTCCCTGTACCATCTGGTTGGCATCTGTCCCAGAATTCGCATGCCAAACACACACTCCTGGACAATAAAATATCCTAGCAGAGTATCATGTGGAATCCCTGAGAAATGAGTTTCCTGGGCATACAATGCTGGTTATGAAGCCAGCCTGACTGCACAAAACACTGGTGGTTCACTAGACCTGTTTACTAGCTAATCCAYAGGATCTCTCTTATTTTAAATTGTTTAAGGGAATTAAAAGACAGAAAAGAAATACAGTCCTGGAAGAAAAACATGTCAACAGCTACCCTTGCTTGTTCCATGGATGTTATTCAGCTACTTAAGGCAGGTTCAGGTCACTTTGCATTGCTTTTTTGTATTCCTCTTATACACCTTCAGGCTTTGAATCCACTACAAATATTTAGCATTGACTGTTCTCAACTGTCTTTAAGAAATAAACCAAAATTTTAAAGCCTTTCAGACACCCAGAGATGAAGGTGACAAGCTCGCAATTTCAACCCTCTTTCTTTAAAACAGCTATAATCTTGCCTGTTAAAACAAAAAAACAGTTTATCCTGGTGGACAGACGTATGCCATTTGTACTCCAGCATGACCTCCCAGTAGCCTATTCAGACAAGCACTGCAAACCCAGGTCCAGTTGAAGGCACATAAAGAAAGGTGCAAAAATTGAAAGTTAACGTTAACTAGAAAATTCAGCCAGAGCCATCGGAATATGAAGGACACAGAACTTCTTTCAGTAGGATTTGCTCAGACTGCAAGGTCAAGAAAGCAAGACCGATCCACTATTACTGTCTACTGGCTGTTCTGAAGTGCTTTTTTGGAGACAAAGGTTCAAAGCTCCAAAGTTACACTTGACAAATGAACTATTTTAAATTTCACAACTACACAGACTTATGTGAGCTTTAAACAGACTAAAGACGCTTTGAATTTTTATTTTAAAGCATTCATTTGATGTCAAAGTTTCTTTGTAACCTTGATTCATTTATGAGCACTAAATTAGGTGCCCCAGTAAGTTTAGCATATACAAAGCATAAGTCAGAAGCATTGATATCAAGATGTCTTTTTTAAAGTAGTTTATTTGCTTCAGAGGATACCTTAACACATCCTTTTTGTTGGTTTTTCTTCTTTATTTTTGGGGAGCGGCAGAATCTGGTGAACAAAACAGTAAATTAGCAAATTGAAAAATGCTAAATATTCATGAAAATAAGCAGCATTCTCCACGTTGACCCCCAATTTTAAAGTGTTTGAAATGAATTGATTACCATATGAAAATCATCCCCACTTGAAAAAGATCTTTCAACTTAGGCAGAAATATTTGGCACAATTCCTCAGGCAGAATATGTACAGCCTCCAACTGGAATTTCTGAGACTGAAGATAGACAGATAACAATTACCCACAAAAATAAGAGGTGAACACGTCCTTTTTAAGGTTGTTTTTCCAAGGTTACTGACAGCAGTCAAAGTGAAAAAGCACACAAAAGAAAATTGGAAAGGCAAAAACACAGAAACTTTCCTACCTCACACAAGTCATTGCATCTTGCAATAACACCCTCTTGCAGGAAAACAGCATGATCACTAAATACTACAGACTGAAGAAAGCTGAAGCAAAGGGCACATGGGGAGATAAGAGAAAAAGCCACAGTCTGTCTCAGGAATTCAAGAAAGGTCTTTTGGCTTATTCGTCACTCATGTAAGAGTGACAATGACAACAAGAACTATGAGGATTCAAGGATTTTGTACCTTGCTTCTAAGAATTTAAGTGCCAACACTTGAGAGCAAGGTACGAAGTGCTTCCTGACAGGTTGTCTGTCAGATACCATGAAATTGCCTTGAATTACCTGTTGCAGGCAAATAGGATGGTTTCCCGTCCCAGGGCAAGCATCCAACTGCTCACTGGCTCACAGTATACTTGCTGTCATGGAAAATTAAGCTCTTCGCTAGAAACCAAAAAGAGAAAAAAAAMCCCTACATTTACTTTCATGGACATCCTACCTTTGGCTGCCAATACATGGTGCATTAAAACAGCGCAGTAACACCAGGGAAAAACTTGTTGCCCGAGTAGAAGCTACAGCAGCAAAACTGTAGAGTGAACTGTGTGGTRTTACAAGTCCTGGCTTTTTGTCCTTTGTTTTCATAGAAAGCCTATTTTAACAGGTATTAAGCATTTCAGATGAAGGAAGTCCAAGTTTGTGGCTTCAACTGAAGGGGTAGTATCATTACACAGTCTTTGGGCAATTGCATAGCATGTATTTTTGCCATAGCATCCGACATGATTAAATAAAACCAGAAGAGACATTTCTGGCATTGAACCAAGATTTTTGCAAGGGGTAAAAAGTCCCTGGATCATGAAAAAAATGTATTTTGGCTAAAGAACCTAGATCCTCTACTCCAGATACAAACCTGTACTATGGATATAAACCAATTATCAATCGCACTGATGAATACCACTTCTGATTTGTATGCTTGTGATGAAGTCACTGAGAAACTCATAGTGGATTGGTATGTGCGCAATGCCGGCAGAGCAAGAAAGGAGACCAGAGACTCCTCTGTGATGTGTGCATAATTCCGCCTCAGGAACCTCTGCAAATAACTGCAAAGAGACTGTCAGGAGCGGGGAAATACAACAGCTTTGAGTCCTGTTCTCTTGAATATCTTGATCCAGAAGGTAGCCAGAAATAACACAACTCAAGTTCAGGCCTCAGTCTCAAAACAGGAGTTCCCTATGTGATTTGGCAGTGTCACCACTTCTTTTTGTGCAGCTCACAGAAACAGAACTCAGCTCAAGTCATTTAGCAGTTGACAGGTGAACCYCCTAGCACCACTCTTAGAAGCTAAGTGCTAGTCTTTAAAATAAAGTGGTTGAGATACTAGGCCCTCATAACAAGTATATTAAATGCTTTGGAGTTTATAGCTCACTGACATTTGCTTTCAGTATCTGCAGATCTCTGATCACATCACTGCCAAGATATGCTTTTGTTTATGTGCTACAAAAATAGTCAACAATAAAGCTGTTCTTTGCTATCAACTAAGTATGGTTAGGTCCTGAATATTGCAGAGAGCAGAAGTCATGGCTAGAACCATCCTTGATGGGAAAGCTAAGCATGCAAGTTAGACTAAATTWATTTGGAGTATTTTAGAGCAATGTGCTATTTGTTTTCAACTTGTTATCAAATGCCTTAAAATATCTTGGATGCAACAGCATAGACACTGCAGACTACGAGAGAGTCAGGGCCTGGATTACTCCTCATACATTGCCAAATGGTTCATTTGCACATCACAGCTGTACAGTCACCTTGTCCCATCTGACTTGTAGGAACTGCAATACAGATCTGGAGAACAAAACACTACAGTAATTAATTTCATCTACTGGAGTTGCTAGGCAAATACCATCTCAAAAACTCCTCTTTGAATACCAGCAGCACAATTATACTTCTACCATTCAGTAGAAATTAAGTGGAAATTTGTCCTTGCTAACTATGCTCAGTAGAAAATATTATCAAATCATTTAGCATATTGGGCAACATATTTCGTTGTTTGAGAAGCAAGAACAAGACCAGGATCCTGATCCTGAAGCTAGTGACACAACTTGCAGCCATAGCTATGACAGCTTTCATCAGATCACTGATGCCCATCACCAAAATAAGTGTGTATTAGTGAGCAATGACACTCACAAATTTCCTTGCTGTGATGGTCCAATTCAATAAACCAGACAAAAAGGGAAAGCCAAGGAACATCAGGTGCCAGCTGATTCGTCTATCTACATCAGGCAAGCTACCAAGAAAGTCTTAAATGCAACATGTGTTGTTGTGCAGTACAAAACAATACTTTTTATAATAGCTTGTGATTGAGACCGTGAATGACAAAGGAATAATGAAGATTTTTGTTCAGAGCCCAGTTATCTGAGAGGGAATGAAGGACATTCTCTGGCCAAGGCAGAGCATTACAGCAAAGATTTACATCTGCAGCATAAGTAGTTTTTTGAGAGAAGATCTAAGTAGTTAATCYGTCTCAAAGATCTATGAAAATTCCTGTTGATCACCTAATCCAAAGTTTTCTCTAAAACTCTTATTTGACCAAATAGAGTTAACCAGTCAATTATCAGCTACAAAGCAACTGCTCTTCTTTCAGGCAGAAAGGGTGTGTAAGATGCAGTAAGTCTATATATTTCCTAAGGAGGAAATCAACAGCATGGCAACTGAAGGACTGAATCTCAGCATTCTGCTTTTCTTTCCTTGGACCAGCAAGTTCAGCAGAATTATAAGAGTAAAATACTAAGCATCATCACTTCCTGTAAGATAGTATCAGATGGGCACCGTGATTAATTAGTTAATAGGCTTCAGAGCCCTGCATTTGTTTTCTGGCTTCACTGCGGAAGTACTCAGTAATTTGGAGTAAAACATGGTACCTGCCTCTGCTTCTTCTCCTATTCCTGTAATGCAGGGGAGAAAAAAAAGAAAAAAAAAAAAAAAAAAAAGAAGGCCTGTTTTGTTATGGTTTTGTTTCTATATTTAATTTGCAATAAATCTTCACTTCCAGGGTCTACATTCAAAAGCTATTGTAATTTCTGCCCGTGCACAAGCTACATATTCAAGCCAATTACAAACTATCTTCAGAAATCTCCCTGCTATATTACAGTCCATACTAAAAGCATTCATTGCTGACTCCTTTTGGATACATCAGTGCAGTGCATCAGTTGGAAAGAGCAATAATATTTAAATCTACTGATACATCCTGTCATGCTCTTTCTAAATCCATTTTTAATCACGGATTTCCACTGAGTGACTAGCTTTCATGGCTAGATACACATAGCAACTGACAATTGTTACAGCTGAAAAGCTGGTAATTACACCTGTATCTTTGTGAAACTTCATTTTACTTGGCAGAATGCCTATAAACATTTCTCACCTGTGGACTTGCCATTTATGTTTTGCTTTGACTTTCAACTTTGAATAAGTTCCAAAATACAAAGCAACTCTGGCAGAAACCTTCTCTTATTTTCTAAGGAATGGCCTGTGGTATACCCACAATTAGGTCCAGGTGAAAATTAATCATCTTTCAGTGAGCCTGCAACACTTCTTGAATTTTCAATGAAACCTGAAATCATTCGAACTCTTTCAGATATTTTTGTGAACATTTCTAGCACACAGCTGCAGTTATTGCCCTCAGCAGTCACACTTCTTAACATTCAGTTCAGCTTGAATGACTATCAATGATAAACAGCCTTAGAAAAGCCTATTAGGTGCATTCCAAATTTACTCCAAAGAAAACTAATAGATATAATTTTTGAAAAGGTGAAATACTATTATGTGTGACCTACAGAAATGAGATGAAAAAGTTTACATCTTAAAGGCTCACTGAAAGCCTGTGCTACCAATTACTCAGAGGCCAGTATGAAGAGTTGAAGTGTTCTTTTCTCTAAAGAACAGAAGCAATTTACCACGAAAATAAAAACCACAGCACTGACACACAAGATCTTAGTTGAGGCTGGAGGAAGGGATTAAAAAGYAGTTTCATAAACACTGTTGTAGGGTGAAGGATCAAACCGGCATAAAACCACCTTCCAAACATCCCTGTAAAGAGGTCTGCCCCCTCAGGGACTACATAAAGGTCATGCCCACAAGGAGAAATGTCCCCTTAGTCTCTCATGGGAGCAATGAATCAGAGACAAAGCACAACAGGCAATCAGGCCCTCTTCCAAGTTTTGCACAAACTAGGCTGAACCTAGAGGATCAAAAGAACAAGGTACCTTAAAATTATGCTATGCATGTTCCCTGTGCCACGTTACTTCTATATGAAGTTGGTGTATAAGGATGGATTACTTGCACAAAAAAAAAAATCAGGGCAGATACTTTTGTGACTGCCAATTTTTAATATTCTAGCTAAAATTTACAAGGCATATTTCAGGAGCAAAAAAGAGACAGCACGAATTGTGTTACCAGGACAAGCCTGGATGCCACCCTGTGCCACATGCTCTGGGTGTCCCTACTAGAGCAGAGGGGTTGGACTAAACGATCTCTAGAGGTCCTTTCCACCCTCAGGCATTCTGTGATTCTGTGACAAATTCTTGTTCACACCGTGCTTCATTATAGAACAGCTTGTATGTATGCCGCTTAAAAAATAACACCAGAATAAAAAGTGAAGACCTTCTACACATTAGCAGTGTGAAGCCATGACTGGGAATAAGTCTCCRCAAAACTCACTATGAGGAAACTCATAAAATTTACAAATCAAAGTATGAATATTTCATAAAGGTAGCTAACGTAATTGTGAAAAAGTGATATGGAGTCTATTGTTTCCACTGGAGATGTCATTATGAGAACCCAAGCAAAATAAATATTTGAAGTATTAAAATGCAATTTTTCAGGACATTCAAGTTCCAACTGCAAGTGAAAGTATGAAAGACATTTGAGATCATACTGAGATGCATACATCAGATAGTGAAGCACAGGGAACACCACATGTTTTTCACTTACTACATAGATACAGCTTTGTTATCCTAAATGCAGGACCACCCGCCTGTTTTCAGCCACAACTCCGAGGCAATCGCCACACTGACTTTAGAGCTGGATGGAATCACSCTCTTGGAATGTCCGTCATTTGATCTTTGCATTTGACTCAAGCCAAAAAAATTGTTAAAAACAAAGCAGCAGGAGACACAATACAAGAACTACCTTTCCTCATATTATAGATAAGCACAGACTTCAATTACTTAAAACATTCTAAGTATTCCCAGCCGCAAAATGAATATTAGCTGTAAATGAGACTAYAAGCAAGAGACACACCATCTTTGAAGCCAGTAATGACAAACAAATTTAGGGCTTGAGAGATCTTTTTTTAGTCTTGAGTGAAACTTCTGCTGCAGTGCTTCCCTCACAACAAGTCTAACAAAGACTGGTATCTTGATACCAGGGTTTTAGGAAGTGCAAAACCAAACACATGAAGGAGACTGAATGGGAACAATCAATATAGATTTACCAAGAGTAAATCACGCCTGACCAAACTGTTTGCCTTCTACAACAGCACAACTGAACTTGGGGAAGTGGAGAGCAACATGCAAGTTGGTATGGGCCCACAAGGAGAGACAGAGCGGGGCTTGTTTTCCTGCAGGAGAGGACTTTGGCGCAGGGAAACAGCAGCCACTTGCGAGCACTTACAAGTCAATTTGCAGGACAGAGCCAAGCCCTTCACAGCCGCTCATGGTGGAGGATGAGGGTCAACATACATAGCCTGGAACAAGAGAGGGCCGAAGGGACACAAAGAGCTTGCTCTCACTCCCATGAGGACAGGCTCGCAACATGACTATCTTCCCAGAGAAACAATGCTGTCTCTCATCATCTTCAGAGGTTCACAGGACCTGGCAGGCCAGAGCCCTGAGTAAGCTAGGCTGAGCTCAGGGCCAATCTGGCTTGAACAGGGGCTTGAACTAGAGACCTTCATAGGTCCCTTCCAACCTAAGCTTTTTCTTTAATGATCCCAAACTTCTGATAAGCAGCAGCTTCAGTGCTCTCATTCATCAGCCATAGAGACATACCATCACTCACCATTTCTCCAACTGCAATAGCTTTAACATTTTTAATTTTTACCTCAGGAAGAAACACAGAGTTTCTTGCATTAGGCTTGCACTATCAGGATCCAGTTTTCATCTGTCACAAAACCCAAGTAAGGTTAAGCCAGACAAAAAAAATATCCTTTGTAACTAACCTGAGACTGATTTTGAAAAGAATTCAGTTTTTCGCCCTCCCCYCACATGCACCACCCCATTTTTCCCATGGAAAAGGCCTGAAAGATGTGGAGACGATTTGGATTGAGCTTTTAAATGACTGCAGAAGAACTGCAAAGGAGGACATACAATACAATGCAGAGTCTGTGACAAAGGAAGAATCAAGAGTGCAATCAGGAGCAGCTCAGACAACAAATATATATTTAAATATATACATATTAAAGGAAGCCTTAAGTTTTTTTAAAAGGAATCCTCAAGTACCACACAGTGATGGAGCACTGGGCAGACACTATCATAGGATCAAGGCAGGTGTATGTGCGTACAAGGGGAGAGTTCTTTAGTAGATCATACTGCCAGACAGAAAACAGAGCATCTATGTAAAACCTTCAGGTAGGCACTCAACAGGTAGGCTGACAAAAGTATGTTATTGAAAAGCAGCTTATATTACTATCAATGATCAATAATGCAAGTCTGATGTTAAACATTTTTTTTCATTCCTGAACAGTTAACAAAGGAGTAACAAATATACTGTTACATTTGCAAAAAGTGTGAAAATATTATAAAAGCTTCTTAACATGACACAGGCCTTACTCACTGTAACAAGCAAGGTACTGATCTGAGCACTGTAACAGTTAATCTGTTTAAAGGTTTCTATTTATCTATGCTTTATGATCTGTTTTCTTGTGCATTCTCTAAGCCATTATTTTTACAGAAGCTCCAAAAGAAGAAAAGCCCGCAAGGGAAACCACAGAATTGTTGCCCTGGTATTCAGATATAATCCAAATCATGTTTCATTATGTCTGAAAGCTAAAATGGGTTTTGTTGTCTCCATTTTATGATAAGCTGAAGCAAAACAAAAATCAAGTATGGGCAACTCTGATCTTAAGATGCTTGAGGGTTTCTGTGTCAGAGTACTGAACCCTGCATGTCACTTCATGGCTGTATAATGAGAGCCTACTTCCTTAGCCACCTCAGCAGCAACCAAATATTCACCACTTACCAAGTCAGAGCCAAGATAAAAGCCGTGTGCCTGAGAAGAACGTGCTTACTCTCACTTCTGAGAAGCACACGGCTTCTCAGTATCTTAACACAGCTTAAGTATCCTGCTTAAGCTGCCCTTCACCACGCAAGAGAGCTGCAGCGTATACCAGGATCTCATCTGTGAAACCCTCCTCTTGCAGGAGTTCATGCTGTGCAATTTGCCATGCCTGCAACACAGCACAGGGCACTGCCTCCTCCATCACACAGCCCCATTCTTCTCCTGAATGGAATGACACTGGAAAAAAAAGTGTCCTTTCAAACTACTAAAATCCTTTTCCTGTATTGGGAAATACAGTTTTGGCCATCTCCAAAATTTGTGGAGAATTGAGTGTATCATAGTGCAAACCAAACTTCACCAGTGCTTGCCAGTGGAAGTCATCAGGTAAACTTTCCAAATTTAAAGGGCAGAAGCTTCTAATTCCTGGGATTGTCTTCCCAAAGAAACAGAAGCCTAACCTTTAAGTGACTGTGACCTGTACTTGCACTGCCTCAAAACAACAAGCTTTGGACCTCTGAATTGTTTTTAGCCTTTGCCACATTGCAGTTCCAAGCCTGTGAGCCATTCTATCATCTCATTACATAGACTACAGACAATAGACTGAGTGATTAATTTTCAAATTTACATAATATTTCTAGGAAAAAGTTTTAAGAGAAGAAATGTTAGAATGCAAACAAAGGTAAAGTGTGAGTTTAGGTAGATTTGAATGCCTTTAAAGTGAGTATCAAGAATGATTCAGTCTTATAGATTTCAAAAAATGAAGTTGTGTTCATACATAAACAGTGTGCTTTTATAGCTGTGATGGTTTTCTTCCCCAGCTTAGGGCCTTTTACTTGCATTATTTTCAAAGGTCTCCTATCATTCTTAASCATTCTTCCTGATTTGACAGGACTATTTTTTGCCCTGCAGCTTTAAACTTTTAGGCCACACTCTTTCAATTGATTCCACACGGACCCAGAGACAGAACTTTATTGACTTTGGGGGAATATCTCAGAGGGCAAGGCTATCCGCCCAAGCAGTCAGTTGCAGATTGGTGTGTAATATCTTATCGGTATCTAGTATAAATTAAAGGAAAAATGTCAGTGGGGAAATCACTGATGAGTAGAACCATAGAGACTCTAAAGTGTTTCAAAGGGATTACAGTAAACATAGCGATTACACCGTTAAGCCTGATGGGTCCCTTCCTACTTTGCCACTACACCATCGATTGATTATCTGTATTTTTTACAAATGCATTAACCAGCCAATATCATATGAGCAAATTAAAAATAACATATTGACTAATTRAAATATTATCCTATAGTATGAGTAACTCAGAGCACCCATGAGGGATGATTCAGAAAATGCACTAAGTATTGTTTGTTCACTGCCAAAAGAAAATCTGAATTAAAATTGAATAAAAAAAGGAATTAAAAATACTTGTCAGACGCACTCCTACAGGTTGTGCTTCATAATATTAGCACCAAATATTTATTTCATGAGAATCAGTTTTGAGTTCTGATTCACCTCTCTTTAGAGATCTTTTTAAGTGCTCTGGTAAATCAAAGCTGTAGTGAAGTAGACCTGCACATAAAGTTGTTCAGCCRTCCAAGCTGCCTGAAGGGTTACATAGCAGCACTATATGGACATCTCCACGTCATTTATTATGCTCTTGGTAAGCTTTGTCCTGCCAGTTCAGCAGAAGGCATAAACACCTGGAGTTATGCCTCCAAATATGCTTTTCAGTTCATCAGTGGATAGTAAAAAGCAARTGGTGCCTGGTTGCTTTGTGGAAGACGTATACAGGCTGCTTTTAAATATATGTACATTCATGACTAAGGCATTTAGCAGCAATGGACAAACGTAAAAGTTCAACTTAAATGACTATCAAAAGCTCTATTGAAATATTGAATTTATTTGATGTGAAAAGAGCTAAAAATCTCAGTACAGGTTTTGAAAGTATCGGGTTGATTTTTCCTTCCATTATATCTTTATTTTCCGTAGTTTCAAAGTTTAAAAATATGTTTCCAGTCCTCAAAAGAAGGGAAACAGAAGAAGTGCTATTTACTTTTTAAACTGTCCAATTTATTCTAATTAGGTGGATTTGTCATGTAATAATTATGTTATAGGGCAACAAGGCTCTAACCTCATGCCTCACAGAGAAAGTTTTCAAATGAAAAGAATCTCCCTCTTCCATAGGGTTCATAGCCTAAATTTAATATATGAGATATCAGACACTAAATTGTTGTCATTATTAATAGCTGGAGAATGAGATTAATGAGAAAATTACTAATTAGATGGTGCTGAAACAACCACATGTAAGAAAAAGGATGGGTCAATAACTGGACTRGAAAGCCAGAGTTCACCTCTTTTCTCTGTATTTTATACAAGCTATTTGATTTCCTTGTCCTTCAGATCCCTGTTAAAAGAAATAGCCTCCCTTTACCTCCAATCCTCTTTTTCCTCCAAGAGATTTGAGAAATGAGCCAAGACTAAGCTCTCTGGAACACAAAACACATTTCATTTTGCCATTTAGCTGTAGAGGTTCACCTTAGAAAGAGGTATCTTAGCTGATATTGGTACAGAAACAGTTTATAAACATTATTAAATTAATTAAATGCAAATTAAAYATGTAGAAGGATGATGTGGGTGTTTTTAAGTATGTGTTATTTGCTATTAAAAGGGAAAAATTATTTCTGAGTGATTAAATGCTGTAACATACAGTAACAAGGGTCAAAAAGCAAAAGCTAACAGGAAGACCTTAGTTTCAGTCATGAAATTTTTCAAATTCCAAGTTTCAAGTATGTACCCATCTTTCACATCACTGAAAACATAAAGGAGGTCTCTTCTTATATAATCATAATCACTTCATTGTTCTCACTAGGGGAAGTAGTGTAAGCCTCAACTTCATACTATTGTTCTATAAGAATTTTTTCCACTGCCTAAAATGAATACAAGTTAATTATCACTATTTTAAGTTATTTTCTTCCTATGTGAMAATAAGTAGAATTGCAATATTAAAGAACAGCTTTTCATTAAAATGGAAATGCTGTGGAAGGGTGTTTTTTTTTTGTCAACACCATGAAAAATAGAAAAATGTTTCTTGGAGCTTTCTTGGAGCTATAAATTAATAGCTTGTATTGACTGGCAGTCATGTCATTAAATTGAAGTCAAAAGCACTGCTGGTACTACCTAAGAGAGCCTTCACATTCCAGTTTGTATCCATTGGCCATAGAGACCTTTCAGCCAACAAATTCACTTATGAGAAACCCAAGAAACATTCCTCTCCTTCTATTTAACCTTTCATGTTCCTTTTTACTTCAAAAGGACTCAAGAGGAATCATACTAGGACCAGCATGCTACCATCGCTATGTCCTTGGGCCACCATCTACATCATGGATTTTGAACTGTGAACACTTGCTTAAGTGTCAAGAAGCYGCAGGAAAAAACTTCCACTCTAGACTGCAAAAGCAAGAGAGAAAGTTTTACTTTACATAGTTCAGTGCTGTCAGTCAACAGCATCTCCCCTCCATACTGCTAAACAGAATATACTGAGTCTATTGAATCATGTAAAATCACCGGGGAGGCTCAACGTTGTATCTTTTCCAGACAAAGAAGAGCAATTTACCGCTGCCAGGTTTTACAAATAAATCTTTTTTGATTACTGACATATCAATAGAATCACATACTAAGATCCCCAACATATGTATTGTTTCTTTCTTCACCCCTATTATTTTATTTTTAAACATTAAAATTCTCGCTGTACTGCCCTTACTACAAATATTGAAATATATATTAAAACAAAAAACAAAAGACACTTTTCTCTTTTTTTTCCCTCTAATCAAGTTAGCATCTTAGCATCTTTGGATGCTTAAACTCGCTACTTCAATCTTTGTTTCCAGACCAGTTTTCACACTGTCTTGTGCTTCTCTCCACTCCATGTGGAGTTTTGGGTTCACTTTTGTTTTTCCATACAATCACAGAGATCAATCAGTGCTCTGCTAAAATTAAAAATAACTAAGTAAAATTTAAGGAGACAGGGCATTTAGAGACCACTGGGAGTTCCAAATGCAAGGAAGATAGCTCCTATTTCCTTAAGAAGTGATGAAGAATAGAGAAGACCAAGAAATAATATCTGCTTCACAAGAACCTCAAATAATTCCTCCTTCTTCAAAGTGACCATCTCTTGAAAGGAAAAGGAGGATTGTAAGAAAATAATGATTTTTCCTTCAGTAAATCCTTTGAGTGTTTGACCATCTGCATGGTGAGCAAACGCCCAAGAGATCACAAACTATTCATCCCCAGATGTTTTCAAAGCTTGGCTAGACAAGGTTCTGAGCAGCAGGATCAACCTTTGATGGTAGATGTGCTCTGAGCAGGAGGTTGGAGCCTAATGGGCTCTGGAGTGTTGGGTTTTGTGTTACTGGGCTTGTATTGCACATAAAGGAGCGGGAAGGAATGGTGGCAGGTGGAGCAGTCTGGATAGTGCCTGGAGCCATCTACCCACTTCCCACTGCAGGAGAGCAGTCAGCCCCAGGAAAAAAGGTTTTCAGAGAGACTGAGAAAGTCAAGTCTTTTACAACTTGGCATCTGTACCAGCAAGATTTAGTGGAAACACGGAATATGGACACAATAAAGGATAGTTAGTGAATAAATGCAGACCGTCTGACATAGMCCATATGTTTTTTGCAGAGAAAAGACCTGCCTTGCAAGATACTTGAACTTCCCTGAAAATATTAACACACTAATAAAATGTTTCAGCTGTTGAAAATCATTGTGTGGATATATAGAACATTTTTAACTACTTCTCTCATCCAAAAGTCCCCCAGAGTCTTGCAGGAGAGCTAAGCAGCCATATGATGAATGGGGCTCTTGCATGGATAATTCATTAAAAAATAACTGGAGCTAAGAGAAAATATTTGGTTCTTGCCAAGGAAGAAAGTCACCAGCATGACTATATATCCCTGAACCTGCAGTTTTCAACCTATTCATAAGTGACTTGAGAAAGAAAATGGACTGTAAGGTGAGAACTTTACTAGTGCTATAAAGATACTCAGGGTACTACAAGGGAAGACAGGCTGCTGAATTGCAGAACAAATACTGAAGACAGTGATTTGTCATTAAAATGGCAGGTGAAATTCAGCATAGGTAGAGAAATATGGAGAATAACCCAGCTTTACACTTAAAATCACAGCTCTAAGATGACCTTTGCCATTCAGGAGTAAAATCTTATTGATGTGGCAGATAGTTCCAGGAAATCACCAGCTCAGTGCTCAGTAGGCCAAAGAAGCATTAGGAAATACTAGAAAAGGAATAGAGAGCAAAACAGAGAATATCATAATACCATAGTAGGAATTCATCTTTCTTCCAAACTCAAGTACTATGKGCAGTTCTCCCCCCATTAAACATCAAAATATTAAACCTAGGAAAATAGTTCATAGGAGGGCAACAGAGATTTGTTACAAATGAGAAGTGCTCGAGTGGGCTCTTTCTGAAAGAGAAAGTCCACGTTAGAGCAGTACGTATTCAACAGAGATGCAGGCTCTTCCTACACGAGCTCTAGGGAACTTCAGAGTTGAGGTCCCAATTTAAAGCAAGTGAGAAAAGAAAAGGGAAGCAAAATAGCTTTTTGCCAAGGGGTAGTAAGTGGTTTCATAAGTGGTTTCTTTAGGCTACTGCTAGAAAAGGAGTGAGGGAAAGAAACTGGCCAGGACTGGTACCACTATTTTTACCKTCTTGAGTGCACTGCAATGTCATCCAAATCATTTGAGCACATCTTGAGCATTTCAGTCCACACTTCCTACTTCATTTCCAATTTCCAGTTCATGTTGGCCCACTTAAAGGTGAGATGCAAAAAATTTTGGTCACAATTGAAAAACAACTTTTACTCCTAACATATTGGAGGTTAGCATGAAATCATCATCAGCTGACTTTAAAAGAACCTCATATACCAAAGAAAGCAAGCCAAGAAATGCTTCAAAGTCATATACAACAATTCCCTTTAATAAATACTCAGAAGGTTAGAATGCATTAAAGTGCAGATTGCTGGCTAATCTGACAGCAGGATTCAACAAGTTTAAAATGAGTTAATACATATCAACACTAAGCACTGATTATAGTATCCTACTCAGTTAAGACATTCTAAAGGTCTCCAAAAATGGTTCATTCATATGCATCTTTCCAAAGCCGTGCTGGATATTCCCTCCACCTACCYTGAGTCAGTAAGAGAGCTGTGTAGCCACCACGCAAGACAGATCAACACACTGATCTGCAAGAAGAAAAATCTTTCCCTTTTTTGATGGGTTCATTCTCAAACAACTCACTCACTACTAACATATTTTAATTCATTTGTTTATTTCATTTTGGAGGGAAAACCAGTTAACAATACTACTGCATCCATTTGGGGGCAACACCTTTCAGATCAACCTATGAAAGAAAAGTCTGTATGTTGTACATATAGCATCATTCCCCAGTATTCTAAGACTTATCCCTATTGATTTAGTCTTCCAAGTGATGCATGCAACAAAAAGGGGGGAAAAAAATACAATCAGGCACRGAAAACCCAATATTGTAGGCAGGAYTTTCAAATTAAAGTGTTTTTGGATGCAAAACAAACAGAGGAAACCTAACGGTAATTTTTAAGTTATTACACCACTGTAATTAAAGTGAGAACTTCTTTAATGCATGTCACACATGGGCAATTCAGAAAATTCTTTGCACAGTAGGACAGGATTCAGTGCGTAGAATTTGGAAACATTTCTTTCTGCTCTGTACAAGTCTGATAACAAATGCAGTTTAAAGGGATTGAGGGCTAGGAAAAGGAGAAAATTTTCATTAAAATTCATCCTAAAAGAGACAGCTTGAGATATTTTTCAGATGTTTCATAAGCAATACTATCCTGTTTACTATCTTACATCCTAGAACAAAACTAGTGCTTCAATATGCTGCTCATTTCAGCTTACAGAAAAAATGCAATCAAACAGAATCTTCATTAGAAAGAAGCTACATGAAAAGTAAACATCTGATTAAAAGCACAGCACAGTTGACTTACAGCCAGGAGATGTTTGAAAGGCATCTCTCCATAACTGGTACTAATTCTGTCCTCTATGGACAGAGTCTGTAGCACAGATCTCTTGGCTTCTGCTACTTTTTAGTGACAACTTATTGATCAGAATAGCTGTGAGCAAGATGTAGGATTCTACTAATGCATTGTAAAACCCTTACATAAGGCAGGCAGCCTCACACCTCTACACACCATTAGACTCAGGCTTTACTACAGAGGTCTTGCTTATGGCAATGGTGGGAGTAGTGCAGAGGACAAATAGTATTTTGAGGATACACAATAAGATTTGGTAGTTACTTCAGTTTTTCTCTCTCACTTTTTATTTCTTCCACCTCTTGCTTCTGCTCCCAGTAATATTCCTTAGCCTCATACCTACTGATTTGGTGTCCCTTAACCTTCCATTCAGTACAGAATTTAAGATTCCTGGAATTCTGTGCCTCCCCAAAATGCTGCATACAGATTGCAAACATAATGTTCAGGCTTTCTAAGTATTTCACAGAACGGTTGAGGTTTCAAGGGACTTCTGGAGAGCTAGTCCAATATTCCTGCTCACCAGGGTCACCTACAGCAAGTTGCCCAGGACTGTSTCCAGGTGGCTTCTGAGCATCTGCAAGGAAGGAGAGCACAGCACCTCTCSAGGCAACCCACGTCACCATCATAGGAAAGACCTAGGGAARTGTCCAGGAAGAGCTCCCTGTGTTTCAGTTGGCACCTATTACCTCTCATCCTATATCACTGGGCACCACTGAGAAGAGTCTGGCCCCATTTTCTCTATATTCCCCTTTCAGATACTTACACACACACACACACAGATAAAATTGCCCCTCTGTCTTCTCTTCTGCAGGCTGAACAGACCCAGCTCTCAGCCTCTGCTCCAAGGCCTTGAACAACCCAGCAGCCTCACAGTGGGCTCACTCCTAGTGAGGAGCAGGCACCCCTTCTCTGTAGTTATTTCCTACAAAAATGAAATGCCACTTTTTCTTTCACCCAAAGTCCACARTGGAAAAGCTGGCTTCTACTTGTTTTTGACTGCAAATAAAAAACACAGCATATATGTTTTAAAATAGATCTGTAATTTCCAAGCTAAAGCATTCAGGCTAACATAAAAGTTGACTATTAGTAGATTCTTTCAGCTATATAGTTAAGTATTTGAAGGAAAAGGCTTTAAGATTTTGATAAGCAGCAAGTAGAAAGCAGCCCTTCTCCTCAGAGAAATATCACAGGTCACTGTTTTGAAGTTTATTCTAGATGTCAGCCACCACCAAGCACATTCAATGGATAAAACACTGATAAGCACTGGGAATGCAGCAACCTAGAAAATATAAGTTGTGGGAAACAAGTACTGAAATCTGTTGCCATGACAACAAAACCCTAATTCCATTTCCAAGAAGAAACTAGTTCTTAGATGAAAAATAAACTGCTTTTCCAAGCAAGTGAAAAAATTATATTTGGGCTCAATAGCTCACATAAGAATTGGCATGATCTCCACACAAACCCACTTTAAGACATGATACTTTGCTATAAGAGTCAATAAAAAAAAAAGGGCACAAAAACCACTCTGAAAGCATCTCAGCAATTTGTTTTAAAAAGTCACCACCCTTCAAATATTTCTGAAGAATGACACTGGTAAAGGAAAAACAACTTAAAGACCTCTGATTTTTTAAGAAAATTCAAATGCATYGAAGACATTACAGAGTGCATTTTCTTTCAGTTTGCTGTTTGTGAATTTGACATTGCTATGTAGCACACAGAACAGCGTGCCCTTCTGAAACAAAATCCAATCAAAGCTCTGGTGTTTCATTAACATCCATAAGTCTGAGCAGGCCACAGATTTATTACACTCCCTACCTTCTGTTCTCCTCGTTAGCAACTAATACTGTAACACGCAGGGATTTAACAGACCTGACTCATGATTTCACAGTGGCTTCTTGCACAATCCTCAATTTGGAATGAATYTGTCTTTAAAATTGTATTCTTCAAGCCCACAGTTCCCCCCACCACTGCAGTTAAGAGTTGCCTTTAAAGTAACTTTACCAAAGCCCTCAGCACTAACTCAAATGCAGTAAGAATAGAACTAGGATGCATTTTATTAAATATTTTTCTGTATTTACACAGCATATATAGCTTTTATCTTTATCAACAAGAAAACAAAAAAATCTTCATTCCGAGATACAGAAGAGACACTTGTGTTTAAAGAGAACATATTTTTTCTGTTTGACACTCATTTTTCTATAGTCGTTACCCATTGCTTTAAGCAGCACAGTGGCTTCACCTAGATTGCTAATGCAATCACAATATTATTTAATGAATATATTTAACTGAACAGGCACATATTTTCTAGAAGTCAATCTCCAATCAAAACATTACTTCTCCCATACCTCCCACTGCGCCTTGCCTATTGAGGATGACATTCAACTCAACAATAATAAAACAAAATGAGAAGAATCCCCGTGGCAATGTTCACGTGGTGCTACTATACTCCTCTTATTTCTTAYCTCAAAGTAGTTAAAGTCAGTAAAGAACCTCACAGATGTACAGAGGAAGACGCACKCTTTAAGAGCTTGGAAGCGTGATGTGCTGCAAGTGTTACATGAATAAACAGAAATTCTACTGAAATCTCCCTTTTCCAAGATGTAAAAGTTTGGGTTTTTTTTTTTTAATTCTGCTTTAGAATTAGTAGAGCTTGTTACATTATCACTTTCAAAAGAYCGACTTCAGGCTTAGATGAATACTAGATAATGGAGATATTAAATTCACTTTTCACAGATATTAGGATTTCTCTCAGGAATAGATAYCATAAACTGTACAACATTCTACTAGTTTCAGCTACACCAGACTTTCTAACCTACCCAACCTTCATCAGGTTTTCCCTACCTCTTATTTGCCTGCAAAACTCCTTAATTCCAGGAAAATGGTACAGCAGCAATAAACAACTTTRAGTACTAGATGCAGTGCAATGCATAAAACCTAGATTCAAGTGCTAGACAAATGCAGAGGAGAACTCTCTGGTAGTATTGGAGGAGACACAGAGGCCTCATTTATGGGTATAAACAACATCTAAGGATCAAGCATGGCCCTCATTTGTGTTACAGTCTTTCTGATTTGCACTCATCTGAGAACAGGCTCTCTGTTTAGGAAGATATAGAAGACCTAATTTAACAGCAGCAGCACTAGCAGTATTTGTGATTTTAAAGCCAAAAAACAAAAATAAACCAAAGAAAAATACTGTAGAAAACAAGACTTMTGCTTCTGCAATCTGCTTATTCCTTGCTTTTCCCTGGTTAATGCTAAGGCTCTTACACTTACACACTATCACCACTTTCTCAGGCCACATGGTAGATTAAGAGCATGTGATAGGGTTATAATTGTGAGGATAGAGTAAGGTTATAATTGTAGCAACTAATAAATGTCAGCAGTGAAGGATGTCGCCAGGTAGACACAGCGGTGGAGTCTCCCTTCATGCAGCTTAACATGCGCAACTCCCCTTGTGCAAAGCACTCGTGTTGCGAGACCAGATATTTCAGCCAGTGCCAGTTCCTTCAAAATGAGCGTATTTACTGTAGAGGTTTTCACGTCCAAGTTAGTAATTCTTGCACAATTACCACCAGTGATGCTCTAACACAGCTAACTACTTCAAGCTACTACCTGCTGAATTACCATTCTGACCTGCCCCTTTGCTGTGGTTTCACTTCAAGCTTTGTCCGTTTTGAAATAGTCTTAAAGCTTTCTCCAGGCTGCATTTAAGTACAAGGATGCTGCATAAAGGAATACGAGAGAGTAGAGAAGCTACTTTTCCCATTGCCCTTCCACACTTCCCACAGTGGCAGGTCACATCTCCCAGTGTGCCCGCCAGCCCTTTGGGCACAGCTGACTACACGTTCAGCACGTGTTAATACCACCCGCTTCTCTGAATGCCCTGCTAGCCACTGCTGGGAGCCAGGTCAGTCAGTAACACTCCTTTGACAGGAAGGAAATACAGGWGCTGGTCCCTGGATTACAGGAGTTGAAGCGGTTCACAGGCGAAGGAGGTGCTGGATAGAGCGTGCAGCTGAGGACATCTGCTGATGACTGCYCAGAATTATTCTGATGATAGAACAAAGCAGTGGGTCAATACTGCTTTCGTGTGSCTGTAAATATTCTGGCTTCTTAAAAGCCTTCTTTTAACTCCTGCACTGCGGTTCTTAAGTCTCCAAATCCAACTCCTAGTGTGAGATTCCAAACATAATGTCTTTTCTGAGCATTTTGATCAAGTTTCAGAGAGTGGTGCACCTCTCCTGCTACCTTCCTGAAAAAGGAAGATGAAATCTAAACAAAGGGGCAACATAACCTGCCCGAAGATGCACTTTGTAAGCAGTTTGTACTCCTCCCTCCACTCAGAGGATAGGTGCAATAGAAAACCATCATTATTGTTCTGCTTTCCAGTGCCAGTTTTGCACTCTCAGTACAACCAAGTCTCAAATCCAAAGTGTTGTTCTGAAGAGCTCAGTTATGATTCAAGAAGAAAGAAATCTAGAACCTGTAACTAAGAGGAGAAAAAAAAGTCAAAGTGCTCAGAAAAGATAGGGAAAAAATGCATACTATAATGGGATAGGGAGGAAAAATCTAGTCGTGGATGGCTGTATTTGTCAGTAGTGCTGTCTCTGCTGAAGCTGATAGTTTTGAACCAAAGCTGATAGTTTTGAACTRAAGCAAATACAGTAAAGCTGACAATAGTCAAACACTTACTGGGAACGTAGGGTGGCTCAAGCGCAAGTAGCAGAGAATGCACCTGGCCGAGCTTCCCAGCCCAGCCACATCTGGGGACACAGATGGGGCCGCCTTCTGCTAGCAGCAGAACACAGCTTGCTAAAAGCATCACAYGTAGAACATAAGTTTTATGATATTTATTTCCATTTGAGTCCAAATAAATCACCAGCCAGGGATCAGAACGGTACCTGTCGTCAAAGCCCAAGGATGTCCTAAACTCAACTGGGATACCAGTTACATGCACTTGAGGGTCAAGGCAAAGCAGGAGCCTGAAACTCAGTGAAATAAGGGCAACCAAAGGGAAGAAAGCATCTCCACAGGAGCTTGAGAACAGCCAGCAGTCAGACAAGAAACACATCTCAATGCAGACAGATACAGAAGCTGTATCCAAAGATCCCAAATATACATAYTGGAGTCCAAGATTTCAATACAGCAGCATCCCTAGGGAGTCATCCTTGCACTCAAAGCTCCATAAACAGAAGCACAGCTAGAAGTAGAGGGAGATGTTTCTAATTAAGACATGGTCGGCCCTAACTTTAGGCCCTAYGTTTATGGCTAGACTCTGTCCTTATAAATACAGGAAGGATGTTTTGATCAGGTTCCTAAACTTGTTTCTGCCCTTGGCTCCCTTATTTTTCAGGGTCATTTAATCAGCTTTCCSTTTGATAATCAGGCCCTTCTGCTTAGCTCCAGGCCCTCAGAAGAGKGGCAAAGGAGCAGATCATGTTACTAAAACACTAACAACTTGCTGAAAAAAGACAGAGAAGGGTACAAATAGGGGCAGAATTATATGGATTTCAAGTWTTGGACAAGTCTACCACATATGTTCAACTCTGCAGGTATATTCACCCATCATTTCAAATTCAATTTAAGCAACTATATACACAGAAGTTGATTTAAGTCTGGCTATTGAAATAGAAGGTTGCATAAAGCTGYAGAGAGTTGGTAGGGTGGGGGTTGGAGTTTACTGTTTTAATAAAAAAAAACTACCCTATCAGCCAAACCTGTAGAAAGCTTTCAGTTTCTCAGGAACTAATCYCGTTGTGACCATGCATCCAGGTTAATGTATTAACCTGGACACACATTAATTTTGAATCACCATTTTAATACTTCAGAAAACAATTTCCAAACTGAACCACCCGGAAGGACCTTGCAACATCTCATTCATAAATTTACTCATGTTTAAAGTGCAGGAGCAAGTCTTGGACTAAAGTTCTTTATATATATATGTATTTTACTAAGCACACTTTAATAGCTTGCAGTAGTGTACTTACAATTTCATTTTTAACAACAATTTTACCAGACTGTAAAAATAGGGTCTTAATCAAAAGCATATTAAGAGTTATAGCTTATACTTTTGCTTTATGCATTCTATAACTCTAAGAAAATTAAACTAAAAAWCATAAATTTGATTTGTGTAAGCTATTACCTGCCTCCAAACTGATTATTAGTCTTTTTCGGAAGTAGAAGCTACAGCTGGAAAGAGTGCATTGCTATGCCCTGTGATCCTATTAATACAGTTTTTATGACTGCACTAATGTTGCATATGAATTTATTAAGTAAACTCAGCAGGCTTACACAGCACAATAAGAAGAATATTTAAAAGTAAGGTTTCCTGAAGCTTTGTTGTGAGCTCTATATATGAACTCGAATGCCCCCTACTGACCAAAAAAAAAAAAAAAACCACCACTGAACAACAGCCATTTAAAAGAAGGGTATCATCATTCAGATCTATCGCACTTCAAAATCCTCAGGTAATATTTTAAAGAAAAATATTTCACTTTAAATTACTATTAACCAACCTCCAACATTAGCATCTTTGGGTGTTGGGGGGGCTGGAAGGAGGGGCACAAGGAGAAGGAGGAGAGGGGCACTGAGGAGCTCACAAGCTGATCCACCGGGATTACACGTGCACGTTGCGTGACTCCTCGGAAGGGTTTCCTAACGGCCTTTTTAGAGTCTCTGAGGAGGCTCACAGCAAGCTCCTGCTGGAAACGGCTGCAGCAAGATTCCCAGTCCCCTTCAGGATGYGCTCAGGCACCTGCCTGAAGGTGGCCCAGTATCAGCAGGAGACCAGGGAGATTCCCTTGGGCACGCAGTTTTGTTTTACTGGAATCACACTGGAGCAGCTTCATTGCAA
>PTEX01000066.1:3225200-3240108 GCA_003342815.1 Eudromia elegans
CTAAGAAAAGCCTTAAGATCAAACCTCTATCTCTTCCCCCTCAGGGATATAGTTCAATATTAAGGGATATAGTTTGTTTGTATAGTTTTTTTCTGCCAAATACCTGGGATTCRCCACATTATATCCTTGAATTCAAACCCCACCTTTGATCAAGTCAGTGGCAAAATCCCATTRTTTCATTAAGTCAAAATTTTGGTGCATTCTTTAACTGTTATGATGGACTAAGTGCTTATACAAAGCACTTTTTATTCAGTAGTTTGCTATTATACAATTACTATGCACAACAGCCTGAGATCCTAACTTATCTTGAGTGCATTTCTTTAGCAAGTCACTGCTACCTCTTCTTAAGCGCTAGAATCTTGACTCCTATGAATATTCACAGTTTTATTATGAAAAAATCTTAAGGTATCAAAATGTGGAAAAGGAGGGAGAGGACTGTGTTTTTAGTGGCCATAGGTTGCAGTGCATTATCAAAAATAAATKGAAGAGTTTGGTACATAGCCCACATGAACCTGCCCTTCAGGAGGGCGATGAGTCCTCCTCCGCCTTTGAAGTCACTCAATGGCCAGGTTTCTGCTGCTCTCCATGAAACACTAGGTTCACATCCATCTCTTAAAGGTGTTGTATGGGATGAAGAGACAGGCATACGCACAGGGGCAGAGGTGGGGGATGTGAGGTAGATTATTTTTGTCTCATACAGACGTCACTGCCATAGAACCATGAGTGGCGTAAGCCCAGCCTTTCTCCAGCCCTCATAGCACACTGAGTGARCCTTATATTAACAGTCTGCATGTTAAAAGCTCTTCTCCTGTCTCTTTAGGCTGCATTTGCAAACATGGGAAACACTACAAAATCACCTGCGTTATTTGTACAGTCAATACAAAASAGATGCAGTCATTTATTCAGCAAGAATCTATAAATAGTCATTTATAATTGCTCAAAAGAACATATATATAGACCAATAGTCATTTTGTTTGTAACTCCAACATGTAACTTGACAAGGGAGATATCTGTAGGAAAAAAAAAAAAGCGATCTTCTGCAGCCTAACAACCTGTAACACAAACTCATGATGGCTCCATAGCACAGAGGGCCTTCCTAGGCTTTTCAGGTGGTACACTGCATTTCATCCTCACAGCAGCAGGGCAAACACAGGTAACCACTGTGTTTTACAGGTAAGAAATCAAACTACAGAAAAACTGAAGGTCAGATTATACAGGAGGCACCAATGAAAGCACCTGAGTAACTCTGAGTAAAATAAATATTTTTCAAATCCACTTGTAATGAGGTAGACCTGCCAAAGGCTAAATAGCACACATTCCTTTGCATCCAGGTAGTGCAGTGGTTAAAAGTAGTATTACATGGGAAGATAAAAAACTTGTTGCCTAGACTTGTGTTCTTGCAGTATTTATACTATAAGTCAAACCAGTAAAATTAACTAGTAAGAGTTACATAAGAAATTTTAATAGCTAATATTTTAATACTCTATCTGATCACATTCCTTGCTCTGTTTTATTTTCACTCAAATCTGTGCCAATTATTCCTTAGCATCTAAAAAGGCCACAGAGAAATCTAGTCTACCTTTGAGATATGGGAAAAGGAAAGGGTGCAGCAGGAAATACACTGCTAAAACAACCAAGAGCAAGGAGCAGTGAGAAGCACACCTACACTTGCACACACTTCCTCTAAAGCACATACTGGTCACCTACCTCCAGTTAGATTTGCTATCAGAACAGACTAGCGTATCAAGCAGGCTGGGCATCTGCTTGAGGCTTTCATCACTCTGTCGTTCAGAGCACTTCTTTGCAGACGACAGGAGCACACAACTACACCAAGAGACATAGTGAACCTGGCAAAGAGACCACACAAAGAGACCAGAAAGAAATTTGGGGGAAATCAGTCCACCGAGATACGAACAAGTCAACTGCAAGAACTCAGCACAGAGATAACCAACTAGGGAACAGTTCCTTAGAAGAGGATTGGGGATTATCAAGAGTGGCAGCAATGGTCTGTCTGACTCTGACAGCAGTATAAAAAGATCTGCTGAGTTACAAGACAACTGTACCTAATGCTGGAAAGAGGCAGAAAGAGGCACCGCATATACTTGATTTTAAGGTTTCTAAAAAATAAAAATAATGCTTTCACATTTCTTAAGAGATTATATTTCAGTCCAAGTTAAGGAGTTTTTTTCTCCTGGGAAGAGAGTTTCAGGAAAAGAGTTTTTTACTGAAGTGTTAATTTTAAAATACTTATATATTAGAATGTTACATTAAATCAATCAACTCAAAAAAGGGTGCCCATGCATTTGCCAAACAGCTTTACACACTAACCTTATTATATCTCTTTGTGACAATGTTTGTTTATAGTTCTCCTGAGTCCCAAGGTATGTGCATTACTAAACAAATTCTGTTAAGTATTTTAACACAAAACAAAAAGTTACAGAAGACAATGTGGCTTTCTTTAAGGTTATCATAATGTGAAAATATCTGGAAATAAAATATGGTAGGAGATTCCTGAAATATGCAGTAGTTTTCTTCCAGCCCCAACTTTCATGACTTGATTCTAACAACTTAGTGAATGGAAATGTATTTAATTGTGTTGGATGCTGCGATTATGAATCCATCGCTTTGCCCTTGCACATGCTAATGAATCATAAGAGGGGAGAAAGCAGTCATGCTGCAGAGCACTGGAGGGCCTCATTTCACAGCACCAGACCTCCAGCTGTCTGCCTAGACCTGTGCTGCAAACACAAGGAGCTGAGCAACGATGACACGCACACGTAAAGCCAAAAAGGGCTTGAAAGGGCTTKAACTCGCTTGAAAGCTGCTTGGGGCAGCAGCCTAGCCTGAGACCGACTCCGAGACGGGAGAAATAAAAACRATTACATATAATCAAGAAACATGGTTCCTTCCTCATTGGAAACAATGTTCAAGGAAAGGCAGTCTGGTGTGGCACAGCGATCGAGATGGGTCCCTTTACTTGCTCTGAGACTGGGGGAAGACTGTCCCATCACTGGCAAATGCTGTCTCTGCTCCTCAGGACAGGGAACTCCAGGAAGGAAGGGCAGCCCCACAGAAGTTACCCTCACTGGGCACAGGGGCTGAACAAAACTCCATTTTGTCTATCTGTYCAATCTGCAGAATCCTTAAAACAAAACACTGCAGCCCATGATTTTAATTATGTCTTTTCTTGCTTCTATTAAATTTTGCCTATGATATAATTTTATTTTTGCATCTTTTTTTTCAGTCCTGGCTCCTCCCRTCTTTTAACAGTGCCCGGGAAAAGCAAAAAGACTCAAAAACCCAATGCCCACTTTGGCTGAGAGGTAGCACCAGGACTTGCCGCATGACTCCTGTCTATCCCAGCTGACATTTGGAAAAAAGCTGGAAACACTGTGGTTGGTTTCAGAGTCTTTGCGAAAAGCTAAGTCAAATTACTGACATTGTTACTATCACGCAGAACTCATTTTCTGCGTGAGTGGCTGATAARATGTGAGGCGAATCTAGAAGAACAGTAATTCTCACTACACTGGTGCACAAGTACTGTATTTTTGGGTACTCTGCATTGCCAACACCTACCMATWTCACTCTGAGCTGTGCTCTATTGGKTAGTTGTCCCAGAAAYTCTACTTYTAGTTTCCTTTTGTGAGGGTTTTAATCCTCTAGTATGGAGGAAATATAAGCTAGGCACACATTCAGGAAATGAAGAAAAAAAACAATGTTTCCATCATTTTAAGCAATTATGTATTTTGGATTCTTGAATAAATTTCCTAAAAGTCTGACAAAGAAATTGCTATAAATAATTATGAAGAAGTCTCATTTAAAGTAGGTCAAAAGAGGACAATCGGCTTATGATATACAGAAGTACATTTTAAGAAGTTCACAGAAGATATACATAGTGTTCATAGCATGCCAAGATTTCATCATYTCCCAATTCCTTTACACTGGTAAAATCTCACTTACCAGAAAATGCATCTTGTGATGCTTTTTTAAACTCACTGATTACACGGAAGAACRCAAACCAGATTTTAGTTTAGAACTATCTTGGTTATTCACTGKAGTCCCATCACTGCTATAAAGCCCCACATTCACTGTATGCTGAACAGCTGGCACAAACTGATGCTCTTTTCAGGAAGATTTCAGTTGGACTGCCSTATATTTCCCGTGCAGTTCCTCAGGTTCTAGAAGTATAACTTGGGCTGAACCTCCAGGAGCTCTTTCAGTCTTAACTACACTCAAGGCAGGCGCTTAAAACCTGTGATGATCCTGTACTACTTGGGGACAGGAGCTGCTGTGTCACACTTGATGCACATGCGTCTGGTAGAATGCAAGTCATCAACAGATGTCACTGGCATTTGGGGCAGTGATGTTGATGCAGGAGACCCTCTGCTCTTCTTCAGAGTGCCAGTGATAGGTTTGCCTGCTGCATGAACAGGAATACTTCTAGAACCAACAAGACATACATAATAAACTGCTCAGCCCTAGTGTAGTGGTTCAGCAGTGCACTGTGCTATACTGCCAGTACTATATTCACAATTCCATTTCAATGTAATGGTAAAAATTCCATATCAAAACATTTCAAAGTGGCATTTCCCATATTCTTACGTCACAGAATAGGCTGTGATGTCTTTTGGAACACCTTCATTTAGTGAAGATTTCTTGTGCCTGAACATTTGACAAAATYAGCAGAATTAAAGCATTATATTGATATGAATCATTGAAAAAAAAGGGGCTATACCAATGTTTAATCCACTAATAATRATTTATGTATGATAAATTATCTGARAAGCAAAGATCAAGATCAGTTGGTGGGAGAGGTTGATGATTTTGTGTTGTTTTTAAACACCARCAGTAAAGCTGAATTCTAAACTGAGGGTCTGTCTATCAGTACTTGGAGGCTATGTTTATATGAGAGATTCTGCAATGCAGGTTCATTCCTTAATTCTGGAATATATATTCCAATGACAACTGTTATCCAGTTCAGRCAACCTCAAAGAACTTGATGAAAAAACAAAATGAAAAAACAAAAACAGCTGCAACAACCAAYAGGTTTTGCAGTCATGACTAACACAATGTAGCAGCTACCCCAGAATTAGCTGTGTGCATTAGGGCAGCTGTCAACATCCCAACTTAGCAGGGGTGAGGTGAAATTTTGAAGTAAATCCATTTTACATCTAACTCTCCAATAACAGCAGCAAACAAAATTTGATGTTCTGATAAAATTAAAAAGTTTGCAGTATATTATTACACAGAAACTTACAGAGGAAATTAGCCAATTGTCTTTTTAGAAATGTAAACTCCACTTGCATCTCTCTATTTCATTATGCAAGAGCCATAAAAATGTAATATCTGCTTTTTGTAGTGTAGTCTTAGTTCAACAACAGGCCAGAAARCTTTGCCACAAGCAAGTTTATTCCATCTTCTCATCTAAAAATCTCACTGTGTTTTCCTTTTAATGTGTCATACGGTTGCATTTGTTCCATGTTTAACGTGATGCAGTTTAAACCTACTCTTCTTAAGTAGCTCACCAAAGCAAATAATATATGTGAAAATTAAACTGTTTCATGTAAAACAGACATCTTCAGATCATCTATTAGCACACATATTAAAGACTGTTTTGAAGTGGCAAGTAGTGCACATTTTCCACGACACTTCTTGCATGTCAAAAAAAATATTAACATCTCAGTATGGAGATATTAGAAGCAAGAGTAAACAAAAGCTACAAATCCTGCCTACACTGGAACTAATTCTCTTCATTACAATAGTGGAATCAGAACTTCTCTTTACTGTTCTTTTTAAATTTAAGCCCCATGATTATGAGAAGATGTTTGTGTGTCTGTTTAAAAAAAAATACATATATATCTCTATATCTGTGGTTAAGTTAGGATTGCCGTGGGAAGGATGAAAAGCAACACAAAACAAAATATAGAAAGTATCAGTGCTTTTCAACACATGATCTTTGGGACATTTCTAAGGAATTTCCAAAAACATTTGAGTGAAGCCACAAACAAGCTARAAGTTAGTAAACTGTAATTTGCAGTCTCACTAGTTGTTTTGAAAAAAGGCTACAATTGAGAGAGAGTTAAAAGTTATTGTTCTGCTCTTTTTAAATTCTACCTAAAGGGAGACGCAAAAAAGACCCATCCAGCTACAAGGARGGGGAGGAAAGCCTTGCCTCACTGCTCTTGAGCATGGGTGATTTATTTTTGTCCACTGCTAAAGACTCTCTAACACCTGTCACAGCATAGAAACAGCATGCCACGCATATTAACTACAGGCATTCTCAGCTTCCAGTGTGAGACTARCTCTCCTCTCCATACCCAATGGCTACAGAGAGMAATTATGAATTAGAAAACCATGGCTGACTGGATCCATATGTTTCCACTCACTTTTCCCAGAAGAAAAAATCACTGCCACTGAGCTCACTTGACTGTAAACATGAAGTTCTCACCAGGATCTTAATTTGGGAGCAGTTTCCAGGTAAGTCCAGGCTCCCCCTCTTTTCTCTACCAAGTTATTTCTTCTAATACATCTTACTCCTACTTGGCCTTCCCTGGAAGGAGTCCCTCACATTAGTTAGCTGACCAGCTACACACAGACCATCATGTAGTTCTACTATGAAGCTCTCTGATTTTATCCTTGACTTGCATTTCTGTGGATTTATACAGCACAGTACACATCTAACACTTCTGACAACTGTTATGGATAGAAAAACCATAATATTACACTTGTTTAATGTTATATTACAATTAGTAGGAAGTTTTTACTTCTTCTTCCCATCAAGGCAGCAGCAGTCACATCACTGACATGTTGTACAAAAGCAACTGTTGACACTCTTCCCCTTGGTCTTTGGAAGAGTTAGAGTACTGTGGTTTAATTCCTATTCCTTCAGCTCACATGCAGTTACTCTTCAGTGCCAAGAAGACAAGATGAACTAAGCAGTTACAAAGAAGGAATAAAGAAGTTTATTCCCAAAGAAGGAATAAACAGKGCTTTTGAGGCTTTATCATCAACAGCTATTCACTGGAAGCAAGCCAACAAGCAAAGAGCATTGGGAAATCTTGTTCACTGCTATTTCTTGTCTTTACACATACCAAGAGATAGTTGTCATTCTTTGCTCTTCTGCTTTTCCTTCTCTTTTGGGAAAAAACAGCATCAAGATACAGCACACATCTGATACCAGCATTTACTGCTTCCCCTTTCCTCCCTTGGGGTGTTTATGTGTTCCTACTCATGTTAATTTATTGCGCTCTGAAGTATGGATGCTACAGAGGAAGCAAAATTAGCAAGCAGTTTGAAAATAATACACAGAAATTTCCACAGCTTCCTAATTAAAGAAAACCCAGACACCTACCCAGAAAAGTAATTTTCATACCCTACCACGGATCAACAGTTGGAATTGCAGTATGCCCTAGAGTCATTTTCCTAGACATTAGGGACACTGGGTTTATTAGAGACGCATTTAAGTAGAAATGAAAAGGAARATTCAGGAAAGCAATGGATTTTAAGAGAGACTTTTCTTCCCTATGCTTATTAATTAAGTCTTATCCTAGAACATGCAGAGTAAAGATATATTAATCATAGTATTGTTAAAAAAAACAAGCTTAGGAACAAATTATTTAAAAGATTTCTTTAAACTCTGAATGGGTTTGATTATTTTGCCTTCTCCACCTATGCAGATAATTGGAAGTGAAGTTACATTTTTCAGGCCTTTAACTGAAAAAAAAAAAAAAAAAAAAAAAAAAAAAAAGAGAGAGAGAGAGAAAGGAATAAAATAAGTCTAAAAACCTTGAGCGTATTTTTTTCACAATATATCAGTCATGACCGCTACCTTCTGTGTTTTAACACAGCAGAAGATGACATTAAAAGGCTATCGGGTGTCTTGGYGCACTCTTTGATTCCGGCCTATGACAGTTCTATGCCCATGGTAACTTAAATACTACTTATGTACAGAAATTGAATTAAGAGGCGTCCCTGCAGTTCAAGAAAGGCCATTCAGTACAGAAACTCATAGGCAATAGTCCGTACTGATCCCCTGGCACAGCAGGCCACGCTGCCGCAATGTATTTAGCAGACGTATGTGCGTGCAAAATCAGGAATTGAGTGTTGATGCATTTTTCCCCACTAGAGGGAGCCAAATTTTATAAAAATACATTTTTAAGCCCCAATACTTCAARTTTTATTTAAGAGTTTTTTCCTCCTGTCTAATTCTATGTTGGTAGTTACTGTCATAAAGGCAAACATGCCCATCCCAGAAAAACAAAACCTATTATTAGAAGACAACAGGGGGAAGTTAAAGAGCTAACCCAAACAGTTTTAGCCCTACTGCTACAAGTCCACAGCAATTTAAGCATCTGAACCTAAAGCCAGGAGCCGGGATACATCCTTTGTCCTTGCCCTCTGTTTCCTACTGCAGGAGAGCATTTTGGAAGAGGAATTCCAGCACAGAAACAAGCACAGCACAAACCTATTAGCAGAGGTTTGCAGGGCTGCCCTTTTTATAKCAACTCAAAGACAGCATCCACTAAGCAAATGTACAGGAATCCACAGAAGAGCACCTAGCCCAATAACATAGGTATGAAAAACATCAAATGACATAGTAATAAAAAGTGAATTACAACATCTGAAGATAAGTGCATGTAAATAAACTATGTATTACTCACCTCAGGTAAAACARGGAAAATGGGCAAGTGTACCTCAAGAACATTCATCTGTTCCATCACTTTTAATAGCATGAAAAAAACACTCCCCATTTTTTTTTCTTACACGTGTGCAATGATCCCAGGGATGCTGCCACACTAACCTCAATTTCTGTTTGGCAGGTTATTTCATACGTAGGAGACAAAGCCAGGACGCCCCAAACACTCAAGTTTCCTTTGCTTATTTTTCAGAGTAACTTGTAAAAACTAAGCCTTTTAAATACCTGAAAATGAAAGTTTTACCTATATTATACTCCTCTCCTAAAAATTATTTGATACAAGTGCTATCACTTGTTACTAGGAGCGCTTTGGGTTTTGGTTTCCCATGTGGTTTCGGCTGCTCGCTCCGGGTGGCCGAGGACCTGCAGCTCGGAGCAGCCGCGGTGTCCGCACCGCTGTGCGCTGCTGTTCCTCCTCCGGAAGAGTTCCCATATGAAATAGGCACGGGGCAGAAGCAGGGGCTGTTTCACCACCTGGAAACTGGTTCATCCTGAATGTAACGTGTCTTTTTGGCTCCTACCAAAAGAGATTAACATACACCAGCTTCCAGGACAAGCGTTAATTACTACATTAGAATAGCTCTGTACTTGTTCCTTACCAGACTGTTATGTTTCTAAGTCATTTTCCTCCCTTTGGGCAGGGAAGGAGGAGGGTGAGGAGTAGGCAAAGTAATTACTTTTAGACAGCAGAAAGCAGTTCTCAGATTCGCTAGTGCAGCAGATCAAAAGCATAGCCATATTAAAGGTAATTTAAATGAAGTCATCAGWGTTCCTGAAAAGCTGAAAGCAGGCCTTGCTGGCTGAATTGCATTGCATCTTTACTTTGAAACTACAAAATTACATTAGTATATTTGAAAAAAAATGATAAGGTCCTTACTCACTTTCAAGAGATACCAAAAACAATTTAGATGTTGAAAAAATAAAAAGCAGATAATATGAATTAAGAGTACATTAAATTAGTTTAAAATTCTTTTTAAAAAAGTAGCTTAAATTCTAGTCAGGATACTAAGAAAACCAAAGTAGAGATGCATAATGTTAGTTGTAGTATGTAAATGCAAGTTCTATTTAGACCTGTATGAGGTTCAGTTTCAAATCCATAACCAGCGCCTTGCACAAAAAGCACTTCCCAGCACCAGCACCTCTATCCCAAGGGCTGGGGACTGCCATTCTAACCCTTYCCCTGCACTCAGGAAGCCAAGAGTGCTGCCTCTTCCCCTCCCYATGTTTCTGCAGTTCTCTTGCCTAGAATATCTCCATGGCACAACAGCAAGAAGCCTCCTTGTCTCCCCGTCACTGTCCCTCGCACTGCACAAGTCTCAGTGTAAATCCAGTGCAGCTGGAGATAATTTCAGAGGAAGTCGTCTCACCGAGGCATGCGGAACCTGCCGCTTGCTTTGCATAACTGAACTGTGCTTGAAAGCACTCTAGTGATCTAACGAAACTCACACACAGAAAATAGGAAGTAGCAGCTAAGCGGTAAGGAGAACAAGACCATCTAAAAAGTTTTGTTGTAATATTCAAGTTCTGCTTTATCATTCAAGAGTCTCCCCTGTGGATAAATATATCCTCTTCACTGAGYATATCTTAAAATACTGTGCCTAGACTTAATTTATCTGCTCRTGTTCAGCTTCTATGTGTTCTCTGAATCAGGGCAGGAGGCATGTCTTACTACTAGCTCCCCTATTTAGGTCTGTAGATCGTTTTGGAGTTCCTATTTCTTAGAAGGTCTGAGTCACTGATACTTCAGAATTAGTAATAATAGAAGTAATGATTAGATTTGTCAGTGTTTTGAGGGCAGATGTTCCGTGATGAACACTAGCAAAGGGAAAGCTGCTCCTCGAGGCATTACGCGCCCACGGATCACTTGCCTAGACGGAGATCAGCACATGAGTTTCTAACCTGTGCTGTCCCATCTTTATGAAAGCAGCTGACTGACGCTAGGCAGCTCTTCTCAACAGTATCGGCTGTTCTAGAAAGTGCGCTTGTGCATCGCTTGCCCCTCACATTGGTTGACAACAGCTTGCAGGAGAGYGGTACCGGAGGTGAGCAATTAGCCTGCTGAACCTCCAAAATGCTCAGCCACATGAAGAGTCCCAGTAAGCACCATTTTCTGTTAATAAAGTGGGTTTTGTAGTTCTTCAAATGAGTCTCTTCTATACAGCCACAACCTAAGGAAAGCAAGGCAGGCATTCCTTTATCACTGGAAGTATCATAGAGATATAGGTTAAAGTATTTAACACCACAAATTAATAGTAAATACTGTTTTCTGAATATTAGTAAGAATATTCGCCTCAAGCTTTAAGTTGTTACTGAGTTTAAACATCCACAAGAAAAAAAGAAATCAAAATGATTTTAAGTATTATGATTCTACTGTGCACTATATTAAAAACTATTTAATTTAGCATTGTCTATTAACTTTAAACTATAGATCTTTATCTGATAAGAATGGCAAATATCAATGCCTTTCTCTTAAGGCTTCATTTGAGGAAAGTGTGCACACAGCTGTTACCATGTTAACATATTTTGTGAGTCAAGTAAATGGGAGCAAATCAAAGGATTACTTTAAAAAATGTGCAAAGCCAACATTTGTTCTCCTGTTTGCAAACACTTTAAGACTGTAAAAAGATAATCTGGTCTATTAAATTCAAAATTAGAAGAGAGAGTATGTAGAGAGATGGTTCTTTCTCCTCCACAGGAATTTCAGAGCATTTTTTAAGAATTCGTCAAACTTATTTGCATTACTACAAACAGACTCAAGTGTTCCTTGCCTGATCAAAGGTAGGTTGAAAGAAAGAAAAAGAAAACTAAACACACCAATATAGAGCAGAAAACAAAACTAATGATGTGTAACATGTCCAAAAATGGAGAATAGCAATAAGGTCATCAAGACTTAACAAGGGAAGGCAACCTATCTATAGCTGTAAAAAGACACCCATACTCACCTTTGAAGGACAAAGGAGTAGAGAGGGATGAGCAGGAGAAAGGGCTTACTGTGGAGTTTCCAGACTTCCAGCTATCAGAGTGAGCTGCATAAGCCTTCAGAAACTGATTTACTTCAGAGGTGCAAAAATTCTGAATCAGAGATACTTAACGCCAGTACGGAATCATTCTGAACATATAAGCTGACATTTCACACTGTGGAGATCAGAACTGAAACCTACAGYTTCTGCACTAACTTTATCATATGACTGCACCTAGGACACTTTGAGATAGACATCTCATACCACTATTGCTAGTTGATCACTAGGAATCATAGAATCAYAGAAYGCTTAAGGTTGGAAGGGACCTCTAGAGGTCATCTAGTCCAACCCCCCTGCACACGCAGGGTCTCCTAGAGCATGTGGCACAGGGTGGTGTCCAAGCGGGTGTGGAAGATCTCCAGAGAAGGAGACTCCACCACCTCTCTGGGCAGCCTGTGCCAGGGCTCTGTCACCCTCACTGCTAAGAAATTCTTCCTTAAGTTCCTGTGGAACTTCTGATGCTTCAGTTTGTAGCCATTTCCTCTAGTCCTATYGCTGGCCACCACTGAGAAGAGGCCGGCCCCATSCTCCTCGCTGCCTCCCTTGAGGTATTTATACACACTGATGAGGTCCCCTCTCAACCTTCTCTTCTCCGGGCTGAAGAGGCCCAGCTCTCTCAGGCTTGAATCTTCATGACATCCCCTTATACCGTGTTCCAGCTGTAGCTGGAACGGTGCTCTATTTCTAGACCAAACATCTTGGTACCCAGCCTCCAGAAATGGATCTTAAAATGCTTAAGTGATTTTAAAATCTTTCCATTACCATAAATCTCTTCCTTGAGCATAAATAAGGTATAATCAACCTCAACCTTCTCCTTAAAGGAACCATACAGGTGGCTGTTTGTAAGTTCACTCTAAACAGAGTTATCAGAGTCCCAGTTATTTTTAACTCATTTCTAATCCTCACCTTGCATTCCTCTTGCATGGGAATGCTGAAACACATGCAGAGAGTATTTCTTCTCGCGTAACAGACTCCCATGGATAAGAGTAAGAGATACAGTTGTTTTCCTCTCCGCAAAGAACTTTTTGCTCTCATAGATGGTACCAAGGTCACTAACACTATTAGAGACTGATTTAAATCCATTTACTTGAGTAAAGTCGGTCTTAGGTAGACATCAGCAAGAAGTTAGACAGCAGGATCAATGTAAGGAATGTGTCAGTACMATTTAAGAAAGCACCTACCTCTGAAATATCTTTTTACATAACAAACCAACATGGCCAAAAAGCCTATCCAAACAAGAAGTAATTTCATATTTAGTACTCCTCCTCTTAAAAGGAGATATCTTATGAAGCATCTATTGAAAGTCATACCCTGGAAACTTTGAACCATTTCCTTCTAAAAGATCAGTATTGTGCATGTTAATGAAAGCCTCAACATCGAACAGCTCAGAGCAGATCAGCAACTCAGGCATTACCAAGTTGTGGGTTCCCCTCTATACCTAGCTCACGTAAGAAAGCATCTCGAACAACTCCCTTGTACCTTTCAGATGTAGAACTGCTTGTTTATGTGAAGTTCTGATCTGTCAAAACAACCTGTCTTTGTCTTTATTTTTAAAATATAGCTAAAGTTTTAAAACTAGCATAAATTCTTCCCTTTGCTTAAGGTCTGCAGCATGAGAACTGTCTTGATTCCTTAAGCAAACACTCAAAGCCTGCAGATCACTAAGTCTTCAACTAATTCAAAAGTACCTCCTTAACTAAACTTCCTCTGATCTTGTATTTAAGGAAAACTGTCACTATCTGCTTGATCTTTATTACAAATTATCARTAAGAAATTAAAATTAACATGCTACAGTAAAAACTTACAGAAAGATGTTCTGTTCATATTTTTTCCTATTAACTGTATAAAATTATAGCAAATTTGGAGAAAGCTATTCTGAACCTCATTCACACTTTTGTGCACAGAGCTATATRCTCTGAGCTATGAATTTCGCCACCAGGCCTCAGGTTAAAAAAAGTACTTTTTAGCACCATTCTTGTAGGACTTAGATGGTTTTGTAGACATGACGCGAAGYACAGAGGAGGCAGGGAGGTTCAACAAAATAGAGGTCCTCTGCCACATTAGCAGGCYCCTGCTTTCATTTAGCAGTAAGCTCTGCTTGTAAACATGTTTGATAAAGCTAAAGCACTTGTTCATGTCCATTACCTCATTTCTGTAAAGGCCTCTGGTCCCTCTGTATTCGCAATAAGACATTCACAAGTCAGACGCAGCCCCTCTGACAAACCTATAAATAGCAAATTAACAGACAAGTGCAAGCAATGGAGCAAAGAGGCTCATTTCCAAGTCAGACTGCTTGCAGCAATCCATGCAAGCCTACTGAGGGCATGGAGCTAACTCCCTTCATGCTGTGACACAAAATGTATATGCAGAAGTTTACAAGCGCTCAGCAAGACTGGCATCCACCCTGCAAGCGATACACAGGCTACACTGGTGAATAAGAAGGGGATTTTGACACATTTTAACACATGATTTTAATACATGAGAAGTTGTAATACAATAGACTGATGCACCACAGTGGTGTGTATTTTAAATAAACTAAAGGCACCATTCTTTTTTTCCTACACAATCAAGATACTTAATATAGACCACATATCTTGTTTGGTATCTACAAGCTAAGGCTAAAGTTAAGAGCACTATTAAACCTACATTACTAGGACTTATGTCAGAAATAGCMATTTTTCCTCAGTTAAGACTTTTTTTCAGTTAGTCAATACTTTGGCTGCATATAAATGTTAATCCATTTTCCCCAATCTCTTCTGAAATAAAAYATCATCTGCTTTCTCCATATACTGTAAATTTTTGAGTTGACAGAAAGATGTGGTTAATCCTCAAGCACTAAAGCATCTCCTGTCACAAAACCTATCAAAGCAGCACTTTTGAGTGAACATCTCAAGTGAGATATTTCATGTGCACATGTTTATCCTGTTTATTACAGCTATAAAAATCACCACGATGTCATGTGTATCAGCAGATAAGAAGCAATTAGGCACCAATTGATTGTCATAACAGGGATAGATTTATAAAATGAATACACTTTATCTGTTTCATGAAACATTATTCTTTTCATTGAAGGCACAGTCAGAGGATATATTTATATTGACAGTTAATTCAATGTAAGTCTATAAAAGTCCAACAATGGAATTTCCTGAAATCTTGTTTTTTGGGGGGTTTTTTTTGGGTTTTTTGTTTGTTT
>PTEX01000066.1:3250243-3330220 GCA_003342815.1 Eudromia elegans
CCGGGCTGGGGCGCGGGCGGCGGCGCGGGCGCTCCGGCCTCATCCTGCCGCCAGCGCCTTTGTTCGCTGGCCGCGGGGCCGGAGGCCGCGCCAGGGCGGCGGGGCTGGGCCCTGAGCGGCGCTGCCGCAGCGGCCCCGGCTGTGCCGCGCTCCGGGCCGCGCCGAGGGCGCTCTTGGAGCTCCCGCCTCCCCGGGGCGGGATCATGGCCGTGGTGCCCCGAGGGCTTCTTGGAAATGGGGCAGCGTTTCCCGTGCCGGCGCCGGCCGGCCGAGAGCGGCGCGCCCGGGTGTGGAGAGGCTCCCCGGGCGCGAGAAACGCTTCTCGGCGGCCGCATCTTAGCGGGGCGTCAGTACGGCGAGCYGCTGTCGGCGTGGGCAGGGGCTGCCCCCCTCCGAAGACCGCGTCGGGGCAGCGCTGTTGGGGAGCCTTGCCACCAGCCGGGGCGCGGGCGTCACGTAAACCACCCCCCAGCGCCGAAGGCAGCAGSGTTTCTGAGGCTGGTCCGTGGGCTGTCCGGCCGCCTGCGGCTAGCGGCCCTGCAGGASGGCCCGCCCGAGCGGCCCCTTCAGTGCGGTGTGGAAGAGAGGAGCGTAAACGGGCTGTCCTGGACCTGACAGAAGGCAGGCAAAAAGATAGACTGGTCTTTCCTCTTGTGCATTTCGTCTCTAGTTTTCCAATGTGGCTAATAAAGATACCTCCAAGATTTTTCTGTTGTTGCTGTTATTCATAGGTAACGGGAAAAAGGTTCTCCTAGGTGACAAGAAAAATAAGATAAAACAATCATTGGGAAATAACAGCAAAAGCAATTCTTCACCTTAAAAAGCAAAATGGGATAAGTGCCCTCTTGTTAGTGTGACAAGCCAGATTGTTTTCAGTGTCTCTTGGCTGCAAGCAAGTATTTCAAACTGTGTCAATGTTTTCCTTTGCTACTCTAGGTATTTTGGGAGAAATCTTGAATACCTGCAAGAGACCAGTTGAGCAAACACATCACCTAGAAAACGCACAGAGTACCAAGAAGTGAATTCTTGACATCCACATTGTAACCTGAGTGGACTTTTATTTATCTTTTAAACTTATAAATATTTACAATGAATGAGCACAGTGATGAAGAAAGTGTAAGAAACAGTAGTGGAGAGTCAAGGTAAGCACACTTATCTTTTCAGTTCTCCTTGACTTTGTGTTCTCTCATATGGTGTTTATTAGAACATTTTACACATAAAATATCTATATCTTAACTTTGGACCTAGATAGTTAGGAGAAAGAGCCAAGCGCRATTACAGGTACCTAGTCTGCATGTTACATTCAGATTTCTTCACTTAATAATCATAGTCATGTATTATAACTAAAGAAGGTTGAAATAGTCTTAAAACTGCATAAGCATCTAGCGGAAATAATATTTCTCTTTGGGGGGGAAGGGGGGGATAAAGAAACAAATTTGCACTGGAATGTTAAAATGAAACTTGTATCCCCAAAGCACCAGGCACATCAGTCATCACATAATGCGTGCTGAATGAGACCCTAACAGCGCTATCTGTAAAGCAGGAGCGGTGGCTGTTAATTCTTACTTCCAGTATGTGGTACTTTATGAAGATTCCCTTTTCTTTTGAGAAACCGGTGTAACCAGAAGAGCATTGCCTTTGTATTTGTTTTCAAAGTAAAAATATATTTTTCCTTTTTTTCTTCTTTTTWTWAAAAAAATCACTAATGTAAAAATGAGCAGATCAGATGCTAGTGTTCTGGAGTATCTCCTTGACTAGAAGAGCCCTATTAAAAYATTCTGTCACAAGATGAGGATAATGAAGTTACAGGGAAATTGTAAGGAAATTGTAAAGTTGGAACTGTAGTGAAATTGAAAACTTTTACTGCAGAGCAGTGTGAAGTTCAATAAATCCTTACTACAGTAGGCGGTTCACATTTTTAAAACTAGGAATATGATAAATGTTTTGAATATAAGAAGGCAAGGCAGACGTGCAAATATAATGATTTTGGACAAACACTTGATAGGTGGTTGCAATCCTGCTTTTCACTCTCCCTCTCTTTTGATTGCAACCTGTTGAACCTGTTGATTCTAATCAGTCAGAGGTCATAAAGAAAACAGAGTTTTGAGTTCTGGAGCTTTATAAGAACTGCAGGTTGGATCGAGGAGAGACTCTGAATATTGCCCCCAAGTTAAAAWATGCGATAAAAACATGTTGGCCAGCTGCTCATGTAGCACAGTGAGTGATAGAAAGGGAGAAGACAAGAGTTTAGGTGATGTTACATGCAAATCACCAGGAAATCGATGAACAGTAAAACCAAAGAAACCAAACCACCTTTGTGTATTTTTAGGTCAARCTTCCTGTTATAACTAAGAATACCCTAGAAAGTCACTGAACTTTGAATCTTGTGAATGATTTGAAAGTTCTGATGCACATTATTTTTGGAAGACTTACACTTCTGATAAAGATGGTATTAGTTGGCAAACAGGTTTGGAATTTCCTCCAATAAATGACAAATAACCAGGAGGTTATTCATAAGCAAACAAACCAAGCATTGACAGTTGAGCAGAGGAACGTGAACAAAATAAAATAATGCAGATGAGGCTAGTTTTCTGAACACTTTGAGAGTTATCAGTTASACCTTTAGCTAGCATTAACTTGTTTGAGACAACTCTGACTCTGTATTTCATGKTTTTTTATTTGTTTGTTTTGTTTATTTTTAAACTGCCACTTAGCTAAAGATAACACAGGGGAAAATACTTTGAATTATGACTACTCCTAGATACTGTTATATAAAACAGCTAAAATCAGAGGTTTTCCAGCAGCTTCATTAAAAGTAAATATCAGGAAGATGCTAAATAATTTAACCTTTATAGTAGACTGTGAAGCGTGATGCCATTCTGCGTCTTCAGTGTGCTGCTGAGCACATCATAAGTCTCTGTCTTTTTATCAAGTTTCGGGAAGTTCTGACTTTTTTCCCTTGGGCTTGTGTCTGTCATTAATCTTACAGTTAGATTAACAGACAGATCTTGGAAAATCTATTTTCACATTTGCAGTTTGCTATTAGGAAGCTCTGCTTTGTAAATTAATGGAGAAAGCTTTGTTGTAAGTTATTGAGCCCTTTCTGTCCAATTTATTTCCATTGTTAAAATAGCTATTACTAAAGAGTTTGCTTGCAGTGTAGCTGAGTATAAGTTGCCTGTTTTTTTTTTTTTTGTTGGGGGATGCTTCGTTTATTGTTTGCGGGGAGGTTAAGAGAGAGTGGCCTTGCCATTGTAAGTTTCCCAAAATGATTTTCACTAAGACAGCAATTCTCTAAGTCACTTGTGGCTGGAGACGGATACTRTAACTGGACAAATGAACCTGCTTTTAGCCTTCAAATGGTCTGGAAATGTGAACTCTACAGAATGGAAATAGAAATCAGTAATAAAATAGTTACTATTGATAGYGAAGTATCATGACAAGGCTTTAGTGATCCCTTTCCATTCAGAATGAGAGAAGCAAAACAAGCTGAGAGAGCAATCAGGAATTGCCACCAGGAAGGAACTGCAGAGATTAGACTTTCAAAAATAGGGAGAACTTGAACAGAGATGAACGTGGATACAGCAGTGAATCTAAGTAGCAGCATTGCTGATACAGTTGATGATAACCACAGCAAATCTTTGAAATGTATCACTTTGAGACTTCTCAAGTGAAGTAAGGCTGTTTTTCCCGTTTTGTCTGTGAAAACTTCCACAACTATCACTATGGAGTGATCATACTTGCATGCATCCTCTTCAGCAATAGGAGGGCTGGAAAAGGGACTAATCAAGAGTCTTAGTTTTAAGACATGACCAGCACTGTAGTTAAGCRGGGTAGCAGTTTTCTTCTTCCTGTAACTGGCTGTGAAGAAAATGCATTTCTGAAGCATATAGGAAAGAAATAGCCAGTCTGTTGAGCTGCACTCCTTTTCCACTGTTGAATCTGTTCACCTAACTAATGGATGATTGGAAACATTTGCCTTGATACAGGTGCTATGCCTGAACCTCTTTTATGCCAAGTGTGGGAAAAATATTTCTTGCACATCAATTCTTAAATAACTTGTTGCACTGTTTGGACTTTCTTTGGCTAGGCTGGCAGCCTCTGAAACAATAAATCTGTGCTAATGCCAAACCTGATGGGATTTATAGACTGACATAAATCTTATCTAATGTTGCTATTAGATGTTTCATTTTCTGTGTAATAATACATTCTAGGTTTTGGTTTAGATGAAATCACTGTCCTGGAATATTTTCCATTTTCTGTAGGTCCATTTTCTGTACTACAGGAACTATTAATCTGGATCACAAGAAAGTGCGAGCCCACAAACTTTACAGCAAAGCTCTGAGAAACAGTCTCTTATTAAAAGCTAAGCAAAGCGTTTTTGTGTGGTATTCTTGAACACATTTTGTTGCAAACTTGAACTGGAGTAAAACACATACCAGCTAGATAGCGGTAAGAAAGCTTAATGAACAAGGAAAGGCAGTTATACCTGAACTGCATGAGTTCCAGATAGAGCTGGGAATGCGGAACTCAAACACTGGTGTCAGTTGAATAAGAAAACTTCCTGTCTCTGTACTCTTCCTAAGATTCCTGTAGAAAAAGACATGAACGTTTTCACAGACCTCACTTCCGTGTAGGTAGAAAGGGTTGTGCTCAGTATAGTTTATCTGRAAGATGTGTTATGCTCCCTTTTTTCAAGAAACCAGAAAGTGACGACTTGTACGAAAGACCCGTAATATTCATTATACACTTAGAAGCTGGTATTAATGAAAGATTGTGATTTCTGTGAATTTCAATTACTTTAATAGTCTGCGGATCACAGAAAATGGTTAAATAAAGCCAGCTGTTTGTCATCAGACTAGAATTTGCTGTATAAAGTCATACCTTATATGACTTTACTATATATGAAAGAAGTTATTTGAAAACTACTGCTCTAGATCCCTGCTATCAAGAAATCCTAAATGGAAATTAAAGCAAAGGCTCCTCAAGCACACTTGCAGAAATGTCTCTGTCTGCTAGGGGTTTTTTTGGTAGATGCTTCATAGATAATATGGATGAAAGTACAGAGAGAAGCTTAGGAGGGGGAGTGTTAGAAGGGAAATATAGAAGTTATACATTTGTTAGAGCAGAAAACTTCTGAAATCCGTAAAAATATTTAATAAAGTGGTATGGCAAGTGGTAAAGGAAGCTAGGTAAAACTTCACATGAACATCAAACTTTAAACTTCTGTTAGCAGTAATATTSTCTTTATTCTGTAAGTTGCCAGTTTTATGGATGTTTGAGCAAACTGAAGTTTGATGTACTTTTTCTAAATTTAAAAACATCTTTTCACTTTATTTCCAAGAGTTCAGAACATGCATCAAAACCACAGTATTTGAGTCTAGTATTTTGTCCTTAGGCCTAAAGAAGGAATTCTTAATTTGGAATACATCTTTCCTTCTGCATACAGCTTCTAATTTACTTACAGGATTCATACTGAGTTTATCCAGATCCTAGTCTTTCTCTAATCTGAGCTAGCCCTAATCTAACTTATTTCACAGGGTTTGGATTCTATTCCACTCTTTTTTTGAAGATAATGCTCTTTTTTGACAATTCTAAGAGTTAAGGTACAGCAATACAAATAGCATACACATCAGATGWAGCCATACAGTCTCTCAGGGTGTGTGGTTGTGGTTATTTTTGTGTTTGTGTGAGTGGTTGTGGCGGATTAAACTCCAGCTGATACTTCTGTTTGCTAGTGATCTAGAAGGACCTTCAGATAAAGACAGTGTTGTGTTGCTCCTGGAGCCAGCTGCATACCTGCATATGGTCACATCACACAGGAGTAGACCCCTCAGGAACCTCCTCTCTATGAGACACTTTCAAACTTCCTTTGTCTCCTAAAATAGGTGGCTTGTGACTCTCAAAGACATTGTGGTTCATAGGGTCATKAAAGTTGGGACATGATCAGTGCAATTTTCATATTTGCTTTGGGGCAAGTTTATAGTCCTTGCAGCAGGTGATAGTTTGCAGTCTTGGAAACACAGTGTATCCTTTACTCTTGCCTGTTATCAGCCTATTTCAGGAAAATGGAATTGAGTTTATGCTTTCTAATAGCTGAGGACAGGAAATCGCACTTTATGATAGCCTGAACTTTAGTATTTGTCTTCCTTGCTTTATATCTGTGGTGACAGATAGGAAACTTGCGGGTTTATTGTTTTTGTTTGTTTGTTTCRTTTCATTTTTTTAAACACATCTAATCAGACTCAGTTGTTCAGATACCCTTTTTATTTTTTTTTTTTTAAAAAAAAACCACTTTTGTTTGCCTGTGAGCAAACATGTCTGTGAACTTGTAGCTTTCAGAGCTTGGCATTTGTTGTTTCTGCTTATTCTGGAAGGAGCTGYTTGTGTGCAAGGATGTCTTTGTATTCATTTGAATACTTGGTTTATTAAAGTAGTAGTTTATTCTCAGATCAAATACTTTTTGAAGATCCACAGACTTTTTATTTTTTTATTATTGCTTGTGAGTTGAGCTTTTGCTTGAATTGTTAGATTCCTGCCATATTCAAGGCTGCTTAATGTAATGCACTCTAAAAATAAGCAAAAATATATAGTCCTCTCTTTCTTTTTCTCCTATAAAAAAGGTCACATAAAGGCTTAGGACCAAGAGGGATTCATCACCAAAACCAGTTAGCTTTGGTAGGAATAAATCACACAACAATTCATAATGGTGGAAGGCAAGAGTGTGRATGCTCCAACAGGCTCTTGCAGCTTAGTTTGTGTAGTTTTCCCTCTTGGAGTTTCTTGACTGGTGCTTTGGATATTTTAGGTGATTGTGCCTCATTGCCAATTGCCTATTTCTGTTAGGGATGTTTTGTTTTGGGAGGTAAGCAAGTGAAGTTTAACAAAAAAACTCTTGTAAAGAGCAATGTACTGGCTTTCAATCTGATTCACTGTCAGTGATGTATTTGTTAAAATATATCTTCTGTCATCTCCCAAAGCATACTCTGTTTTTATTCTACAGGTATTTTTCAGRGTTTGAAATATAAACAGGTGTAAACGATCTCAAAAACCCACTTCCTTCATCTTGCCTTTTTTTTTTTTTCCCAAGACAATCTGAAAATAAGTACTGCATTCATTAATCTCTTGAATTACTCTAGAATATAGTGTGAATAGCCAAAAGCAGTGGTTATGAAATGCAGCACTGACAAACCTGTTAGCTGTGTTATACTTCCATACCAAATCAGGTTGCACATACGCTGCTTTACAAATGCAGCTGCTTAGTTGAAGTACAAGGGCTGAGGGAGGCTCCTCTATTGAATATCCCGGAAGATACTCTGTTACCTTTATGTTGATTTGCCCTAGTGCATGAAACTTACACTTTTTTTTATATAGCATTCCCATTTGAGAATATGCTCCTCATTCTTTGTATGCACTGCTGTGTACCTGCTGCTGGAAGGGAGCCCAGTCAGGCAGCTTAGTCTTCACTGTGGTGGTTTGTTTTGCATGCTAGAGAAAAAGTCCTGTTGCAGTAGAGCTGAGGATGTCATCACTGTTGCTGTATCTGTTGCCCTTGCTTTGTTGCTGCTCCTCAAACTGCACTGTGCTGTCTCATCTCACGCGCACCTGACTTTGTTCATCTGAAAAGAATCTAAACAAAGTAGATAATATATATACATAATATACGGTGTACGTAATACATGTGTACATAATCTATGGTTTCTTGCTCAAGAATACCTTTTATCTAATAATGCTGGTTTTAATTTTACCTTTTTTTAAACTAAATTTTTTTTGAGTACAGTAAGTATGCTAATAKGATGCATTTTTGAAAGAGGGACTTACTCCAAACAAAAGTCCTGTTTTTAACAGGATGACATGCTTAAAAAAGCTTGATACTCTTYGATAGCTGATGTTAATTCTGAATATTATCTTTCTGTGATTATTTTAACAAAGTCTCTGTTCTGTATCTTGACTTGTGTCCCATTGTTTTCCTTCTAGAGTTCCTGTTCTAGTCTTGATAGTGATTATAACTTATGTTGATATTTGATCTTTTAGAAGCCCTCAGTGAAGAAGGGAGGGGGGACAACAGTAAGATCACAGGCTAGAGATGGTTGAAAGAGGACAGCAATGCAGGATCTCCAGAGTAAAGGAAACATGAAGTGGGTTAGGGTAACTTGACAAACGCAGGTGACTAGTTAACTGGGACTGAAGTCTTGTGTGCTGTCTGTTTCTCTAATTGTATGTAGGCCATGTATAGTCATTCTGTTAGAAAAGTTGAAGGTAGGATCCTGCTTGGGATTGTCCTTGGAGACACAGTTTCTTCAGGAAGGGTGAGGGAAGGACAAGGAGGTTTCAATTTAGTGCTTGGAAAAAAGTGGAGATTCCCTCCTACCTCCCGTTTTGAGCAGGCTTTTTTGGAAGAAGGAACAAAAGATATGTGGATGCGTAGGCTGATTGTATTGTAGCCAGACCCTCTTTCTTAAAATACCCCTGATGTCTGCAACAGGAAGAAAGTGAGGTCCTCTTTGGCTTTTTGCTGAACCATTTAAAATGAAAGTGTTTAAATCAAGGGAATTGGCCCTCGACTCTGCAGGAAGAGAAGGAAGCAAGAAGTGAAGCTCTCTGTCCTCTTATGTAACAGGAAGCGTGAAAAACGGAAGATCATCACCACTGTTCCTGAGATGATATTTAGGTGATGGTATTACACAGCAGGTAACAGAGGCAATTCAGATAGTATTCTGAATCTTTGAAGAAGTATTTCAGTTTACYCATCTTACTAGCACTAGGAATATGATACTGGATTGAGTCTCAGGAATTAGTAGCTCCAATACAGCTGGCTAATCTTTCAGAGGTCAGTGGTGCTGCCTTCAYCAGGGTGTATTCATCATGCTAATGRACATTACTCACTGCGAGAAGTGTTAGGCAAGTTAGGGACCTTGCTTTAGATATTTCAAACTTTTTASGGGAGGCGTTGCTTTTGTACTGTGCCACAGAAAATGCAAGAAAAGAGCCCATAGGCAAAGGAGAGAAAGAGAAAGCAGGAAGCAGCTTAATAGCTGTGAGGCATTTGATTCTTTCTCCCTGAGTTTATATTTTAACATCTTTATTATGGACCTTCTGTTCTCCTTTTAGTTCAAGTATACTGTCTTGCTGTCCTGCAGGATTTTTTGCTTTTAATTGAGTGTTTGAAATGTTGAATTTTAATGCAGTATACAGTGCACTTTCTTGCAGTTTGATCAGCAGTGATAGCTTGCAATGCTTATTACTAGAAAGTATGCACTATTTTCTTAGATTGTATCTCCTTTTCCTTTTGAGAATAGGCTTGTCTTTTGAGTTCAAAACATGTAAACTTTCCTGAAGTGGCTCCTCGTTGTTTTGTCCTGTAGTAGCTGGTGGTTAGAGTATTCGCTTTAGCAGATCAAGCAAATGACATCTGGGCTGCTAGAAATCGATATGAAACATCTGTGCCCTATGTATTTTCCTGAGAATTTCAAAACCTGTATTAGAATTTTTAAAATGCGAGCAAATGAGCTTTCTGACATTTCAGCGATGCTGCAAGGTACTGCATTATAATAGTTCTGCACAATGTTGCTCTTTCTTAGTCATGTCAGTAATGCTCTGTGAAGAAAGAGGGAAAGGGATTAGGCTGTACAGAATTCTAAGCACTTGGAAAAACACCTGCAGTCTCTTGCAATGGAATGTGAGTACTAATATCAAAAGCAACAACAAAAAAATTCTTTTGAAATCTAGTTAGTTTTTGTAATTCTGTATTGGCCTGCACCATCATCTACTTTGGTTTCAAGATGAATCTGTTCTCTTTACAGACCATACTGACACCACGAAGGGAGTGCTGTACTGGGGGAAGGCTGGAGAGGGCAGCAATGGCAATGTCAGGATAAGTTACTGCTGTAGAAGATCCCTTGGCAGCGGGTGGATATGTTGTTGAAGGACTAAAACTGTGTTTTCGGGGTGCTCAGCTTCAGCAGTAAAAGCACACATGGCTGCTGAGATTTTCTGCTTCTGTGAAAATTGCTGAAATTCAGAGCAAATACAAGTTGCTTTTTCCTTTCTGCCTGATTTGCAGGGAGATGACTTTTTACCCTTTTAATATGCCAGTAGGTTTGTATTCACAGTAAAATGTGTGTTTGGGCAGGGGAATAGAAAGAGGGGCAGAGTGTGCCTATTTACCTTCAAGGAATAAGCACCCCTATCTTGTTCTGCCGCTAAGAAAATGGCATCTTGAAGGATGATCAGCCTGCACTTAATTCCTGCTGTTCTTCATATTACTTAAGTTCCAAGGCAGGGCRAACATGGACCCTGCTCAAGTGATGCTGAGTATCAGTGATTCTTTGTACAGTAGTGACCTCCTCAACGTTTAACAAATGAAATAACCAAAAAAGCCAAGAACAGATATTTGCTAATGACACAATATCTGCAAAGGGAGGTTYTCGAAGGTCATGGTGAATTGGGTAGCAAGTTGTTGGTATCTATGTTGAACAGAAGTCAAAGTTGGAAGCTATTAGTACAACAACATTTCAGTAAGAAGTTTTTAATACCCCARATTTTCATTATGAGTGCTGCTTAAGTGACATGACAAGAGTGCCGCATAYACGCTTTCCTTTTCAATTTCGGTGTGAGAGGAAATACAATTTTTCATTCTTTTCACTAGAAAGCTTTTCTTTCCATGTTCCAAGCAAATTTTTGCATRTTTTGGTAACATTCGTAGTGTTAGAAAGTTCTGTATTCTTACTTCATTGTTTTTGCTTTTTTAAGAGCACCTCAAAATAGGTAAGGCATTGCTTTATCCCAGAAGTGGATGCTGCAGGCTGGTGGCCTAGCRTGATATGCACCTTGAGCTGTTCCACATGAGAGATTATCAAAAAAYAAAGAAGTGTTAGCGCCCAAGTTTGTCTGCATGTCATATAGGTAGTTACCTTTGAAGGTAACTAAGAGATGTCGTGCTAAAAATTTCCAGCTTCAACTAGATGGTTCTATTAGGCAATAGACACTTTTGTGTTTGTGGTGTTGATGCAAGGAGTTATTAGTATAACTGCTGGCATCTCCAAATAGCTTGCTTAGGGTATGAATATTCCATTATATTTTCCATTACACAGCTTAAAAAGTAAGCTTTGTGAGATAGCAGAGGCAGATAATTTGATACAGGGAATGACTAAGCTAGGGGCTGTGTGTTTTTAATTTATTTTTCAATCCTTTCTTATTACCTGTGTTGGTCCAAAATCACTGGAAGGTGGAAGATGGCCAGTGCCATGTTTTTTTGAAGACCTGTTTGACTGTCATGGTTTGAAAATCTGGCATATGAGGGCTTTTTGTGAAAGAAAATTATTATTAGAAATGTTTAAAAAGAAAGAAAAATTGCTTTTCCTAAGTGTAGCAAAAGCAGGGACACAATCTGCGCCTAGAAATAAATGACAGCTAGTAATTTGCTTCGACATAAAGTTGTTCTATACTGGTCCTTAAGATCCAGCARTCTTCATGCTAAAAAGGAAAATGTATTTTTTCTCCAGTGTTTAAAAATAATGCACTTTTTTTTTAATCTGTAAAAGAAACATATGTGGTGTAAAATCTCCTGTATGACCTGTATTTTGCCTTGGGCTCCCCACCACTCCTGCTGTTGGTTCAGATCCATTAGGCTTTTGGATTAGAGTACTGCCTTTAGGGATTGTGAGTCAAATTTCTGCTGAAGCTCAGGCTAGAAAATGACTTCTTGCAGTGAGAACATGTGGTAAATTAAATGGGTGCTGGGAGTCCTCAGGACCTTACTTACAGGACTGGTCATCGTGTGACCAGTTAAGTACAGGCAAACTGCAGCAGAGATGAAGTCAGTGCTCTTTGTCTTAGCTGTTTTTTTGCATGTGCTGCCGTTGCATTAATACCTCTGAGAATGTGCTGAATATAAGAGGTTGTACAGGCAGAAACTCGATGTAGTTTCATMTACCTCTGTTAATTTGGATGGCTATTTCGTTTGGTTTAGCACTAACAGGAAGAGAARCATGTTTGCTCTGTTGTCAAAGCATGTTGCTCTGTTGAACAATCTACTACCTCCCCTCTCCAGTGATTTGTGCAGGCAATAATGTAGATTTTGATACTCCCTTTTTGGGTTTATAGTTTTGGATATTGGCATTATCTTAGAATCATAGAATCATAGAATGCTTAAGGTTGGAAGGGACCTCCAGAGATTTTTAAATATTTGCAGCTCAAGTGAATATAGTTTTAATTTAACTCTGAATTCTCATTCTTGACTGACTTAACCCATTGCATCCAGTTGTATGTTTCCCATATGTTTGGGCTAARTGTTTGTGCAGTTGATTTTAGGCAAAGCTAAAGTCTTTCTACTGTGACTTTTTTTTTAATCTGCTGTGTTAGCTGTCATGTAATATCCTGCTATCTTCTAATTGCAGCCAATCGGATGATGATTCCGGGTCAGCATCGGGTTCTGGATCGGATTCAAGCTCTGGAAGCAGCAGTGATGGAAGCAGTAGCCAGTCAGGTAGCAGTGACTCTGACTCTGTATCCGAGTCAGGCAGTCAAACAGAATCTGAATCTGACACCTCGAGGGAGAAGAAACAAGTTCAAGCTAAGCCACCAAAAGTTGCTGGATCTGAGGTAAAGCATACAAGTAAAGCCTTGTTGGGAAAAAAAAAATGACCATGCAGTTAGTTGCAAGAGCAGTTTTCATTTAAGAAAAGAATATGATGAGGCAATAATATTTTTATTAGAACTTCGCTTAGAGGGATAAGTAAATGTGCATGCGTTGCTGTCATAATGTTTTTGTTATGGACTGAACTTTTCATAGATGAGTGTTTGCAGTGACACTCTTAAATTTTTGCATCTATAAGTATTAGTTATGCACCTACCTAAAATGTTATCATGCAAAAGCATCCATTCAGTTACTACTAATTTCTGAAGATAAGTCACATATCACAATGTTATTTCTAAAAGGATCTTTTAAGTCATCCTGCTAGTACTATTTCCCTCATTTTGCCAATGAACAGTGTTACRAAAATTTTACAAATTTTACATGCAGTTGGATTTTTGTATGGCAGAAGTCTGCTAAATATAGGAAGAAAATATTGTTTGGAAATCATCTTGAATCCATTGTATCCAAATTATCTTAACTTCCCTTTGTTTCTGTGTGTAGTATGGACTCTATTTGGGTGATAAATCAGGTATGAATTCAAGGTAATAAAATACTGATAACCATAAGATCCAAACTGTTACAAATTCTCTTTTGTATTTTTGCTCATGTACTTCACTGTTCTCATAAAACAAAATTGCTGGAAGATTGTATCAGTTGTGTGGCCTAAAAGGATTTATCTGGACTGGTTTAACTACTTACTTGAAAAATATTTTGCTTTAATAATAAACTATTGTTTACAGTAAGAAACGTGCTGGCAATTCTCRTGTGGTGTTCTGCTCTGCAGAAATCTTGCTACTTGAAGCTGCTTAAAGAATCTAGCTACTTGAAGCTACATGAAGCATGCAATATTTTATGGTTAATTTTTATTATTGATAAAGCTGAGCTCAATCTGATGAGCAGTGCTGTTCATGTTAAGCAGTGTATATATGTGATAAGCTTTAGGATTTCCAGTATTTTTAAATGATTGTCTCTGAATTCTGGCCCAGTTTTGGAAAACCAGTCCAAGCATACTTGCCGTGCAGAGATCAGCAGTGCTCAAGAAGCAACAGCAACAAAAGGCAGCTTCATCAGACAGTGGTTCAGAAGAGGTGAGTAACACAAAATAAGTCTTTTTTTTTTTCCTCTCTATTGTGAATGTGTCTCATTGTTCCAAATGTTTGGATAAAATTATGTAGAGCCAAATTATATTCTCTATGTGTGTGTAAAAGCCTGGTTTAATCTATAAAAGTAATGTTCAAATGACAGACAGCTTATGAGGAAATCTAGAAATATCTTCAGTTGCATATTTTTCAGCTGAGTTGTGYCAAATTTATAGTAGTCTAGGTTATTTGATGTCTTTAGGTAATCCAAGTATGGATAAAGTTTTCAGGTCATGTAGTACAGACTTTCATTGTATCTTTGGCTTTGGTGTTTCATAAGTACAGTTTAAAATACTAGAAGACTTGTCAGCTATTTTTTGTGTATAAAGGTCATTGCTATAGTTTTCAAATGCAGTGGAAAATGCATTTTTGCAGATTTTGTAACAGTTACTACAAAGGAAATCTTGTATCTTAAGAACCATACCTCAGTGTTAGGTATTTTAAAATCTAAAGCATAGACTAAAAAACATAGACTTGTGTAGACTAGTAAGGAATATTTTCCTAAGGATGCTAGTGATTCTGCTATGAAATTTCTCTATAAAGCAAACTTTTCATTTGTACTTCTTTACAAAAATGAACAATGCATTGTGGTAACAAATTTTCCTCAAAAGTCCAGACTTCTGTTTTGGTATGATTTAGCTGTTCATCATTAAACCAAAGGACTGTATCATGGATAGTTAAAAAGTTAATATGAAATGGGTGCTAAGAATTTTTCTTCTATGGCTACTTTTTAGGATAAAAATTATTTTCTTCTATATGAGATCAGGTTTAGGAAAATGTAGGTTTAAGAGAGTTCATTGTAGTTTTAAGGGGGTTCATCAATTTCTTTCCTTGTTTAGGACTGGAAAGAGAAGTGTGCATCCTATTCTCAAACTTCTCTTAAGCTAGTGTTTAAATGTGAGAGAATATGAAAGGGGACCCATCCGTGAAACAGCAGGCGGTTATTTATTAGGCTTTCAATAGAATTTCATCTCTGTTAACTTGAGACAGCTTAAACAATGACTGTGCTTTACCTAAGTGCATTGTTTGTTTTTAAGTCAGGTTTTTGGTGGCATTTTCTAGAGTTCTGGCATGGTACATTCATAGATGGATAAATACAAAAACATCACTAATCCTCGTCTTGCTCAGTATCATTAGTTACACTGACGGAGTAGAAGAAGATAAAACATGAAGAATGTGATTCTAGTTTGAAAGTGGGAGATGAATTATCTTTTCAATACTAAAAATACTTCATTCTCTTTGCGATAGTGAATCACATATATTCTTTTGTTAATCTGCAGGACTCATCTAGTAGCGAAGATTCTGCAGATGAATCATCCAGTGAGACCAAGAAGAAAAAACATAAAGAGTAAGATATTTTCATAAATAATGTTCCGTCATATTTTGTCATGGTAGTATATGCTTATAGTTATTCATGCTTCCCTTCTCCACATTGGAAATAATTAAATTTCTATGTTAATTTGTCTTTCTTACAAAGCATCAAAACTGAGGACTGTAATATTAAAAAAAAAAAACCACAAAAACCCTCAAAGGAGCATAACTCTCTGAGCAGAAGAGCGTGTATTACCTACAGTGTTACTCAAAAACATTTATCAGCAGTTTTATGTCAACATATTCCTGGGGGGTGGCATATTTTTGTCTACTTCAGCAGGTTGCCTCAGATCAAATTTAAGTTGGAATCACATAGATTGTGCCAATCCTTTTGGATTATTTTACTCTCTAAACTGTTTAGAAGTTATTACATGTCTGACAGTAATTAGCTTTATTGACTAGTCAAGGAAGCTTAATTGAAGTTGAGCTGTTAAGCTATAAATCAAGAAGTTTGTGAAAAGGATTATGCTTTGCCATCATTATGATGAAAGCAGAAGAGACTCTAACCTATGTTTTTATGAATGATGTATAGCAATTTCAACTGCACTCATGCCTTTTTTGTCATCTTAATACTCAGAATAGACAGTCCAGTATTGTTGAGAAGCATCAATCAAAGGATAAGTGCAAAAAAGGTTAACTGTGCAAGTGGTGCTTCTCTAGTAGTAAGACTTATTTGCATTCCTGTGTTATGTAAGAATTTATTGCCACCTAGTAACATACTGTGTTACAGGAAAGACACTTAAGTTCAGAAGGTAGTTACCAAATAAACTCATACATCCCATGTTTGATTTTGTTTTGACTATTTCAAACAAGTATATTTGCAGTTGTTTGATACACAGATTAGAGATATCTTGTTCTGTAATTTGGCACAGGATCAAGCCATAGAAGATTGTATCTTCTGTGGTCTGTATGGTCAGAAACTCAGTTTTGGGGATTTGCATTTTTTTAACTTACTGCATGCAGGAAAAATCTTATAATAAGACTAGCAGTGCTGTCAGTGCACGTGTGTGTCTTGAACAATGAAAATATTAATTTTGACCAGTACATGTCTAAGTGTGTGTGCGCTGCGGGGTGGAGAGGAGAGGAGTGTCACAGCATGGATTCCTGGGCTTCCTGATTTGAAATTTAATGAAGAAGTCCTTGACTGATAATGCGCTTCTGAAGAACGTGAGGACTGTTCCAGGGCCTTGGTGAAGGAGTCCTGAACCTGATGAAAAGTGATAGTGTAAATATTTAACAGCMTTTCAAGAATGTGTGCCAGGCATCTCCTCATGCTGCTTTGGTTGCAGTGCTGTTAAGGTGAAATTTGCTGGTACAAACTCAGAACCTAAAGYGAGACGCTGTTCAGCAGTGGCCCCATTTTTCTTGTTGCAAACAGAAGCTCCCAGCTAAGCAKTAGGAAGGAGGTGCTGCCTCTCAAGACTCACATACTATTTACTCATAGTATCTTGCCTGCTTGTCACATTTGAGAACTCAGTGGGAACTTTTGGGAGTAAATGCCTCTGTGATTGCTGTGGTTCTGGTCTTGCTGGGCACTTCTCAAATATGCCACTGTTATTCTTGGTTGTCGTAACCAAGTTGCCAGTGTTTCATGTGAGGTGCAGGGGAATGTAGCTATTTGGCAATATTGGACTCTCCAGAATATAACATTTGGTGTTCGATTTGATCGTGGTAAGCTCTAGTCTTTACATCTTACCCATCTCCTATAATTCTACAGAAATTCAGATTTTGTTTAGGATTTTTCTTTTTAAAACTACTTTTTAATAATAGAAAAAAATGGCTCCAAATGGATGTGAATTAGATATTTTAATCTGTTTGTTATCTGTTCATGATAGTTTTCTGTCCTTTGCTCAGCAGGTGTTGCGGTGAATGTTAGGGAATTAGCAAATACATAGATAACTACTTTATAAGAAAACAACATGAGGCTTTTTTTTTATCTTTCAATACGTACAGTGAAGACTGGCAAATGTCTGGATCAGGGTCAGTGTCGGGAACTGGCTCTGATTCTGAATCAGAGGAAGATGGGGAGAAAAGCAGTTGCGAAGAGAGTGAGTCTGACTATGAACCAAAAAACAAAGTCAAAAGCCGGAAGCCTCCAARCAGGTAGGAAGTCTTGCATTTCAGATACTCTAGTCTTATTTCTGATTAATAATTTGAACATTGTGCTACTACACATGCAAATTAAAATGTGGGTTACAGAAATTGAAATTTTTTTCTAACTACAAAGCATGTCATCCTACCAGTGCATTGTAGCGAATGTCTCTTTCTTCTGTACTGTTACTGAAACTGGCATAACTGAACAGCCATGAAATATGCACATTCAGAAACAAATACAGATGGCCTGTGGCTTTCCATGTTGAAACTCCACTGTTTTGTTATATCTTGTTGTCTTAAGAATTAAGCCAAAAAGTGGCAAAAAGAGTGCAGGACAGAAAAAGAGACAGCTTGATTCATCAGATGATGATGATGACGATGACGACGACGATGATGATTATGATAAGAGAGGGTCTCGTCGCCAGGCAACAGTTAACGTTAGTTACAAAGAAGCTGAAGAAGCTAAGACAGATTCTGATGATCTGCTGGAAGTCTGTGGAGAAGATGTCCCACAACCTGAAGAAGATGAATTTGAAACTATAGAGAAGTTCATGGATAGTCGATTTGGCCGGAAAGGAGGTATCTTTTTAATCTGTGTTTTTAAGATGCTGACATAAGTTTTGGTACAGCGTTAGGAGGTTTTTTCAGCTCTAGGTCACCTGTGGTATTTGCAAACAGTAATATGTTTAAAAATGCCAGTAAGTCATGTTATATAGCTTTTCTCCTGCTGGTAAGGAGGCTGTTTTCTAAAGTCCCTTTTCAAGCTTTTTGCAGTAAAGCACAGAACTTGAATAACTGAGTAATACAAAAAAGTTAGATAAGATTTTTGATATTGCGTAAATGCAAACCATGGTGCAGCACTGCTTCAACTTTAATACCTGATTGGTATGAGTTGTATACTTTGGGAAGGTAGAAGATGGGTTGGATAGGACAGCTAACCAACTAAACCCTGAGCACTGAGAGATGATTTTAGGAAGACTAAAGCATTTGGATTGTGGTTTCAGTTATTCTTATGCAAATTGTGTCAATTTACTACAAAGAAATGGTGGAATGGCTACAAATACTTAGTGGTGTGTTTGCATGTGTATTTTTCTGTGGGTGATGGTATGAATGTCTTATTTCCAGCAGTAATGGTTGCAGTGCCCAGCAGTCTGTTGTGTGTTATAGCCTGCAGATTAGTGTTCTAACTATAGAAAATTCAGTACCCTTACGCTTCAGAGCTACTTTTCTCTGTTAATTTTAACCAATCTCTAGAGTTTCTGACCCATCCCAGAACTTGCTATGTCTTTTCTTAGCTTTCTTTCCCTCTATGCTGTCCTGAACTTCAGTTTGTCCTAAAGCCTCTAACTCATGGGCACCATGTGATCACTGTGTTAAACCTTTTGGACTAGCCTTGTTATATTTTATTCTCCATAATGCTGTTGCTGTTTTTTGTCCTTTGTTGTTGCCACTCTGTTGCTGTATCAGTCCCCTGCAGCTGATAGAGTCCTGGACATCCTCACAGAAATGAGCCTGCTCCCTCATGCTCCTAGGCTTCAGCTGGCATGCAGTCCATGCTTAATTAAAAATGTCCTCAGATAAGATTCTAAGGGCAGTAGTGGGGGAAAAATGTAGAAGAACATGCCTAGGAAGGAAGAGATTTATGGCATCCTTGGTAGCAGTTTATTGAGGTCYCAGGGCTGACCAAGCATGAAGTTTAATTCACATTCAGAGATGAGAAGGATATAGCAGGGAAGACAGCAAGTAACAGTAATGGAGCATTCCCTTGGGATCACTAGAAACACTGAGAATACTAAGAAAATTCTAGTAAGAAGAGATTTTACAAGTTACACACATAGGATTATTGGTTACTTCTTTAATGTTTCTTTTGACTTCTGGTGCATATGTTAGTGTATCTGTATCATAATTATTCAAAAAAAAGTAATTATGTGAAACCTGTAATCCAACTTGTTTGAAAGCATCACTGATTGCTTTCTATAGCACTTTTCTTACTGGTTGATTGATGGCAGCATGCATTTAATTGAGGTTTATGGTTTGCTTTCCTTTACAGCCACGGGTGCTGCAACCACCATTTATGCAGTTGAGGCAGATGGTGACCCAAATGGTGGGTTTGAAAAATCAAAAGAGCCAGGCGAAGTACAATATCTTATTAAATGGAAAGGCTGGTCCCACATCCATAATACCTGGGAGACTGAGGAAACACTGAAGCAACAAAATGTTAAAGGCATGAAGAAGCTGGACAATTATAAGAAAAAGGATCAGGAAACAAAACGATGGTGAATATTTTAATTTTTTCTTCCACATTACATATTTTTATAAAAATATAGATGTCTCACTGTGATTCTTTGAGACCTCTTTACGAGAGTATGATTTGAAATGTCTATACAACAAGAACATAAAAAAAGACTTGGTCTCCCCCAATCTTTGCAATTTTGTGAGATTCTGAGCGTGCGGTCTTTCGGTTGAGCATGTGAGAATACTCGCACATTATATAAAATTGAATCTTTAAGCAGCTGCTTCTCCCAATTTTAGTGTCTGTTATGGAAGTTTGCATAAGAAGAATGTAAATGATATGTAAAAGGAAAAAAAAGTCCTAGCTCCTCTTCTAGTTTTGAAGTTATATTTTAATCAGAGCTCTTCAGGAGTCAATGCAGAGATTATTTTCTCAGGTATTTAGTTCTCTCGGATGAGACTTTTCTCAAAGTCTGCAAGTCAACAGCTGAAGGAATCTGTACATTTTAGTGTCACACTTTTGATATTCCATTTTATTGATATTTTAATATCATCTATGAACAATGGTATGGTTTTTAGGGAATCTTACTGCTAGGATGCAGTCTTGTCGAGTGAGCCCTCCCTGAAGTATCCTGGGAAGTGTCTTGTGCACTATAGTGTGTGCTGTTGCCTGTAGATGTTCCAGTTTATCTGTATGGCTAGTACAAACTCTAGTGTCTCTTGATAGTGTCTCTTCTCAGTCACTAGTGATGAGGCATCTAAGCCGGACGGAACACTTTTATAGCAGGAATTTCAGAGTTGCAGCCACTTCAGAGTAACTCTCTAAGAAGCATTCCTGTGATGTTTATGTTGAGAGCTTTAGAGTTGCCAAATTTTGTTAGATTTAGAACTAGACAATGTAATAAGCACTGTAAATAAATTCCCATTTCAGGCTGAAAAATGCTTCTCCAGAAGATGTGGAATATTATAACTGCCAGCAGGAACTTACAGATGATCTACATAAACAATATCAAATAGTGGAAAGAATAATTGGTATGTTACAAACTCTCAGACAGAAAATAATATTGAGAATATTACATAGTTATTGCTTGTGTAATGCACTTGTAGTTAAGAAACTTATAGTTAAAGCTATTGATTTGACTAACATTTTAATGCAAAACAAACCTTCTAGTTAAAAAATTATTCTACTTCTTGTTGTGAAAATAGTTTAAGTTGTTTTATCTAAAATTAACATTCTTAAAAAAATACATAAGGAAAATACTAATCCGAGATTTCTGATGCATTTCTGCAGCTCATTCAAATCAGAAATCAGCAGCTGGTTATCCAGATTACTATTGCAAATGGCAGGGTCTGCCTTACTCAGAATGTAGCTGGGAAGATGGTGCTCTCATTGCTAAAAAATTTCAAGCACGCATTGATGAGTATTTTAGCAGAAATCAATCCAAGACCACTCCCTTTAAGGACTGCAAGGTGAGTGTATGATTGCAATGGGTTTATAATCAATTATGACAGTAAAAGTGTATTTAATGCATTCAGAAATAATATATAATGTATGATGCTTAGAATAATATTAATGAGGTATGTACTTGTGTGTGTGTACAGGGAGAGACAGCAAGTGGAACTGCCAAGAGTAGTTTTTTAAATGTTTTTCCCTTACCTTTTTTACTGGCATATATAGAGGGAGTTTGGTTTCATTTGTTTTAGAAGTAACCTTTGTGAATGTGCTAATGCCTTTACTGTCATGAAATTTAGCAATCTTATTTTAAGTGTTGTTCTGTGGCCTAGATGGGTAAAGACTATACACAGTTTGTCCAACAGATTTCTGTTAGTGGATTGCTTTTGTAAGAAAATATTTTCATAATTTCTACTAGTGTTAGAACTGATGCTCAATTTTCTTTTGACAGGTTCTGAAGCAGAGGCCAAGGTTTGTTGCACTAAAGAAGCAACCATCTTATATTGGAGGGCATGAGAGTTTAGAATTAAGAGATTATCAGTTAAATGGCCTGAACTGGCTTGCTCACTCGTGGTGCAAGTAAGTACAGTCTGAAATGAATTTTTGCTGTTTGCAAATTGTAAGATTATGTGTTAGAAGAAAAAGTGATGCTCTGAAAGATGCATATAAGTTTTATAGTTTTAAAGTAGACATGCAAGGAATAGTGCAAGCTTTTTGTTAAACATACTTAAAAAATAAGTAGTATGTTGAAGTGTTAKGTGTTTCGAAATTGATTATATGTGTAAACATACTTCAAGATTTACAGTTGCAAAATCTAGRCTTTTTTAAATGACTTCATGTTCTAAAAATCTTCTTGTCCATTTTGCTCCCTTTTTTCTTTTTTTCTTTCTCAGAGGGAATAGTTGTATTCTTGCGGATGAAATGGGTCTAGGCAAAACAATACAAACAATTTCTTTTCTGAACTACCTGTTTCATGAACATCAACTGTATGGACCTTTCTTGCTGGTTGTGCCCCTTTCTACCTTGACATCTTGGCAAAGAGAGATTCAGACTTGGGCTCCCCAGATGAATGCTGTGGTTTACTTAGGAGATATAACTAGCAGAAATATGGTGAGTATTTGTATGATTGAAAAAGATCAGCAGTAAACAAGACTAACTGCATGCTTCTGTCTTCTGCTCTTTTCCCGTATTTTTATTCAGGAATGAGCAAATATTCATTAGAAAGCAAAATGAAAACTTAAATTTTTGATCTGATATAAGCACGTGAAAGATTTCTTTACTGCTAACTAATGAGAAGGATTACAAATGTAGATTTGCATTTGAAAATAAATTCTTTCACCATAAAATTACTGAGGTGCAAGCCAAGACAACCATGATCTTAATTTATTTTTGTAAAGGAGTATTCTAAGTAATCTCATCCGTTAAAATAAAAAAATACATATTTTCCAAAACTTCTTACCATTTCTTCATAAGTTTAAAAAAAAATATCTTGAGGGCCTTGGAGCTTGCACTAGCAGTCTTGCATACATTAGAGTGAATTTGCTTGGTGATGAAATTACTTTGTGTTAGTTAACAATGTTATTGTAATACTTAAAATCATTCCAGTCAATAAGCTTTTTTTCTGTAGCTTACAGTCTGCTTAATTCTATTTGTAGATAAGAACTCATGAATGGATGCATCCTCAGACCAAGCGATTAAAATTTAATATACTTCTAACAACTTATGAAATCTTGCTGAAGGATAAGGTAATTGCAATCGTCTTTTTTCAGGGAGATATAATAACTTCCAATCCAAAATTCTTTTTCTATGTATTTTGCATGTATTTGGGTTCTGGGTCAATAAATGGGCGGGGAATTTGATAGTTTTGCTTTCAGAAGTAGGACAGTAGAGTTTTCTTTAAGCTTTTTTAGATTTTTTTGTAGATATAATGAGGCTTTCTACCCTCCTTCCTTTTTTTCCCCCTTCCCCACCCCCTTTTATTGAATGACTGCACTTTTTTTTCCCGAGTTTGATTTGGTTTCACATTACTGTAATAATCAGTTTCCATTTTGAATCACTCTCCGTTGTCAAAGATGATCATGAAAGAACTGAAAAAACAAACCAACCTTCTACCCTTACATCTGTGATTTTTTTGTTTGTATATTTTTTCCGTTGTGTATTTCTGTCTGTGATGGTCCCACATAATTATGTTTTAACCTTCCAATACTGTATCAATTTATTTCAGAAACCTACTGAGCAGAATGTTTTTACTTTTTTGTTTTTCTGTGTGCTGTTTCCATCATATGAAAATTAATATAGATCAGCTGTTCAGCTTTCTTTCCTTTTAAATTCAATGTGTACTTTTTTAGGATGCCTCAGGAGTTCAACAACAGAAGTTCAATTCAACATATTAGGTGCCTAGACACATAGGTATATTTTGTTAAAATAACAATACTTGTAGCCTGAAGTTTCTCTTCCCACTCTGTTTCTTGAAGTCGTTCCTTGGTGGTCTGAATTGGGCATTTATAGGAGTTGATGAAGCTCATCGTCTGAAAAACGACGATTCTCTTCTGTACAAGACTTTAATTGACTTTAAGTCTAACCATCGTCTTCTCATTACTGGAACTCCTCTGCAAAATTCCCTCAAAGAGCTTTGGTCTTTGCTGCACTTCATCATGCCAGAAAAGTAAGAAAGAGCTTTTAATGATGTGTAATATTTTTCATAGTTTTCTCAGGGTGGAGTATTGTAGCAATTGGGAGAATCACATAAAATAGTTTAAATATTCTATATAAAGCAGATCTGGAATGCTACTCTAGATAAATAATACTGGTAGCTTTTMTTTTTTGGTCTCTTTCATTTTACGAGTCCACAAAAAGAAGGAATGATGTATGGGTCAGAGTCCTGAAAAGGTGCTTTGTCCTAGTCTTGAAGATGGTTTAGACTGAGGGCTTGCCAGGTGGATTTGCTCTGGGGAAATAGAATAGTACTGACGATATTTTCTTTTCTCCACTTTCCATTAAGGAAAACAGGTTTGTAGCAAGATGCCAGATACCGATAACCAGTAGTTCAATCACATAGCTAGTTTACCCAAGAGACTTGCCAACAGTAGGTTTACTGTACTGACCTTAACTTGTGTTTATGTCCAGGATAAATGAGAACTCTTAGCACATGTTCTTATCAGATATCTTGGAAATGCAAAGCACCATAGTTTCAGTTAGTTTGGGAACTGTGCTTTGGGTTGAGGACTTAAGAATTTTACAACCACAACCAGTGATGCTGGTAGCTCCCATGCATTCTTCATCTGACAGCTTGGCCACTCGCTTAGTCTGAGTAATCATCCTTCAGCTATTCTCTGTGTTGCGTTGTTTCTTCACTGCCACTTCTTCAAGATGTTCACAGTACAGCACTGTTTTCATTGTGATTCCCATAGTGGCTCATTCTCTTACTTATTTTGAAGGTTTTCTTCATGGGAAGACTTTGAAGAGGAACATGGCAAAGGGAGAGAGTTTGGTTATGCAAGTCTTCACAAAGAACTTGAACCATTTCTACTGAGAAGAGTTAAAAAAGATGTAGAAAAATCTTTACCTGCTAAGGTTGAACAAATTCTGAGGATGGAAATGAGTGCATTGCAGAAACAATATTACAAGTAAGAAATGGCGTCATGTAAATCTTGCTTTTTTGTATAATTCATCTGCCTGCAAATTACTAAAGTTTGATAGTTTTTGTGATGCATGTAAGCTTGAGGCAAAACAGGAAAAAGTAACAACCTAATGTTTGTCAGGATTTTACTACAGTGAAATCCCATAAAGCAAAAATTACATTGACCCTATCTCTCTTCATTTAGCTTCTGTTGTATGGCATATTTATACCTTTTTTTTCCCCCYTTGGGAGCTGCATTTTACTTCTGTTTTGAAAGCTCACAAGCATCTTAATTCTACATGAGGTTAGAAGTTAGTTGTGCTGTGCATTCTCTATCACAGGTGGATTTTAACCAGGAATTATAAAGCCCTGAGTAAAGGCTCAAAAGGCAGTACATCAGGCTTTCTGAACATCATGATGGAACTCAAGAAGTGTTGTAACCATTGCTACCTCATAAAACCACCAGATGATAATGAATTCTATAATAAACAGGAGGCCTTACAGGTAATACCACTTTGTTTTTTAATTACATCTATGTTAGGCACACAGTCATTTTATACTCTTGAGACAATTTGTTCATTATTATTAAAGTGTATTACAAAAGAACAAGATCTCTGAAATAGGACTTTTACATGTAAGTGAATTGGTTTCTTGTTTCTGAATTAGAACTGACTATTAGGCCATTAATAAAGAGAATATCCCTGATTTTAAATGTGATGATTTAAAATAAAATGATTTAAAATAAAAAGAAGATAGTTTGAAATGAGCTGTGTATTTTCAGATGAAATAAGCTTAAGGCCTATTTAAGAACAGATTTAAAAAAAATAGTAGTTACGTAGGTAAATGCAATATAAATACAAACATACAGGACAGGAGTGGTACATCATTGATTCCTATAATAGATGAAAGTGATTTGCACAATCTTTTTAAATTTTGGAGGGGTTGTTTTTCTTTTTTTAATAGTAAAACACTGTTCACTGTAAGCCTGCAAACAGCCAGAGTGGAAAGAAATAAGTGAGAAACAGCCAAAGCTTATTATGATTTTTGCAGTTACTGYTAAGAGTGAAAACAGCTTCAGCACCACTACCAAGTGTGGGCTGTGTGTGGTGCTTTTTTTGTCATGTCAGTTAGGTAGTCCTTGCACTAAAACTGTTGAGAACCACTTCAACCAGTAAAGCAATTGGTATTATTTGATGCTGTTTATACCAACATAACTGTTTCTGATTTTTTTCTAGAAGCTTAGTAATTAAATTCTTAGTAATTTAAATCCTTTTTCAAAAGTATTGGATTGTGTAGTGTCAGTTTGCGATTTCAAGCTATTTTATGTTATGAAGCTTGGTGTATACAATATGACCGTCTAAACTGTAGCTAAATTGTCAGAATTGTTCAGCCATTCTTTGTAGTAACTGCATGTTTCCAACAATGACTACTTCGACCATCTTAAGCTTTATTACACCAAAATATCTTCCTTCTTTCTGGCATAAATAATGGAAGTGCCTAACCCAAATTTCTTACTCTAAAAATTGTTTCCCAAGGCTTTTTCAAATTCAAGAGACCTAAATTTTTGATGTTAAATTCCAYGTGCCCTGGAGTTTTTGTTCCAGTTGTTCCCAGTGGAGCAGGGAAGGCTGCGTAAAGCCTATTAGACTCCACAAACGAGATTCTTCTCGATTCATCTTTCACCAGAGACTTGAGTGATGTGAGGTTGTCTAGGAATAGCTACAGGATGAGGCAACAGTGCCTATTTCTGTTTGTGAGATAAGGGTTGAGGAGAAAGAAATTGTAAAATAGTCCCTTTTCATAATCTCAAGTATTTTGTTGACTCTGAAAAGTTGTTGTTTACTTGGCAGAATAGAACTTGGGTCTAAACTTTAACTGCTCTGGTAAGCTCCATATATTTGCTTAACACTTCGATAGAATGTCAAGATGCTCTTTTATGAGCAGGAGCTGAGAGATACATTTCCTTTGAAAATATACTAATCGATACTGCTATTGACTTCAGTTAAAGTGCTCAATGCATAGGACAGTAACCCGAATGTGGGGGAGTCATAGGAGCGTACATCTGGTGTGCACATGCTAAAATATTTTTAAGGGAATGTTAAAATTTCTGTTATTCTTCCAGTAGGCAAGAAAGCAAACCTCAGATGAATGTTTAACTAATTGCAGTGCACATTAATGTTGAGATGAACTTATTTTGTAATGTATATTTGCATTGTTTTTGTAGCATTTAATACGTAGCAGCGGGAAACTAATCCTCCTTGACAAGCTACTGATTCGTCTGCGAGAACGTGGCAACAGAGTTTTGATTTTCTCTCAGATGGTGAGGATGCTGGACATACTAGCAGAGTATTTGAAGTATCGCCAGTTTCCCTTTCAAGTAAGAATTTTGCTGATAGTAGCCAAGAAATTTACTCCGTACCTTTCTTTTTCTTTAATATTTAAATATTTTTTTGTAAAAGATCTGTATAAATCTATATTTATGTCCAGGAAGTCTGGCAATTGCTACATGCTGAAGGAATTTTGAAAAGGAGATGATTGGAAAGACAATGTAAAATACTGCATTGCTGGGTTTTGTTTTGTTTTCTGTCCAACTGAGAAATTGAAGTTGCTCTGAGAATATAGTATGAGAATTCCTTTTTAATTGTGGTATTAAATCTCTTTAGAGACTCGATGGATCAATAAAAGGGGAATTGAGGAAACAAGCACTGGATCATTTTAATGCAGAAGGATCAGAGGTATGATATTGATTGAGTGTTAGTGAATATATTAGCTGTGAATTAATTGTGAATATATTCCTAAGAAATAGAAAAAAAAAACCTGAAGGCTGAGAAGATTTGTAGATGCAGCTGTATGAAGTTGGCATTTTCTTATCACTACCTTGAATATAATTTTTACAACTCTTAGATTTTTTTTCTATGATGATGCTAAATAGGAGAACAGTTTATGAAAATCACGTTTAATTAACCAGTCATTACAATCTTTCAATATTTTTTCAGCGTCCTTTATCACAGTAGTTAAGTACTGTGTAAGCACTGAAAAATTTAGCTTCTTAACTTTAGGTAGGACTTAATCCTATGATTTTTACAAGAACCCTAAACTCAGCACATCTTCAGAATAAAAAGCATTTGTCATTGGGCAGAATTAAGCGACCGTCTTTAGTTCTGATTCTGGTATCAGCATCTTTTGACTTAGCTCATTGCCGTAGAAAAGAATAGTGAAGTACTGATTTCTAGCCTACTTGTAAGGATTCAAGAAGMCATTTTCTTTTCTATGTTGGAAGATTCCTCGCTTGTTTAATATTCCTAATCATACCTGTGTTTTTGGTAGAAGTGGCAGGATAGCATTTATCAGTTATTGCTGAGCTTAAGTTTCCGCTGTGGTTGAGGAGGAAGGACTTAACTTCCTAACGTTAAGCTGCAGATGTTTGTTAAATCCAGAAGTTTTACATTCTAGTAAGACATCATTGCCTTTTCTAAAACCTTGCTAGTTCTACTGTACAGCTTTTGCGATGAAGGGAGGAATGAAGACTTCACACATTGTTCAAGAATGCAGATAAACTATGGATTTGTGCAGCAACATAGTTGTGTCTGCTGTTTTATTCTCCTTTTTTTCCCTAAGTACTTTTTTTTTTTTTTTTTTGCCATGGCTAAACTGAGGTCTCCATGAGATGTCTATCACAACACCAAAGATCAATTTCTAAGCAGTAATAATTCGCTGTTATCTCTTACTGTTAGTTAATCAGTTATTCTTATGTTCAAGGGCCTTTCCTTCTATGCTATGACAGTTCAATTTGCTTTAAAAAAAAGGTGAGGAGGGACTTTGGCACCTACAGGATTTTAACACCAGATTGCTTTGTTTTCTTGGCTGCTGTTTGGTTTTTTCTCACTTCTGTATCGCTCACCACAGTTTGGTGCTCATCTATGGTGCTGCTTACCTTAAACTATAGAGAAATAAATAGCTGTTCCCAAAAGAAACTGATATTGCTGTTTACTTTATCTTAGCAGCAACTTCTACTGTTGATCAGCTGTTTGATAGCATATGAGTTCAGTTTGCTTCACAGAACATACACTAGTGTTATATTGGTTCCCTGGAGAGTATTAAAACTAATACCAATAAAACTGTTCCTTATTTTGTGATTTTAGGACTTCTGCTTTTTACTGTCTACCAGAGCTGGAGGATTAGGTATAAACTTGGCGTCTGCTGACACTGTAGTTATATTTGATTCTGACTGGAATCCACAGAACGATCTGCAAGCGCAGGCCAGAGCCCATAGGATTGGGCAGAAGAAACAGGTACGTGCCATTCCATCTGCTGTGAGCTCCAGGCATGGAGGAGGCTTCCTCACCATGGCTTTCTGCTTTGCATCTAGGGGGACAATCTTCATGGGTTTTAAGAATAGCTCATATCTGCTTAGTTTGTCTGAAAAAATTAAGTGTTCGTCCGAATTATTTAATTGTTTAAAGCTCCTTATGTGGAAGACAGCATGACAGCTGTAAATATATATGGATCGAGAGAGGAGAGTTGGAGACYTCTCCCTCAATCACTGATACCTTGTCATTCTAGAAAGTAACCGTTAAGGTACATTCCCTCTACTTAGGTGAAATGTTTCCTAGTTCTTTACAGATTTTTCTTGCAGAATACATTTGCTTATGGTCGTGCTTTTGCCTAATCTCTGCAGTTTATGGAAGAGAGATTTAAATTTATTTTGCCTTTTGGTGAAATATACATAGACTATAGTAATGTGATTGAATGAATATTTCATAAATCAAACCATCTAATAAAATTTGGAGGAATCATAATTCTGACACTTTTCTTTATGATTCCTTAAGGCATTTTTTTGTTACCTTGGTAGTTTATTCTGATGGGGTTTTTGTTGTTTTTGGTGTTTTATAGTATAACTAGAGAACATGTAAGTAGAGTTGTTGTTGTTTTATATACATAGGTTAATATTTATCGGCTAGTCACAAAAGGATCAGTAGAAGAGGATATTCTTGAAAGAGCTAAGAAGAAAATGGTGTTAGATCACTTAGTAATTCAGAGAATGGATACTACAGGAAAAACTGTGCTACATACAGGGTCCACTCCTTCAAGGTATGTTTTTATGTTCTTCCATATAAGCTTACCCCTAAGTATATCTGACAGGCAAGTAAAAATGCGAATTATTTGAGATTGTTAATTCAAGAAAAAAACAATGTATAGCAAGAATGTACAAAATGTATTGGTTTTGAGCATCTTTATTTACATATTAAATGCAACATTTATTTTTAAGTAAAGTAAAAGCCTGATCGTCTCAATTACAGTTATTAAAAAAAAAATCTAAGATATTCTTCTGAAATTCCTGTGTTTCAGCTCAACGCCCTTTAATAAGGAAGAGTTATCAGCAATTTTGAAGTTTGGTGCTGAGGAACTTTTTAAAGAACCTGAAGGGGAAGAACAGGAGCCTCAGGTAAGTGGAATGGTGCTTCTACACTTCATGGGTATAACAGCCAAAAATATCTGTGAATTATTTTGCTGTAAAGAGAAATTTGCTCTGTTTCAGGAAATGGATATAGATGAAATCTTGAAGAGGGCTGAAACCCGGGAAAATGAGCCAGGCCCGTTAACTGTAGGAGATGAGCTACTTTCACAGTTCAAGGTAGTGCTGTGATCCCTCCCTCCTGCCTACCATAATTACACTTTGTTTTCTTTTTGCCTACCTTTCAAGCTTTCCTTATTCCATAAAATGGATGCCACAATAAGTCAACACTGTACCCTTTTTGGTATAAAATGCATTTTCCTCTGTACAGACTAATTGTTGCTAAAGGAAATCAAAGATTAATACATTTATACATTTTTTTTAACAATTAAAATTTTAGGAAGGGTTGTTTGTGCTCAGAAGCATCTGTGTTGCTTTTGAGAATAAAACACAATGTGTGGGTTGATTGATTGACTGAGAAACTCCTTTCAGTCCCCAAAATTCAGTAAACTTGAGTTCTAGATATTTTGTTTTCCAATTATATATATTATGAAGTGTGCCCAAATTGGTTTGTTTTGCTTGTAGAAGTCCAGAGCAGCACTTATTTCTTGAATTTAGTAGAGTATTTAAAGTATCACCTTCCTGCTGATTATTTATTTGCAGCATCTGCTGGTTTCTACACTTCATTAATGTATGGTTAGCTTTACTGTGACCATGTAACATCAGTTTAGATGTTCACATGCCATTAGCCCTGCTTTGCAGGAAAATGAAATAATGACTGTGTAGCTAGCTGGAGGCTGTTTTCTTTTTGCTTTTCTATTAGTCAGCTTTTAAATAAGAAAATTATTATAGTCTTCCTGTTTGGTCATATATATAAAAAAAGCTTGCACTAGAGACAGTGTTTTGTTAAGCGTTTTGTATTTGTAAGTTACGTAAGCATATATACATTTTTTCGGCCTTTATGTGTCTTTGTGTAAAATGTGCCATCACGAACTAAGCTCTCCTAAAAGTTGACTTAGTGAATTTGTTCTGATATGTAAGGTGGCCAATTTTTCCAACATGGATGAAGATGACATAGAAATAGAACCAGAGCGAAATTCAAGAAATTGGGAAGAAATCATTCCAGAAGTCCAGCGACGAAGAATAGAAGAGGAGGAAAGACAAAAAGAACTTGAAGAAATATATATGCTCCCAAGAATGAGAAATTGTGCAAAACAGGTATCTCTAGCTTTTTACTGACTTTCATTTTTGTTCTGGTTTGTGTTTTTTCGATTGTTTTTTAAATTTTTTTTCTTCCTCTTTTCCTAATGTATTTTTGACAAGCTAACTAACTTTATTCAAGCATTTTCAGTATGTCGCTCTGAATTACTTCCTCTGAAATTACAGATCAGCTTTAATGGCAGTGAAGGAAGGCGCAGTAGGAACAGAAGGTATTCTGGGTCTGATAGTGACTCCATCTCAGAAAGGAAACGGCCCAAAAAGCGTGGAAGACCACGAACTATTCCTCGAGAGAATATTAAAGGCTTTAGTGATGCAGAGATTAGACGGTAAGTTTGGGGAGGAACCTACATGGTTAATGAGACTGAACAAAATTCTTTAAAATTGTATTAAAGTTTGTAAATACAAACACAGTTTATTTTTTCTATGTTTACTTGAAAACTTTTATTCAATGCACTTCAGGTTTTCCCTTTTGTATTTCGTGGTGCTGACAAAAAAGGCTGTCCAGTAGTTGAACTCATTTTGGTGAGAGATAAAATTAGGTTGGAAAAATATTCTTGATTGTTCAAGTATGTGTTACTCCTAATCCTAGCATCCTGGAAGAGAGTGGTTTCAAACAACAGATTTTTGCGGTGGGTAAAATCTTGTGCTCCCCCAGGTACTCTATTTCTCATCAGTATCAACTGCAATTCAAGTAATAATGCACATCTTTGTCATGGTACCCACAAAGGGTTAGGTGGATTTTGTTTTACACTTTAGGACTTTGTAATTGAATTAATGTGATATAGATGATTTCTAAAAGTAAAAAAAAAATACAAAACCTCCTTTCATTAGTAAATCTGTATAGCTGATACTGTCAGTATTTAGTGGGGGGTTTTTTGTTTTGGTGGAAGGACAAAGAAGATTTTTTTTAATGGTTTTTTGCTTTACCTTTATGAGTTTTTGAAATCCTACTTTGTTTTTGGAATTTGAAGTATTCAGGTTTCTCTAAAATATCCTAAAGGTTACAAAATTATGGATTATAGAAACAACTTTACAAGACCTTTGTTCCCTGTTCATTTTGTCTAATATAATAGATTGTACCTTTTGACAAAGTTATACTTATGCTTGCATTAGTAGCTTGAATTTTTGTTTGTTGAGGAAAATTCCTTTTTATTTCATTTCAATTCTGTGTCCTAGGTATTTGCAGTTTCTTTCCATCCTTTCACATTTTTTTTCCTGAGGGCAGTAACATTCCTTTATCCTTCATGTAATACTTTCTTGAATTGCAAAATCATCTGGCTCAAGTTTCATCTATCTCCTCTTCATTATATCACGCATAACATTCAAATTCTCTGTTTACTGTAAATCCATGTTTGATTCTTATGACTAGGTACATCTAGTTCTTGAATCTTTTGTCTCATGAAATTAATAATTTCTAAAGTTGTGCCATCTGGGTTTTTTTACAACAGTTTTTAAACCAAACAAAACTGTTTTGAAATGTAGAGAATGATGATATATTAGGCTGTGCTATTTTCTGTAGTTTTCACTTTATTTCTGTATAGTGGTTATAATAAAAATGTATTGCTACAGTTGTAAAATAATTTGGTTAGTTAACGTGTATTTAAACTGTAAAATTTTCTGTTACTAGGTTTATCAAGAGCTACAAGAAATTTGGTGGCCCCCTTGAAAGGTAAACCTACCTGATGATAGTTGTTTAGCAGTTTGGAACCTCATTTTCATAAAATTAGAACAATACACCTAGAAAACTTAAGTTGAAAAGAAAATGGAATACCTAATCTGTTGTCCTAGCCATAACACGAGTTTAGTATCTTCTCTTTGTTCATATGTGGCGTGTATGTAGGCAAGCCAGTAATTTAAACCTTCAGTATTGCAGGACTACTTGGTTTTATTTTGTGTGTTGTTTTGTTTAGTCTGTTTTACTAGTGGTAATCACTTAGATACCTTATTTGGTAGGCTGTTAAAGGCCTGTGTTTTGATCTGTCATGACTGTCAAAAATAGTTTTGCCTTTTTTCATATTGTCAGTTCTTTTTTTTCAGGTTTTCTGTATTTGTCCACTTTTTCAGAATAAATTCTTAGTTTCCTTAGAAGTGTTTATATGATCACTTTATAGTTCCTTTTTGAAGAAATACCTGGTAAAATAACTCAAAGTTGTGTAGCTCATGTCTTCTACAGTTCTTGCTGAATTGTCCTCCAATCTCTGAATTGTTTGTGTGATTGTCTTTTTATTTAGCTATTTTCCCTTGTAGCTTTTTATAATTTTCCTTAGCTGGTTGTTTATCCATGTTTATCACATGGGTAAAAATTAAACACAGCATAGCAGCTCTGGGTAGCATACAGAATCACCTCTCAGTTCAGAATTTGAAGGAGTCATTCACAAGTCGGTGAAGTTTTAAAGCCGTAAAAGTAATACATGACTATTTTATTGCAGGTTAGATGCTATAGCTAGAGATGCTGAGCTGGTTGATAAATCTGAGACAGATCTTAGGCGCCTGGGAGAGCTTGTTCATAATGGATGCATCAAGGCTTTAAAGGATAACTCTGGACCAGAAAGAGCAGGTACGGTGTCCTTGGGTATGGAGAAGAGGAATAAAGAGTATAAAGAAGCTCAAGTTTTCCTTGTATTCTGAGTGTAAGAGAAAACAGTTATGTTTGGGGAAAATATAAATGATAGTAATAAACGTTATCGTGCTAGGCTATTAAAATGAGATTATAATAAGGAAAGTTTGTATCCCATTCCTTGGGTTAGTTGTCATAGGAGATTGCAAAAATGTTTTGGCTTTGCCATGAAACTTTAGATTAATCCCGTGTTATTTTGTGAGAGACCTTGTGATTCTGAAGTTTAGTTGGGGTGTTTGGTTGAGGCAAATACAACTTGATAAAAGTGAAGGTGAGCTGCAAGTGCAACAGTCTTCCTTGTTCGCTTTACATTTTGTTTGTAAGGTACACAGAAAGCCTAAATACTTTGGTGTTTCCTTTAAAGGAGGAAGACTTGGGAAAGTTAAAGGCCCAACATTCCGAATATCGGGAGTGCAGGTAAACGCGAAGCTGGTCATCTCTCACGAAGAAGAGTTGGCGCCATTGCATAAATCCATTCCTGCAGATCCAGAGGAAAGGAAAAGGTAACTTTAGATAAAGGGAGCCATAATGGAGAAAGTTATTAGAGTTTTTTATGCATTTATTTTGTAGACCCCGACTAAGCATTCTGTGACACCAGTGTCTCCATTCCTYATAAAGGACTGGCAGCAACAGTCTGCTCTGTGTCTTTGCTCTTTCTTGCCTTCCCCTAACAGCCTGTACCTGCTTTTATTCTTGAACTGTATTCATTGTGAATTGGGTTCGAATAATCTTAATATTCCAGACTAATCAGGCTTGTGGAGCTGCCCTGTCTGCTATCTCTGCCTAAGGCTAAGCAGTATCTGTCACAGTGGAGCAGACAGTCCTTGTTAGCTGTTTAGATCCTCGTTCGCTGAGCTTTCTTAGCTTGCCACCCTGTGTATCATACTACCCAAACTATGCACAGATTCAGTTAGTAGTTACAGTTGGGTGGTATTTTAATATTTTCTTCATGGCTGAGCAACATTGACTGGTTTCATGGCCATTGTATCTTAATTCTGACCTGCTTTAAACAATGCTGTAAGACCAATATCAGTAAGTGTTCTAAAGAAATTGACAGAGTCTGTTTGTGGATAACTGAATATTACTTTCCTAAATCCATCAGCCTCCTAGTGATGTAGCAAGGCTTACTTTTTCCACTCATAGCACATTCCCCACCCTCTTGCAAAGTTTCTGAAGTGAAGATCACTTATTTATCTAACTTACTTCCGTTAGATATGTCGTCCCTTGCCACACCAAGGCAGCTCACTTTGATATAGATTGGGGAAAAGAAGATGATTCCAATCTGTTAATAGGCATCTATGAATATGGATATGGCAGCTGGGAAATGATAAAAATGGATCCTGATCTCAGCTTGACACAGAAGGTATGTAATCTGCAAAGTTTTGTCATAAGGAGCTTTTCTGTGTAAGTAATCATGCAAATAAGTCACATGCATTGWCTAAACAGTCAATGGAAGAGCATGCTTTCTCGTAGCTTAAATTGCACAAGTTGTATTTCAACTTGTATTTTCCTTTGTACCCTTCTTGTGGTGGATAACTAGACTTCAAGGTCTTGGGTATTCTGTTAAAGTGTGCCTTCCCAGAGTTTATCATGTTTTATTTCCTTGTCCTTGGACTTCTGTCAGATGTTTTTATTTTTCTTCTTTTGTTTCCTTGTTGTAGAYGCTGTAGTTGTACTCGCTTTGTTCTTGAGCTTTTGGGAGAGGCTGTTGTGTGGTTTGGTATTTTTTTTCCCCCCTCGTCTCCCCACTCCCAACTTAATGCCCATTTCCTTCACCTGAAACTGTTTTTCCACTCACAGTCTGAGAATGGCCACACCAGACCAGAAGTGGCACAGTAGCTGCTGAGCGATATTGAGTAACAGTAGGGGTAGACTCACGTGAAGCAAACTTAGTCATGTAACTGCAAGGTTAGAAACAGAAATCGGGGGTAGGTTCTTGAGTTTATTGAGAACTCAAGACTGTTTTCAAAACTGTCCAAATGCCTAAGAATCTCTGTTTTTTGCTGACATATATGCCAAATACAATTGGAGTGGGTTTTTCTTTTTCAGCTTTTTCCCCATACTCCAAGCCAGTAGCTCATGGACCTGATAATTTCTGCACATGGTTGATAATACCTTTCTTCCTCTTAGATTTTACCTGACGATCCAGACAAGAAACCCCAGGCCAAGCAATTACAGACCCGTGCAGACTACCTCATTAAATTACTGAATAAAGACCTTGCAAGAAAGGAAGCACAAAGACTTGCTGGTGCGGTAAGTACGTTCTGATAAGTCGTAGTGACAGAAAATAATGTGCTTATGAGCATCTTAGTGATCCTCCTGTTTTCTATTTTTTCTCCTTTTAGCTTCTGGTGCAGTTTTTTCTCCATATTACTAATTGTATTACGTGAAGCTAACTCACATAATGAATTGCAAGTTTAATATTGTTTTATTCTGTCTTACTTGCATGTACTTTTTACTGTTGTTTTGTCTCCATTCCTGAGAAAAACGGAGCCATATAGTGGCAACAAATAAGAGCAACTCTTTATTTCCTGTGGAAGCAGATAATTTTCTGTAACTGTTGTGCAGAAATACTTGTTAGTTGAAGTAGTAAAGATACTTATTGCACTCAGGGCAATTCAAAGAGGAGGAAAGCAAGAACTAAGAAGAATAAAGTGCTGAAGGCTGTGAAAGTAAAAGAAGAAATAAAAAGTGACTCCTCTCCACCACCTTCGGAAAAATCTGATGACGATGATGATGAGGATAATAAGGTAAAAGATGGATATTCAGCTTTTGTTGTAAAATTACTGTTAATATTATATAGATATAGTCACATGGAAGATTGTATCTGTATTAATTTAGTGATAGACTTGTAGCTGAGGCATAATCATTAGGTTTCCAAATTATAATGTTATAGAATAATGTTATAGTCTGATCACAGGTGTCACTGTGCAATTCCAAGATTCTTAATGACTTCAGTATTTTGTCTGCCAGAGGCATAAGTCTAATGTAATATCTGAATAAAAATCTGTTTCTGGCAAATGTGTTAATGCTGTTTAAACAGATTCTTCAAGTAGATTTTGTTGTTGTTGTTCAGGCTTAGTTTAAAAAAGAAATTTGGTTAGAAATAACAGCATGAATAAATGATATTCTGATGCACAAAAGTTAAAGATCCTGAATATGTCATGGCTTTCATTCTTCCAACAGCCCTCTTAACATTGTTACCCTTTATTACAGATGTATTTGTCCAGGACTATGTGTTCTACTTTTGCAGGTTTTTKTTTTGGGTTTTCCAGCTTTAACATTTTGCAGCAAAGCAGCTAAGGAGAGGAACGTGGTTAAAGTTTGAAGATGTGCTGAACCCAATTTTGTGATTTCAAAGGCAATTGAAATAGRTTTATGCATATATACCACTAAAATCCTTCCTTCCAATTTAAAATAAACTGAAGTGAATGTTTTACCTAACCATTTTAAACTATTACAAGTCATATGGATCACATTGCTGCTGCTGCTTAGTTATTCAGTTTTAGCAAGCATGTGTAAGTGGCCTGGAGAGGACTCTGGAACAGGCTGCCCAGAGGGGCTGCAGAGTCTCCTTCTCTGGAGATCTTCCAAACCTGCCTGGATGCCACTCTGTGCCCCGTACTCTGAGGGTCCCTGCTGGAGCAGGGGGGTTGGGGTAGGTGATCCCTAGTCACTTCCAACCTCAACCATTCTGTGATTGAAAATACATGTTCAAATAATAATGTTCAACCCTTTCGGTAATAGTCATAGGGAAAAGTATTTATTCAAATATACAGTTAAAACTGAGTCAGACTGCAAAGAATCACGATACACGTATATAAAATCATCAGTCTTAAGGGTTCCTATATACATCATACTATGAAAAAAAGCAGAAAGCAGAAAAACAAAACTTTTTTTTAATGTAGGCTTGTTAATATTTCCATGCAATACGTCTGGAACATACAACTAAACTGTAAGGGCAACTGAGTCATAAAATTAGGTAAATTAGTTCTCTAATCTTCTTAGAACGTGCATTGGACACTAATCTCCACCTGAAACAGATGGCACTGTGACTCTGATTGATTTGTACTAGGGGAAAGAACCTGGAATTCTGTCTTCTTTTGTATCTTTACTAATAATTATTCATCATTTCAATATTCTTTTGCACACAAAGTAATTACCTTTTTTTTTTTTTTTCTCGGCAATTTCTGCTGAATACAAAGGTTGGACTTGATGGGTTTGGCTACTTCATCTAGTCTCTTTGGGCTCCATGTGTTGACTATTTTCACCCACTTTCCTGGAAACCCGGGTCCTGTATACATTCTACCAGGATGCATTTCAAATAAATTTGTGACAGTTTTTTCTTTTTCCCTTACATCTAGACAAGAGGAGATTGAAACTTTGTTCCTTGTGAACGTTTAATATGTGATCAGTGAAGAGTTAGTGGAACAAAGCAAACTAGAACAGAGGTCTTCAGTCACCATCATTGCTTGAGGGCCCTGGCCAATCAGTTCAGTTTGCTCATGTCTGCTTCTGTATTTTTTTAGATCTTTATAGCTTAATTGCCTTTTACAGGGGCAGATTTCCTTGAGGTTATGACAGTTAAAATGATGTAAGCTCTCACCCCTGTTACTGCGACCAATCAGTGCTTGTTTTGCCTTACATCAAGGGAAGGAGTGAGTGGTCCATGTTTTTCTTTGCAGTTACCTCCAGCTCTACTTGATAGGTGTTAAATCTAAAGAAGTTATATACAGATTAAAAAGTATGTTTTAATCTGATGGTTACAAAACTGCATAGCTAGGAGCTCAGTTTGATATGACGTGTATGCTTGCATATTGCAGGATGAGATTGTTTCAGTGAAACATCCACATAAAAAAATAAAAGCAGAAAAAGAAAATGAAGAAAAACCTGAGCCAGATATTGGTATAAAGAAGGAAGCTGAAGAAAAGAGAGAGACAAAAGAAAAGGAAAATAAGAGGGATTTGAAAAGGGAGAAAAAAGAAAAAGAGGATAAGAAAGAATTAAAAGAAAAGGATATTAAAGAAAAGAGAGAAAACAAAGTAAAAGAATCCACACAGAAAGAAAAAGAAGTAAAGGAAGAGAAGGTAACTAGGTTTACTTATCTTATATAGCACTAGAAAGCCATCAGGATTTTGTGAATGATTTTGAGYTGAGTTGGATCATTTAGTGATCAGTTACCATTTCATTGAAATCTTTAATGTAATTTGAAGTTTTATTTTTGCCACTATGTGAAGTGGGAAATGACCTTTGAAGATTCATAGTTTAGTGGAGCTGCAAGTGGACTAAGCAGTTCATTTGTTTCTTTTCCGTTCTCTTTTTCCATGCTTCAGAGGCAGAAAATAAGATAAGCTAGCATTGGATGTTAGGCTTTTTTTGTTGGTGTTTTTAGTAAAAAGAATGCAGTAATTGTGATAATTGCTTAATTAACAGAATAATTCCAAACTCAAACAGAGTTGGTTTATTGAATTAATTTTCTCTTTTTTTTTGTAGGTAAATGAAACCAAATCTGAAAATAAAGAAAAAACTAAAAAAGTTCCATTGTCAGATACTCCAGTTCATATTACAGCAAGCAGTGAGCCAGTTCCTATATCTGAGGAGTCTGAAGAACTTGATCAGAAGACATTCAGTGTGGTAAGACCCGTATTGATAACTTAGTATTTGCACTTGATGTACTAAATGGACACTTTCTGATGATCTTTGTTCTGCCATTAGGCATTTTAATAAAGATGATCTATTGCCATTGAAATTTCAGATCAGTGAAGGGCTGTTGATACAATACTCAAGTCAAGTTTGTTATCTGGACAGCAGTTCGGTTGGTTATTGCAGTATATGCTGCTTATTGCACTGAATAGTTTCAATATATGAATATCAGTTGTGAGGAATAACTCGTGTAAGTACTACTCTTTATAGAGCAGAAATTGGTCAACTTGAACATGGTTGCAGTTTCCCCTGAGTTTAAAACTCGCTGTTAGACACAGAAAGAAACAAATTCTAAAGCCCTTAGAAATATCTTGCCGGTGTAATCTTTCTGATAGTGAAAGAATATCAGTTAAACTAGTATTGCTGAATAGAACAGAATCAATATTTGAAGATAAAAGGTAGGTAAACTCAGTCTCTGCAGATTTTCATAGGTTAGATGTGGGGCATTTGGAAAGGTGCCAATGAGTTACTTCGAACATCTGCTTTTTTACTGTGAATGGTCTATCATTCAGGTTTCAGCAAGTGTAAGGCTTACTGGGTCTGTTGTGATGTTGGCAGTGAATTGCAAATCTTAGCTTTCTGATTATTATAATAGTGACCAGATTATGTGTATTCTTTTTTAATCTAAACATTCAAGTGATTCATCTCTCATTTATAGAATGAATTTCAAATGATTCAGATGGGTATCTGTGTGTGGCTAGGTGACTGCAAGGCAATTGGTTTTCTGTGTACAGTTGATTTTTTTGTGATSACCTTTATGTTTAGGTTAAACAGCACATTCTGTAAATTGTGGTTTAAAGGCTGCTTTAATCTGTGACTAGTGCAGTATCTAATGTCATTCCTTAACTACCTAATGGGAATGGAACAACTGTAGCTTTTTTTCTTCTTTCTTTTTTTTCGTCTGAGTTGTCCATAGTTGTTCCCTCTCTCCCTTACAGGTAGCAGTTGTAGTTTGGGCTTCTGTATTGAGCATATTTCGGAAAGGTCTTCTGGAATGTGTGTTCCTCATTAGGCCACAGTCAAGTGTGTTCTTATTAGCATCTTAGCTACTTTTTCATATGGAAATTATTACTGTAGGTTACTGACGCAGTGTGCATTTCCCCTTTTGGGATTGGATAGTACTTCCAATCCCAAGTTTATGTTTTATGACTTAAAACATGCTAACTGGACTATCTTACCATTAACACATTTGAATTACAATATGAAAATTCAGGAGTACACATATGAAATGTGTATATGGAACACTGATTGTTACCAGTTTAGGTGTACCTGAGCTAACATTAATCTAGATAGCACAAGCTCAGTTCTAACTGTTTAGAACTTGGGTTTAAAGTCCTTGAAGAACTATTTAATTGAATGCCAAAATGAATTGTTGCTTAAAGTGTCTATTTAAAAACGTATTAAACATTCTCATATTTAGTCTCGACACCAAGTTTGTATAGCTTTCAAGATCCTAAAAAGTAAAATAAGTCCTATCTTGTATACTTATGCTGAAAGTTATAACCATGATTGTAAAATCTAGTTGTAATAAGTTCTTTCCCCCAGAAAATCTTTTAAGTTATATTATTATTTTCTCAAATCTTTAATATCTTTGTTGTATACAAACTAATGCTTTCATTTATGAGTAGATTTTTAGCTGGATTTAAAATACTACTTTTTCCAAAGGAAGCCTGTAGTAAAACCAATTTTTAAGAGCTGTGAGCGAAGTCTTATGTTTAATTTGGCTTACAACAGTGCTGTCTTTGCCTGTATAAATATCACAGTAAGGGTGGGTCATGTTTTAGAATTCCTTTTTTTCTTTGAATTAAATGTATTCATTTTTTCCATTTTTACAGTGCAAAGAAAGAATGAGGCCTGTCAAAGCAGCACTGAAGCAGCTGGATAGACCAGAGAAAGGCCTTTCTGAGAGGGAACAGCTGGAACATACTAGACAGTGCCTAATCAAAATTGGGGATCACATTACCGAATGTCTCAAGGAGTACACAAATCCTGAACAAATTAAACAGTGGAGGAAGTAAGTTATTCTGTGAGACTTTACTCGGAAAAAAAAAATCCACCATTGTTCTGTTAGAATCATTTTTGATTATCTTCTATTTCTTGTCCATTTTGCACACCTTTCTGTTGTTTTAAATAAGGACTTATAAAAGACTATTATAAATTATTGGTTTTTAATGGCTTTCTTTTATTTATACTGGTATAGCAATGCGTTTCCTCCAGTAGGTGGAGTCATCTCATTTCTTGCGGCTAAAAGCAAGCAATATTTAAATAGTGGAAAGCAGTTTGTATCCTTAAAGAATCTGTTTTTTCAATTTTGAGGGGATTTTATTCATATTAAAAATGGACCATTTTAAAATTGTGTTTTGAAGTTTGTATGATATTGAATTACAAATCCTTCGTTCTTTTTGTAAAGTAAACTGTAGAATTAAATCCCATTAGCAATGACTTCATGAAAACAGTTACCATAACATGTAATGAGATGGCTTCCAAAAACAAGATGCTTTTAAATGTTTTATACATCTTTTTGAGATGGTAACTGCATTATTATGAAATTATATCTTCCGTAAATTTGCTATATTCCTTTTTTTGTAATTAATGTAGTTGGAATTGGTTTTATTCTAATGTGTACTTAAAACCTTTGTCTGAAAACATATCCTGAATTCAGCATAAAACAATCAGTTAAATATTTAATTTCCTCATAGACAGTTGTCAGTGTAGAAAGCTTCCATCTTTGCCTACTGGACTGGGTGGACTGAAATATAAAAGAAGATCCGTGTCTCAAAGGTCTCTTTGTAAAAGTCTTATTTATTTTAATGTAATTTCATATACAGCTATTGTGATAACAATTTTTAATACTGCTACCGTATGCAGATTAAATATACCAGGTGAAGATTATTAAAATACACATTCCAGCTGCTTTAACGTATATAGTGAGTAGCACCACATTCATTCAACAAACACCAGTCTGCTCTTTTGACCATACACACTTAAAATGTCACTAACCTAAGTTCCGAGTTGAACAGTAATATTCTGTAGTCACTTGTAAGCATTCCACTTGTTGATTAAATTTGACTAAAAGAATTCTGGGCTTTAGATCCGGCATCACGACTGCAGAAGTAAGCAGACCTTTTCTTCAGGGTTTTGGCTTCTCTGTGGCAAGAGATGATTTGTTCTTTTTCCTTTGTAGCATATATCCCCTAGGGTAGCGTTGAATTTTTGGCCATGATCCTTCCATCCTCTATCAGATTTCTCATTTGCTTTCCAAAGCTTTGACTGCTCCATAAAGTTCTAGGGCAGCGAGGTGCTTCTYTCTGATATCTTCAGGAAATGAGGCATGCAGGTTAAATGTCTTATACTGTAAAATATTTCAGATTTGGAAAAGGCATTGTGGAGTAGTCTTTTTAGGTGTTTTTGCAAATAATGCTATTAAAAGACTTGTTATAAATACATATTTTCATGCATTTGTTTACACTCTGAAATTGATCACAAAGTGATAAATTGTTTTTTTTTTTTTTTTCAAATGTTTGAAAAGCAGCTAGGTAATGTTTGCTATGCAAGTGGATAATATGTGTAGTGGGTGTTTGAGTGATTTTTTAGTGTAACAAAGTACTGCTGAAATGTCATTTAAGTTCATGTTCTGTTGCATGATACCAGAATAAGCTAATATACAGAAAAGCGTATCATACCTTTCTTTCTTCTTCCTCAGAAATTTGTGGATTTTTGTCTCTAAGTTTACGGAATTTGATGCCAGAAAGCTGCACAAACTCTATAAGCATGCAATCAAAAAACGCCAAGAGTCTCAGGTAACTTTTCCAAGTTTTCTCAAAATATAAAAATATATTTCTCTAAATATACATTTTAAGTACTATAACTGTTCTATTAGCATAACATTTAAATGGATTACTAGGAAAAAAAGTAATTGAGGTCCATTTATGTGTTCGTAATGAACTAGCCATTTATGGGGAGATAATTTTGAAGTATTCAGGTGTAAGTCTGGATTTTAACAGTGAGTTACCATATTTGTCTCTTTTAGCAACACAATGACCAGAATATTAGCAGCAATGTGAATACACATGTGATTAGAAATCCAGGTAAGAAATCTTATATTCTTGAGCTGGAGATGTTGAATAAGTTATGTGCAAAGAAATAACCTTAAAAACTGTCCTCTAGAGCTCCTGTACTGCTACATATCAAAAGGAGATGCTAACTTACTTAGTCATTTAAAAGACTGAACCTGGTGCTTACTGGGTTCAGTAGAAAGTGATGAGGGGAGGTTGGTTTTTATTTTGTTTTGTTTTTATTATCTATTTATTTGAGGGAAAGAAGGGTAGTCTAGGCAAAACTGGGAGGTTCTCTGCTTATTTGTAGCAATGTAGCAATGGTAATGCTGTAGTTTAAAAAAATATATTCCCTGSAGCTGCAGTTAACAATCAGTTGTATAGATGTCTCTTACTGTTGACACCATCTTTCTACGCTCAAACACTTGCATTTTATAATATTTGCTTTTATATGGTGTTGGGTTCTAACTTGTGAATATTCTGGCAGACTTATTTAATATGTATTTTAGGAATGCCACTAAAAAAAACTTTTGTTAATTGTTTATGCCGTTAGAGCTCGTGTTCATTCTAGACCCCTTCATCCTTAGGTAATAATTCTCACTCTGTCTAAAACTGCTGTACTAAAGGCCCCAGATCTGTTGGTTGCTCATTTGGACTACACTGTTTCTCTTCATTTAAGAGGGGTTGGGACTGCCAGACTGAAAAGTTAGTTTTCAGCCCTGCACAACTACATTTCCAGCTTCTTTTCCTTGATACTTGCTTCTTGGGTTTCTTTGAGTTTACTCACAACAGTGCATTTGTTTTTCAGCTATTTAGATAGCATTATTAGATTGTAATGTCATTTTTGTATCTTTTTAAATCTGACATGTAATATTGCTGTTTGAATTAGGCAAGCAAAAGGTTTTTACAATGTGTGAAGCATTCTTAAAGCCTGTGCTTTTTTGAACAGATGTGGAAAGACTGAAAGAGAACACAAATCACGATGACAGTAGCAGGGACAGTTATTCTTCTGATAGACATCTGTCACAATATCATGATCACCACAAAGACAGGCATCACGTTGATGCTTACAAGAAAAGTGACTCTAGGAAAAGGCCCTATTCGGCCTTCAGCAACGGGAAAGACCATAGAGACTGGGATCACTACAAACAAGACAGCAGGTGAGTTGCTTCAAGCAGTTGTAAAATCTGTTGGGAATTTTCCAGTTCTTGTAATATACTTTAGTGATTACTACAAGCCTATTTTTTCTGAGGAATGCTGAATTTCAAAGTATTTGTATGTCTGTAACGCAGCTTTGCTGAATTGGCAGTTTTATTTCTTGCTGTGGATTCAGTGGCATTAACGTAATTTATCTTTTCAGATACTACAGTGATAGTAAACACAGAAAGTTGGATGATCACAGGAGCAGAGATCACAGGTCAAACCTGGAAGGGTGTTTGAAAGACAGTCGGCCTCATTCAGACCACCGTTCCCATTCAGACCACAGGATACATTCAGATCACCGTTCCAGTTCAGACTACAGTCATCATAAATCTTCCAGAGATTATAGGTACCACTCAGACTGGCAAATGGACCACAGAGCTTCTGGTAGTGGCCCAAGATCACCATTAGATCAGAGATCTCCTTATGGTTCAAGATCTCCATTAGGACACAGATCTCCATTTGAACACTCATCAGATCACAAAAGTACACCTGAACATTCATGGAGTAGCCGGAAAACATAACAAAGACTGACATTTTCTGGACCCTCTTTTAGCCATATACAGTAAACTAACACAGTAATTGCCTTACATGACTTGAAAGATATGGACTGGATATTCTATCAGTAGCAGTATTGTTACTTCTTTCCAGGATGCAAGGTCTATTATCCCAACAGAAGAAAAATATTTTTGTATTTAAAGTTTATGCTGCACTGTGCTGCAAATGTTGTGGCACTTTTTTTTAAGAAATGGAAGATGTTTACTTTTACAGGGACCTCAACACTGCCCCATTCAGACTGGATCTTATTATAAAAACTCTTCATGTCAGAGTGGTTTTAGGCTGAACACAGTTTAAATTATGTTTGTAAATGAACTTTTAAACACTGACCTGTGATCGTGTTTCAGGAAGGAATGAGGAGTTTGTTTTATTTTGTTGTTTTTTTTCTTAGAAAAGAACTCTCAAGGACTTTGTTCACTTTCCAAAGCTACTTGTTTACATTGTACACTGCGACCACCTTGCCGCTTTTCATCACAAGCTTGAATATTTAAATTCTGTACCTATACCTGTAAAATAGCCAGGATTTCTCCTGTTTGTGATCAGTTGTAATGCCTTTTTACAAAACAACAAAAAAAAAGACACAAAAAATGGCTGTAAATTATTGTAAATTAATTAAATGAGCTTTTTCCCCTCTCAGGCTTATTTTGACTGTTCCTTTCCCCACGAACTCAGGCCTTCTTATCACAAGTATGAAACAAAATCAGTGTACTTACACTTTTTAATAAAATATCTTGATGGAATCACTGTTCAGAATGTAAAAAATGGGGAAAGGGAACATTTTATTCCATTTAGTGCTCCTTTTTTTATTGGATACTTTAGATACATACTTTGGGTTTTTTGTTTCATTTTTGTTTTTCTATTAAACTGTTAGTGTTGTGATTGTTGTAATGAAATGGTGAGAAATATTCAACTAAACTGTGCTCTGGAAAGCTTTTCAGGTGCATTGGTTTTAAAGAAGAAGTGTTCAATATCTGAACACTTCGGAACCCAAATCAGCCAAAATTTATTGTAAATCCATTTGTTTTCCCTCTTTAACATGGGCAATAATGTCAAATGTGCTATGCAGCCAGTTAATATTTTAGCAGATTTGAATGACTTTATTAGTAGAATTGTTACAATGCACACTGATTGTACATAGATAACTTCTATCTGACAAATTAAATTTAAACTAAAAGGATGTGTGGGCTCTTGTACTTTTCTGCTGGTGTTTTTCTACAGTGAACCTTTCTTACATTTAGGTATAGAAACATTAAACTCTTGTGAATACTGAATTTTAAAACGCAGCACAAAAATCAGGGAAGATGAGTTTCTAGCCTAGCATCGTGGGCTTGGAACCATATCTGCTCCATTTTTTTTTCTCCTTGTCTTGCAATGTTGAACTTTTTTTTACTTCCCCCCACAATTAACCAAGTGTATGTAAAAAGCCACTAAAATCAAACAAAAGCCTTTTCACAGAGTATCTATCTGCTAAGATCTTGCCATAGGCACAATTGTGGCTCATTTGAAGTTATAATTTAGCCTAATGCACTTAAGTCTCTTTGGTGGAAGTGGGAACTTACAGTGGGAGCTGTCCTTAGCTCTTCATCTTCTCAGGATTGGGAGGACTTCTCATGGTGCACTACAGCTTATGAGACTGACTCTTATGATACACTTTATTTGGGAGAATCCAGCATTCTCTGTTGTTAAGCCTTGTATTCAGTTTCCATGCATGCAGATTGGATCTGTTTTGTGCTTTTGCACTTCAAAGTCTGCGGACTGTTTGGTACTGAAGCAAGCATTTCACATCAGCCTCTTGCATCAAGTGTTACTATCTACAACATGTTTTAGGAACTAAGAAAGCTGCTGACTGCAAGATAACTTGTGCTCTTGATATTTCTGTTTTTTTCATAGGCCATGTAGGGGAAATCTTGAGACTGCCCTCTAAATCATATTAAATRTCTGTTCTGTCATCTCTATTACTACTCAAAATGTGTTTTGGTGATCTTTGACAAGGCCTATTAAATATATTTTCAGGACAGAAGTGTATTCTCTGACTGGTTGCTGTTAGCTTATTGGCCAGTGTGGTGGCATCACTGCCTCTCTATAGCCGGTGTTTTCCTCGTTTTGACCTTCAGTGTGGAYGCCCCATCCAGCCTGCCCTCAAACATACTCTTGTTTCTGGGGGATGCTCGTTGCCATCAAGTGCAGGACCTGCAGTGGATTTCAGTGGCAACAGCAGCAGCAGGGTGGCTGCCTCTGAAGAAAAGCATCCCTTCTCTGACAGGGATGCCCACTTGCTCTTGGAGCAACCCCTGGACGGTAGATACGAGAGCTCAGTGCTACTCCTTACTTACACAGCCCTCACTTTTCTGCTGGAGAGTTTTTCCTTTTTGTTGTGAGGTATTTCAGTTGGGATGTGTTTCTGAGGAGCACTATCTGCCTCTATACAGAGACTCTTCAAGGAGGTAACAGGCACCTCTTGGGAGCTGTCTGCTTGTGCTGATGGCAGTTTCCTTTGCTCAGCCACGTCTGGACAGGATACGTAGCACTGATACCTGCCCCCTCTATTTCCAGTAAGCAGTGTGCAAATTGTAGCGGCACCTGGAAGTTACTCTCTGTTCTTACAACTTCGCACTAAAAAAGCTTCAACATAAATGGCTGCAAAAGCTATCTGAGGAATATGGTTCTGCCAGGARCAGGGAGGGAAAGGGATTCTGGAGTTCCTGACTGTTTTTTTACCCTCCTTTTCATTTCTCTCTGTAGTTCAACCATTCTTGGGAGAACATTCTGATCTACCCATCTGTGTCACTAGCAGATTGTGAGAGGTCAGTAAATGAATTCCCACYGGATATGCTAAAACTACAAAATACATGTTTCTGAATGTTTCTGGCACATACCTGCCAACCCCTCCCCTTCCCACTACTATTACTAATTGGCAACTATCACTTTTGAATTTTCAAAGTTAAAAATAAGTGGAAAACTTGCTTTGGGGCAAGTAATGACATTTAATGATGATAGTTAATTTGTCTAAAAAAGAATGCTCTTGTCCTGTTCAAAAGAAAATTAAACTTTCTAAGAAAATTAGAAATGGTTACATCCYAAGAAGATAATGCCCCTCTTTGTTATTTTCAGAACCTGCTTCCTTTGTTTTATAGTGTAGTGTTGAAAAATTCAATATATATTATATATGTATATTTGTATAAACATCAATACCATTCCCATTTAAAATATGGAAGCAGGATGGGTGAAAAAGTATATGCTCATATTCTAYATGATATGCTCTGTAGAAAAATTTGAGGAGAAGGTGTTATCTTAAAGAAAAGGGATAAGTTTTAAGTGCCTTCTTTTCAGTTTACTCCAGAACATGATCATTTACATAAACTGAGTTAATCAGATGTAGAGACCTACCTGCATTTACTGTGGATTATCAAGATTATATTTCTAATTTGTTGTCTTCTATACCGTGGATTCTCTCCATGAGAAGTCCATCGCAGGAAGTAAGCTGGGCAGCAGCATRTACCTGGAGATACATGTCACTGTCTGTGTTTTAAGAAGAAATTTGAGAGGTGAGTGCTGAATCATCCTCCTGTGTTTACACAACACCTGAGACCTAAATGTGACCCCTTTAATCAAAGTCCAGTTCGTTGCACTCGTTTTATTGTAGTTGTAAGGAAAAATGTAGCCATGTAATGTTCCACATTAATATCTTTAAATTACGTCTGAGGTAGCTGCTGCCTGAACCTTGGTTTACTGCTTGATCTGTTGTTACGAGTCCCACAGCCTTAGGCCGCAGCAGGTAACGTGGCCTCACGTGCAGGTTTCTGACCTCGTCCTTCATGCGGCTGAAGTCCGAGGTGTCCCTAGCGCGTGAGGTGGCTGTCTGTCGTACCCCCCGCTCCAGACGTGTTTCTCGGCAGTGCGTGAGCTCCGTGGCTTGGCCGGACATGCAGGGCATGCCGTTCGCCTGCAGCCGCGCGGCTGCAGAGTACGGCCGAGTGCTTGGAAAGCGGGCGGCGGGACACGGGCTGCCGGAGCAAGCGGAGCTCTGCCCGGGTCAAGTCAGGGCCTCCTTTGACGGGCCTCTGGTGGGGAGGTCTGCCAGGGCTGGGCCATGAGCCACAGCTGGTTGGGAAACCGCAGGTTGGGCACATTCTCCTTAGCGAGATGAATCCAGACGTACTAGCTCCACTTTGGAACTGGTTTGCAAGCTTTTAATGCAACGTCGTACCTTTTCATAYGGAGTTTGCAAATGAAAGCCAGAGAAAATAAATAATAATGACTAAAACCCATGTGAAATATTTTTCTGCTCAGGGTTTTCTTCCAGAAATGTTAATCCCAGACTCAGAAAATCCGTGAAACTAATTCTAGGCGCTGGGCATCAGCACAGCTGGTCTCTCTCAGCTTGAAACGCGGCGTTTGCAGTGGCAGCGAGGAGGGCATTGCTACAGGGTGACARCCAGCCTTTGCACGGGGAGCCTTCTCTCCGCTCCTCTGCCCGGTGCTCTGGCTCACCTCCTCTGGCTCACCTCCTGAGTGCTCCGTAAGCACTGCCCGTGCGAGGAGCCTCCTTCCTGCTCTGCCCTTCTCCCGCTCCGGCTCGCGCGGCGCTTGCAGCCTGCAGCCGCTCTGGCTCCGCTCCTGGCCGTGCTGCTGTTCCGGCCGGGCGCGCACATGGCGGAGCCTCTGCAGCCCGCGAGGCCGGGGCTCGAGCTCTTCCTTTTGCGGGGTTCCTGGAAGCCCAGGCCAGCTGCTCCTGCCCAGCATCCGCGCAGGCAGCGTGCGGAGAAGGGGCACGTCCGGAGGGAGGTTACACACRCGTCACACGTGGAGTTCTGCGGGGCCACGTGTGTGCTTGGGAAGCGATTAACGGACAGTCCGCGTCTGACCCCGCAGCTGAACTGAGGGCTTGATAGCAGCCCGGCTGAAAAACGTGTAGAGGGATGGAGGTGAGCCAGAGGGGAGGTGTGTGGCAAGTCTGCTCTTAAACTGCTAGCGAGGAGCAGGCAAAACCGCTAGAACTGGTTAAACCAGAACGTGCTGGAGATGTTACCCTTGGGCTTAAGCTTGGCTGCCTTCAAACGTGTTTAATGCAGATGCTGCCTAACGTTGCAGTCGTTGCAATCGTCCTGTCTCTGGCAGCTGGACGGCTTGTCCACGTTGTTAATGGTGGGTGAAACACTTTGAAATGTAATTGCTGTAAGAGCTGCCACTGTCAAGGTGGGTCTAGTGGCTTTTGCTGAAGGTGAGCTGAGGAATAAGCAACTACTGAAGAGCTGCTGAAATCTCTGTGGCAAAACCTAGAGTCTTGCTTTTGAAAACATAAACTTTCGGTCTAGTCACAAAGCTTAAGTGTAGACCCAGGTCGAGGTCATCAGCTAAGTCTGAAGCCGAAAGAACATGTGTGTTTCGTTATCCTTGGAGTAATATTATTATTATTTATCTGCTAAAGTTAAATATTTTATTTGTCACAGGTGTTTCAACAGGCCCAGTTCTGAGTCTGTCTTCCCTGAAGATAAACATCCTGAAATGATGTCAGAAAAATCACATACCACTAATCACATGTAAGAAATGAATCAGAGCAGCTTTTATTCCTCCCRTACTGTAGGACCTCAACTGACTTTTAATGGCAATAAATCTAGTGTTTGCTGAAGTAATTGGGACATTTGGAAACAAGTCTTCTCACTCCTCACTTCAGCTAGCTACTGCTCTTGGTCTGCAYTAACGCTGGCACTGACAACTGACTGTATCCGTGGTGTGCAGAGGAACTGGCACTAACAAAGGTTTCTTTAACGCTGCCTGTAAACCGCAGAGGCGCAGCGAGGTCTTTGAAGCTCTGGTGCATGGGAGCTTATCAAGCCATCTCTCTTTAAAGTGAGCTTTGATTTAATCTTTCTGCAGAAGTTTCTGAGATACTTCAGCATAAATTCTGTGAAATTATCTGTGCCTATCAGTAGCCTAAGTGCATGCTCTGTCTTGTGAATCTTGGAACCGTGAAATGTAGTGGATCACTGAACTGCACACACAGCTACCAGAGCATGCAAAATCCATAATAAGATTATCAGAAGTCCGTGGCCTTAAATGCCTCTCGGCTCTCTTTTCTGGAACTATCGACTCCTTTTTGGCACTGCTTGTAAAGAAGTTGTTAGTATGGCAGCCTCCTATTTTACACTTTAAAGTAAAAAATAGGCTAGGGGGAAGAGAATGATCATTTTCTTTGTATAATGAGATCTGGGAACAGATTCTCTTGCCAGAATAAAGTAAAATATCAGTTTTAAAAGATCTGCAGTGCAAACCAGGGTARTTTTATTTCACTGAAATTAATTAAAACTATCAAATCTGGAATGGGAATGGCCTAATCCTGTCTCATTTTTTTTCCTACTATGAAAGTAAACAAGATTGGAAAATTACTCTTATCTCCCAAGATTTTAAGTGTTCCCGAAGTCATGTCAAATTCCAAATAATAACACCTGAAGAGTTAGGCTACAGTTACTCATTAACCTTAAAGAGAAAACACGTTCGGGAAAGAGATATTTTACTATCAGCTTTTAATGGAGGGATAAAAAAAAAAGTTATAAGTACTTGAAGTGTTCTGGTTTTGGTGCTTAAAAACTGTACTCTTCCTTTCAAAGGCCTTGTATTGCGACAGCTTCTATCCAGGTACTGAAGAGAGCAAGATGCTCACAGTGGGTATCCACAGCTAGCAGATGCCCAGAAATGCAATGGTTAATGCTGTGGATCCTCCAATATTCCATCAAGTTCAAGTTTTTCCATCAAGGTCAAGTTTTCAGTTTTTCAATTCCCATTTTATTACATGTTATTATAGAATCTTTAATAAGTTCCCTCACTCACTTTTAATGGAGTCCATTTTAAAAAGAATGATATTAACTCTTGGATAAGAGGACTACTAAAAGAGGACAGGACTACTAAAACAAGTAGATATGAAATTTTCTCAAAGGGACAGTGTAACAAAGTATTACAGTCTACAACTATTTATATGCCCTAAAATAATGTTATCATTGTGAAGTTCAAGGTCATAGCCTGAATAGATCACAGACTGCTGTTCTTCAGTTTAAATTCTACGTAAGCATATAAGCTCCATAATCTTGAGTGCAAGTGGAGAAGAAAAGAAAAAGAAAAAAAAAAAAAAGGTTTTTCTTTCAGACCTTAGGAAAYGATGGGAGAATGTGTCAAGTTTAAASAGTTTGTGTTATTCTAAATTGCAGTGTTGAAAACAAGGAAGTATTATGTGTCTTAAAGCACCAATTTACTTGTAAATTATCCAATTTACTTTTGAATTTAACATATTCCACCTGTACTTAAGTATCAACCTTGTAATTTGGTGGAAATTTATTCTTAATACATAATAGGAAGATCAAAATACTATTTAAGTATAAAACTCAAACCTTGCTATAAGAACCACAACCAATCCTTCCATAATTAAAAACATACATTGGAATTATTATTTTTAATTTTGCTTATTAACTATGAGTCAGGTTCTTTTTTAGTTTATAACCTAAAGGCTTAATATACAAGTTTGTAGTGTAATAATACACAGAATAAACAGGTGGACTAAGTACCTACCATTAACAGAAGAAATGCTTTCCATCAGTGTACAGTAAACATTCAAAACTAAGGCAAGAATGCATTTAGATATCAGTGTTTTCAACATGTCTTACACAAATGGAAGGGTAGCTTGATGATAGCATGTGAATCACTCAATAGTTAGGACACTCCAAAATAAAGATTGCTTCAAGAATYCTAACTCAATCCCCTGTCTGCCGTCCCTCTAAGGCAATTTTAAAGATAGACATATAGGCTCTAGGGAAGCCCCCTTCATCCACTGTGGAGAGCAGAGGGCAAGCACCAAGCACATTCAGTATTTTATTTTTGCTCAGTGTAGAATCAAAAGATTCACTCTGAGATCCATAGGAAATACAAAAATCTCTTCTTGGACATACCATGATGCTCGCAGTCTGGCTCCACAAACACTTCAAAACCTGTCCTTCATGAGGTGGGTTGATATTATTCCAGCATAACATTAGGGGATCTGAGACACACATCAATTAATAGTGGTATCTTTAGCAACCATTGGTTTCGAACACCAGAATATCTTAATTAGGGTATTTTATTGCTTGTCAGTCTCTAGCCCCACCTGATGCTTTCAAATACCATAATTAATCTGGTGTTTCTTTATCCCTCAATATCTTCTTTCATCTGTCYGGTCTGAGTCAGGTCCCTTGGCCTTTTTGGTTCCTTGGCGCAGCTCCTTGCTGATCCGTACAGGAATGACCTCGGGTTGCGGGCGGGAAGCAAACCCGGCCTGTGCCAGCGCTCCTGCCCGGGCAAGCCGGGCCGCGGGGAGCGGCTCCGGCGCWCATCGGGAAAGGACTTGGTCTGTGGGAATTCTCATTACTAAACCCAGGATCCTCATTGGCTCTTTGCTTAAAAATAAAATACTCAGCAGCTGTGAGCAGCCGAGTGAGGAAGTTAAAAGCAGACTTGTTAACCGGGACCTGTTTGGGTTATGCCTCAGTCTGCAAATGTGAGAAGTGGGCAGCACATGGATGTGGTCCTAGTCTTCCATGAGAGCAATTCACGTGCAACCCCATCTTCTTTTTTACCACCCCTCAAAACCGCAGCGCTGTGTTGAATTCAAAACTGCAGAGCTCAGCTGGTGAATACCAGTGTGGTGTTCCACAGAACTGCTGCTTCTGTAACATTTTGGGGTAGATGTGGCCTTGAGTGTCACAAGGTGACTCCTGCCTGCATTTCTGGGATAAAAACRAAGACCAACAGACACCACCTCCCCTGGCTTCTCCCCATCCGCTGTGGAGCTGGGAAGTGGCTGAACCTGATCTTACAACTGAACACACRACGAGTCTGGTTACTGGCTGTGCTGGTGTCCCACAAGCAAATACACCAGYATTCTTGAGCACCAAGATTACCCAGAAGGGTGAAGGAAGCAACCTTTGGGCTATATAGTTGGCATCCTCTGCGAAAAGTAGTTTCTGCAGTCTATCTTGCATCTCCTTTGTGTGTGAGACAACCATAACCCAGTGTATATCTGCTGTACAGGAAATCTTTTGATCTTAGCTAAATGTTAAACCTATTTGCAAGACAAATACCAAATTTGGGACACTGGCCAAAAACTCACTGTTCTCTGAGCACAGCTCAAAAACCTAATTTCTAGCCATTTTCATACCAATTTACTGTGATGCCACCCTTCGGGAGTTCAGTGCACAGCTCAGGGTGCCCTGTGGCAACCAGGAGGCTCCTGGCCCCTGTTGTCCCTCCAGGCAGGCTTCTGAGGAGCTTTGGGAGCTTCCTGCTCTGCAGTGGTAACCTGGACAGAGGACAGGGAATTTAGGCACAGTTGTGTAGTTAYGACTCCTTACACAGAACAAAACCCAACCTCCCCCTCAAAGCGGCAGATTTGTGGGTCTGAGGAAAGTGATTCGCCCGTTAATAAYTCCAGTTCTTCAACTGCCACACCTTGAAGAATCAGAATTACTGTAGAGTGAATAGACACCCCCAGCATACACAAGCCAGTCAYGACACTTGGCTGGGCAATAGCCACTTGGCTGCATAACATCCACTTGGCCACCTGGATTTGGAGATTCTAGATCATAAAAAACTGGAGACTTTGGACAACAGAATAGCAAATCAGAGAAATATCAGAGGAAATGCTGTATTATTAATGGAAATAATCTTTTCTTGGAAGTCCAGTGAGGAAAAACAGCTTGATTTGTTTTGTCATGTTTTTCAGATGCTGTTGTCCGGAAATACCTGCTGTTATTTCTGACTTGTTGTTTTCAGAAGCTCAAAACTTTTATAACGACGGCTTAAAAGGTTTGACTCCGGAACTACTTCTGTGCCAGCTGCAGGACGTTTTCCTTGTGAAGGTGCAGAAACTTTAGGAAAATGTGAAATGCTTAGCAAACACCCACCTACAATGGGACCGTAGCTTGGGTGAGGAGCGTGGAAGGGCTGTCCCAAACAAGCCCTTCCGCTCAGGGCCCTGGTTTCCCCCGTCGAGCACAGGCTGGATTCCTTTCTGGGAAGGAAGGCTTGCTGCTTCCAGGATTGCTCCAGCTCCCGCTCTAGCTCCCGCCCAGGCCAAGGCGGCTCCCCTGAGGCTGCTGCCCGTGCCTCGGCTCCCCCGGCGCCGCAGGCCGCCATGTCCCRTGCTCTGTGGAGCGGCAGCGCGTGGGCAGCCAGGTCTGCCCCAGTCATGGCTGCRGTGGGGCCCAGCGCGTCGCCGGAGYGTTGGGGCGAGCAACCGCGTTAGTCGCTTTGGACACCGCTCGCACCGAGTGTTCTGCATTGTGTTAAAGATAATTGCTGTTTTGTCGTTTCAATAAAAGCGGTTAGGCAGAATGATTTACCCTGCTTACTAAGCACAGATGTTGGATTTAGTTTAAGTCTCTGCTGCCAAGCCTGTTAAGTAGAATGTGTCTGAGAAGACAGATTCTTATGGATTGTCCTCGTTTCTTCTTCATGTTTATTCCTTCTCCTCACGTAGTGACCAAGTACCAACGCTGTGGCATCAGGCACTTGTCTGCTTGTGTGTTTCACATCTTTCAAGTGTGAACAGTTGGTCAAAACTATTATTTCTAAGGATGTTTCTTAAATGCTAAGTTAAATGCTTTATTSCTCATCTTTTATCATGATTATAGAAAGTGGAAGGAGCAAGTGTTTGTATGAGTGAGTCACAAGCTCTGACCTATCTGTTAGTCTAAAAGTAGTGAGTAATGCTGACAGTCAAAGCTGTTTTATTTACTGAGCTCCTCTTTATTTGATCAATTGAAAAAAAAATCATGTAGACTCTGTAACCGTGCATTCTTTCTTTGGCCCCTTGTACTCTTTTTAAATCTTCTGATATGAAAGAGGTGCATTTTTTAAAAATTAGGGTTTCATATTTCAATATGCATAATAACATATGGTAGGAGATGGAGGGGAAAAATCTCATGCTCCTCCCCGACGTTAAAAAGAACTTTTAGTTAGAGCCACTAGAGGGAGGTGCCCTTTCAGTTATGCTAAACAGCAGCTGAACTGACGTGCTTCCCACGGAAAAGTCAGAGCAGTAWCCATTTTAAGACTGTGTTGCTGTGCAAGTTTAATGTTCAAACGGTTAAACGAAAAATCCCCGGAAAAATGTTTGCCTACACAAACATGTGTAAATAGTAGATACTGTTTTTTTCTAAATTTACTGGTTATTGATCAGTGATTTTGGAGAATATGCTAATCTGGATAGTTTCAATAGGGATTTTTTTCCATGAAGCCCTGTCGATGCTCATTTATTTACTAAAAGGCAAAATATTTGGAGATTAACTGTAAGATTCTTTGCATTTATTATGTGCTTTGTGGGTARTTCAACAGAGGAGATTTTTGTGTTTCCCCCAGTCTGGCTCCATCTCTCTCAAATTCAGTTTATGTGTGAAATACAACTGCATCTGGCTCCTAATCTCCTCAACTCCAGCCTTGAAAGGTGGAGAATGAGACACTATGGTAAATTTCAAATATCYCTGGACTAGAAAGTATGCATGCCCCACATTCACTTCCCACTAGAAGAACAATTAGGTGCTGAAATGACCATCCTTGCACAAATAAGAGCCTGACATTATGGCTATTCCTGACTTCCTTTCTTGTTTGGAATGTGCATTTCTAGGAAAGGTTTTGACAGCAGAAGCAAGAGGGAGAACCMAACAGAATCCCATTGTATGGCAGAGTCACAGGAGCCAGGAGAAAGCCTCAGAAGTGGATGTTTCAGCCTATAGAGAAAGGGAGGCTTTTACCTGAGATCTGGAGAACATGATGACATGCAACCCGTAGGGTGTATGAAAATGAGCAGAACGGAGAGGAAAGGTAAGTTTCCTCAGGATCAGTCCACTGATCCTGAGGGCTGGGCAGCGCTTCCCAGGCTTGCTGGCCTGTGCCTCACCCGGGTTCAGCAAGAGCTTTGGAGCATCCTCAGAGCCTGTGTGTCAGGGCTTGGGCAAGAGGAGTGTTGTTAGCTCGGGTCAGCTCCGCGCCTTCACAGGGCAGGAGGAAGCAAAAACAGTCCGAGAACAGCCAGACTTTGGGACAGAAGGGGAGATTCAGAGGGAGATTAGGAGATGCTGGGTTTACAGGGCGCATGTGTACCGGTGTGCTAATGGATGGAGTGAGTGAGGATTGCAGGTCTGAAGCCAGGAGCGCGGTGGAAGGCTTGGAAACCCAACCCGTGGCTGTCCTGAAGCGAGGCGGGCAGAGTCTCTGCACAGGCACCAGCAATGATGTTCCCTGGGAGACATGGCAGGCATCAAGAGTGACTGTACTGGTGTCAAGAACAGAAATTCAGCTTTTCAGACTAAAAGACCCTCTTTGAGAATCAGAGACTACCAGGAAGAGGCAGGATCCACCTGACAAAAGCATCTTTAGCAGTAGATTGGCCCATCTGGTAAAGAGAGTTTTGAATTAGGAATGATGGGGAAGCGTCTGACACCCTTTCTGGAGATCAGCATGACCAAGTGCCCCTGTACTAATGCATATGGTGTGAGGAGCACAGAGGAGGCATTAGAGGTCAGCATGTAGCTCCACATGCACAATATCCTTGGGATCCYGGTGGAAGAGCTGCTCTCAGTGAGGAGGCTCCTTAGGAAGGGCAGGCTGGGACAGCGGGAAGGGGAGCTGTGCATGTGGGAGCTGTGAAAGTGCGTGGAGGTCTGGTACCTTGACATCATAGCAAGGGGAGATTCAAACCTGGGCTCCTCAGGTGAATGCTGTGGTTTGCTTAGGAGTCAGCGGAAATACAGTGAATGTTTCTTTGTATCACTGAAAAGGTTAGTGCTAGGTGAGACTTTTTATGATTTGTCTTCGTTTACTTGCCAGTGGTTTTGGTCAGGAGTGAGCAAATACGGGTTAGAAAGCAAAGGGAAAGGTTAGATTTTGATCTGATATAAACATATGAAAGATGCCTTCCTGCTAACTAATAAAAAGGATTAAAAATGTAAAATTGCACTTGAAAATAAAWTGTCTTTTGCAATGGGGCCAGCTCAGAGCTCATGGGTGAGGTTTTGAAGGTAGACCAGTGTGGGTGACATTGCTGGGGAGGTTCTGCTATAGACCTCCCTGATCAGGAAGTCAGAGATGGGGTTTTCTTCATATGACAAGAAGAAACTTCACAATCTCATGAGTCCTTGTTCAGAAGGAGCTTGAACCACTCCAGTATCTTGTGGAGGGACCACACAGCAGAAGAGAAGCAATCTGAGTGGTTTCTGGACTGCTCTGGTGACACAAGTAATGGAGGAGCTGGCAAGGGCTGCTGCTCTACTGAACCTCATACTAACAAGCAAGGAAAAAAATAGTTGGGAATGTGGACATGGGAGCAGCCAAAACAGTGACCGTAAGACATGTGGTTTCCATGAAGAAGAATCATACTTGACCAACCTGATAGCAACCCCACACAAGGCAAGGGGCTTGGTGTTCCTGGCTGCCTGTGGGTCTAGTGGTCAGGCCACTGTTAAGTGCTCACCTGCGGTTCTCTTCCCACAATTGTGAAATCTGTAAGTGCCCAAAGACTTTTCCAAACCCTCTTTTGCATTCTTCTTGGTCTTCTCCATGCTTTGTCTTCTCCTTTCTTTCAAACTATTATATACATTGGATTTCAGAGCACCAAACACCAAGAGCTTTTCCTGTTTTATCACCAGGAATATGCTGGGGTTTGTGTTCATTGTTAGGTCTCATCACACCCACATAATAAATAAACTATTTTTTCTGGCTTTTCTTTTTTTTCAGTTGTGGTTTCTTGATGTCCTGCCCCCCGCCTGGGTACGCCTGTCCCTGGGGGAAGCGCCGGCGCAGGCAGTTTGTTTTGGCACAGGGCAACATGGTGACTCAGGCTTTCCAAACCCACCTGAGTGCCACGCCGAGCTCTTCCCTCTGGAGGAAGCCGGGCCAAGACGGCCGGCTCCGGTCTCAGTGTCCGCGACGCTGGGACAAGTTCTTAGCAGTTCGCTGGGGCTGATCCGCTCGTTGCTCCGGGCAGGTGAAGGTGGGAGACGAGGGTCTCAGGTGGCTCCGTGCGTGAGGTCACAGCTATTGGCTCTTCCTAACCCCAATTTAAACATTTTTATTTATGGCCATGAGTTTTGCAGAGTCCCAAAAGGAATTAAGTTAACAGGCCCGACCTAGTAATAACCCAATAAAATCAGATTCATGCCATGAGGAGGAGTMATTTATTACAGCTCATTTGCCACCAGCTCTTGGAAGCATTTGTGGGCCTTCGTGAGGAGCAAAAGAGCAGTTAGCAAKCAGGGAAAAAAACACACTGGTTGTTTTCCAGCCCCCGAAAACAAACACCTTTCCTCCGGGACCACCTGACAGCTGCCAAACGGCCCATTGCAGCATGCTGCTGATTACATCGTACTGCTGAAAGACAGGCCAGGGAGCCGCTGCTCTTTAGAAGGCTTTATTTTTTCCATATTTTTCCCCAAAGTGCCCACTAACTGCGTGATTGGGCCTCAGTTCGGAGAATAGTTAGGCAGATGACTGACTGTCCTGTGAAGAGCAGTGGAAGGGCTCGTGCTGGGTGGGGATTTCAGAGAGGTCCACCAGCCCTGGTCATAGTGGGTGCAGGGAAAATGATTTTCTTCCCTCTCTCTCGAGCTGTGCATGGAGTGTTTTGCCTTGTCCTGGAGGAGCCAGCTTAAAAGCGCTGTAGATATATTGGTTCGTGTTGCTGGCCTGGGGACTGCTTCAGCAGACTGCCAAGCACGGCCTGTACGGATCTAGTAGACTGTCAAAGGCAAGGGAATTCAGGKGGAAGGCTGCCAACCTGCCTTGAACCCACGCTGCTTCGTATAGATATTCCAAGTTTCTCCTAATGTGTACCATAATCCAGCGCTATTATCTACCCCACCAAGAATCAGACTCTGCAGCCCACGGTCTCGAGTTCCTTTGATTCCCTGAGTGTTGTTTCACTTCTTATATTTTCAAAAGACAGCTTCATTGGTGAGTGAAGGAGGTGCCGATAGGGGAAATAAGGTAATATACAGCAAATCGAACAGGCTAAAGGATGGAAAATATGATTTACTCAGGAAGCTTTAATTTTAGCACAAGAKATTATAGTGGCTCAGGCTTTGAGAAATGGATGTATGGGGRAAAAAAAAGCAAAATAKTTTCCATTAAWATCACATTTAGCCAGCAGCGTCTCATTCATGTTTAACACATTCTAATTAATCATCAGGATCAAGTATTATAAGATATTCATTATTTGATTTTAGTTAAAGTATATGTGGTTGTATAACTTGATAAGTATTTCGATCATCCCTTTCATAAAAGGTAAGGTTTTCAGTGATAATTTTCACATTTTAGAGATAATCTCTTAAACCCGCATCACCTTCCTTTGGGCTTAACATCTTCTACCTGAATCCTGTGAACCCTTCTAAAAYGATGTTGTTAAAAAGAAAATAAAACGCGGTGACTGAGTTTACTGGCCCGCTGATGACAGCCACCCGCATCGAGCGGCAAGATGGCGCCCCCAGAGCGGGCGGCGCTGGGGTGCRGGCGCCCGAGCCCCTGAGAGCGGAGCGCCCGCAGAGCCTGCTCCGCAGGGCCCGGCCCGCGCAGGCCCTGCCCTCGTGCCGGGGCTCACGTCCGCCCTGGGGCGCAGGCCCGCGGGCGTTTCATTCGACCCCGTGTTGCCAGAGCTCGAGCCTGGTGGTTTTAWGTCCCGATGCGAGCCACAGTTGGAGAGGCGTCTTCCATGCAGGGAACGTCCCGTTGTCTGCCCTGAGTTGCTGGCAGTGAGCTGAGCACCTGGGCAGTGTTCTTATGGGCTGCACACCTGCGTCCTGACGTGTCTCTGAGCATTCATTAGAACCCCTCTTTACATTAATGCAACCTGGAGCTTCGGACCGAGGTGGAGAGCCCCCTGGGCCTGGCCGCAGAGGGACACGGTGGCCTTGTCCAAAGATAAGCGGAGATGTCCTGTCCCACGAGCAGCGAAGGGGCCGTGCAGAGACCGAGGGCACCAAAGGGATGAGGATGTCCCAGATCGTAGCGTCCCAGCACAAAAGCAGAGCCAGAGCCAGGCCAGCTGCTCCTGCACTGTGTAAGGCACTTCTGCTGCTTGTGATTTAACCAGCTGGTTCACCTGAAAACGAACCACTTGTAGGCTGTGGGGTTTCTGTTTGTTTGTTTGTCTTTAAGGAATTTTGTTTTTGATGAGAAAGACTTGAATGAAAATTGTACCTATGTGGTCTTCCCCACAGTGCTGAGGAAACTGGTGAGATTTTCACTTCCTGAAGTGCGTGTCCCAGCTGACTGTATTTTGAGTCACTTGGCCAACATGAAGTGAATTCCTTCAGGTGAACCCGAGGTGGGGGAAACGCTCCAGCACATGACAAACTCCATCGGCCTCTGGGGACCAGAGCAGGTGAGTCCTGAAGCCTCTGGGCTGGGCATGGAGCAAGCACTGGAGCTGCACAAGCAAAGACTTCGCTCTGTGTTTCCGTCCCCCAGCCCCCTCAGYCCTGGTGAGGCCACACTGGGAGTACTGGATGCAGCTCTGGGCTCCCCGGTACAGCAGGGACATGGAGCTGCTGGAGAGGGTTCAGAGATGATCAAGGGACTGGAGTGCCTACTACTGTATGAGGAAAGACTAAGCGAGCTGGGCCTGTTTAGCCTGGAGAAGACTGAGAGRGGTGTGTATATCAATGTGCATAAGTACCTGAGGAATGACTGTAGGAAGGAGGAGGCCAAACTGTTCTCAGTAGTGACCAATAATAGGACAAGGGTTTTAAACTGAAACCCAGGCAGTTCCATCTCCATGTGAGGAAGATCTTCTTGACCRTGAGGGTGACAGAGCCCTGGAACAGGCTGCCCAGARAGGYTGTGGAGTCTCCTYCTCTGGAGATCTTCCAAAACCGCCTGGATGCCACCCTGGGCCMTGTGCTCTGGGTGTCCCTGCTGGAGCAGGGGGGTTGGACTAGATGATCTCTAGAGGTCCCTTCCAACCCTGAGGATTCTGTGACTGTGTGATCAGGCTGCATGGGAGCACCAGCCCAGCACCATTTCGAACAGAGGTCCATTTAACTAGTGTTCCCTGAGTGTGAAATTAGGCATCTTACCAGAGAGGCTACACCCAGAAATGGAATAAAATAAAATAAAATAAAATAAAATAAAATAAAATAAAATAAAATAAAATAAAATAAAATAAAATAAAATAAAATAAAATATAAAAATGTATCTACAGCCCTACAAGGACAAGTTGAAGCTGGAGATGAATGCCTGTGTTCTGCCGCGGGTCATGCGTGTCTGCCTGTGGAAAGCTTTCGAAGATTCACACCTTGGAGGACCATGACTGAGGAGCTGATGTTTACTGAAGGAGGAGTTTTGAGTAGCTGGTAGCTGTGGCAGGCAGAGCCCATGATTTCAATAAGGGTGGGTGCACCTGAAACTACTGTTCCCCTGAGGCACAGCTGCGTCTGGGTTCCCAATGGGAACATTTTGACATTTTTAGTGAACATAAAGGCCATGACATTTATATATATACCTATATATATACATATATATATAGAGAGAGGTGATACTTCTTAGGACTTCTCTGTAAGTGTGTAAATATATATGTATATACCTTCCCAAATGGTACCTTTCCAAAAAACATTTACAGACATGATTCTTGCAAGTCACTGTTTAATTATTTAGGGCCTTTCAACACATTTTATAATTGATAAAGTATTGTACAATTGATAAATGTTGAAAAAAAATATTCTTATATCATCTGTCTCAGCTCACTGGCACCTACATCAAGGCAAGGACCAACAAGCTGGTGGTGGCAGCAAAGATAGTGCCTGCAAGTGTTTGAGATGATCTTTCTAGTGTGTCCTAGTTCCCCAAAAATATTCCCACTATGGGGCTAGCCCTATGGTGAGATGGAAGATGGGAATGACGAATGGCTGCTGCTGCCCCTGCGGGAGGTGGGAGCAGAGGGTTTCTCCCGTCCTTGTCCTTGTGCTCCCGACTGCTGGGTCAGGCGTGGGGAGGCTGCAGAGGGGTCTCAGGCTGGAGGGGTTTCTCAGCTCTCGGTGCAGCCRTGCGCTGGGCTGCCTGCAGTGTGGATGTCACCCGTGTCCGCAGYGGTTTAGGGGAGGCTGCGCTTTGCAACCCCCGGAGATTTGCCCGGGGGGCTCCGCTCAGGCCCCGTGGTGCCCCAAGGTAGCACTCCGTGCACTGCTTTCAATGGGTTCTCCAGCCCAGAGCCGGAGAGCCGCCTGCCGAGGGGGCGCCTCCTGCTCCCGCTTGAAGGTGAAGGCTTCAGCTGAGGGCCCCAACAGCAGAGCAGTGGGTCCCGTCACCCGGGAAGCCCGGAAACCCTGGTTTAAGCAGCGCCTTTATGCAGCTTGCATTGGCAGTTCGTGCAGATGCAGCTTTCACTTCCTGGGCAAATACCTGCACCACGTGGCTGCGGGGTGTTTGAGGGACTGGCTTCGGCAGTGCACTAACACCATGAACTGCTTCTGTGTAGGAAGGGGATGCAGGGGACCTGCCAGGGGCAACGCCGGTGGATGACCCACAAGGTCAAACACAGCACTGGAAACACAGCCCTTGTTTCCGTGTGGAGGTTGCGCGTTAGCCACTGGTGCCATTGACGAGGCACTGCGGATGGGCTGRGAAATGGGCTCTGTGCGCTGGGCGGGTGGGGGAACGCATGTGAGGCTGGTGGAAGCTCCAGGGTCAGCGCCTTGACCCCTTCCCTGGTGCAGGTTTTCCCAGCAGGGGCCCAGCTGGAGCTGCTSAGTGCACCTGGGTTCCCGTTGTCCAACCCCAGGCACCGGGACAAGGTGGTGGACCTCGTGAGGCCCCGGGCGGGCAGCCGTTCCCTTTGCTGGCCATGGCTGAAGCGGAGTGGCAGAGGCACCTGCCACACGAGACCCGCTCGGGTGGTGCCGTCGCCCTCCGGCCGGGCAGAACGGCCTTGGCTCGCTCGTGTCCCTCGCTGCAGGGATGCCGCCCTCCGGGCATGCGGAGGATCCAGGCTCTGCCCTGGCAGCGGACGGATTCCCAGCACCCCCTCCAAGTGCTGCACTTACCCGTTACGAGYAAGTCTGGCTCTCCCCTGGTCCTGGCACACGGACAGTCTGTCCAAACCATCCTGCAAGGAGCCAGGTGGCCAAACCTCTGACCTGCGAGGGGGCGCGGGTGAAGGCAGYGCCCTGGGACCTGTCCCCTCCGCTGGGCAGTCCGAGCGAGCCGTCCCGAGGGCAGCAGTGAGGGGGAGAGCCGAGGATCCGGGAGCCGTCCCGAGAGCCCCGCGCTGCGTCGGACACGTTGTGCACCGGAGCAAATGAAATCCTTTGTGCACCCAGACTCCAGCACACAGGAAGGCCAACACCGAGTTTGTGCTTGGTGTTTTAAGGGATTCTTTCCCTACCGTCCTAATATATAAACAAATAGAAAACAAAGCTTTAATACAGTAGCATTGATTCATGAAAATAATGCCTTTAAATAACTATCAGTGGCRCTGTACGTACTACGCACGGGTCTTATACCTTGTTATTAGTGCTGAGGTTTATCCCAGTATGTATCTGACCCTATAATCAATATTACTTTTCACAGCTGATTTACTAATCAACAGCCTTTAATTTCAATGCAGTGTAATTTACAAACACAGTCGGATTAAAGGAATCCTGAATTGATTTCCATTAACATTATAATAGTGTTTTACCTGTGTACTTGTACATGATCTGTGGCTGTGTTGCTTTCCAAATAAACTAATTAATAAGACTGATAAAATCTAAGGAACAACATTGACACATAGAGCCCTCACATGTYTGGAGTACAGACAGAGCGAATGAGCATCGTGACACAGAGAGAGTTCATCTTGTAAACAGCACTAACAGCTTTTAAAAAAAAAGTCATTACTAGTCAGGCCCAGGCATTACATAAACTATTAAGGCCTAGAATGGGGAAAGAACTGAAGAAACATGATTTATCAGACAAAGATGGGCATTAAGATAAGCCGAGGCACGAASCCCTTGGTGCATAGCACCCCAGCTGTACTTGTATGAGGGAAACTGGCRTGGGGATGGAAACGCTGCTATGAGCTGGACAACAAAGAGGAAACCCACAAGCCACGGGGAGTTTTTCTTGAACAGGYGCCCTAATGAAGCGGTCACTGGGTGCCTGAGGGTTTGCAGCACTGCTTGATGTTGAACGTAACAAGCAATCAGCCAGGGACTTGAAAGCCATAAACCAAGCGCATGGCATGCATAAGGCAAGCAGAAGATACTCTGGCTAGAAATGCTGTAGAAGCCACTTACTTAAAATAATCTGTGGAACAACCAGTAACAGCGCAGGCATCGGCCCTTTTTAGACCAAGGCCAACAGGGATCTTCAGTGGCCGTGCTAAAGCACTGCTGGTTACGCTGCGGAGCCTCCTGCAGCACCCGCGCTGGTTGAGAGCTGCTGCGAGACCCAGCTCGCACGGCAAGGGAGGGGGCCTCCCTCGTCGTCCCGTGGGCCTGGGCAGGGACGCGCCGCGTGGGAGCGCAGCTCTGCCGTCCCAGCGCGCGCCGCTTCCAGGCCCCGGGGCACACCGTGCTGCCGCGCGCGCGGCCGCGGCTGCGGGCGCTTCTGCGCCGCTTGTTCTCTCAATCCCTCCTTCCCTCCCCACTTTTACACTGTTTCTCTCTCCCAGGGCCCTCTGGTTCCCGAATTACTCCATAACACAGGAACAGGATTTTCGCAGCCTTTCTCAGGGCCGCCTCAGCAAAACGCAAACGCAGGGCCCGCCCTCCTTGAAGCAGCTCCACGAAGGCAGTGAGGAAGATTGCGAGGGCTGTCCCCACATGCTGGCTCCTCCATAACCTGGTGTCTTTGCAGCTGCGGGTCACAAACTGCTGCGAATGGGCACGGGAGGGGAGCCTGCGYGCCGACAGCACCCGGCATGTGGCTCCGCACGCAGCAGAGGCCGCGCGCCCGCCACGGACACCACGCACAGACGCTCCGCAGCGGGGCAGGCAACTTTATTCTGCTATCGCAATAATTTAAAGTATTTACACACRGCACAGTCACTCTTTTACACAAACATATACTTACTGGTATATTCACAAACCACATCTAAAAGGTTTTGCAAAGACTGACACATTGTGGGGTTTCCAAGCATGAAAATGAAACCTGCAGCCTTCTAAAAGACGGCCATTCGGCGGCTCTGTGGAAAGCAGTGTTCCCTCCATGCCTAAGTTCTCCCCAGAGACCATTCACTAGCTTCAAAATATCCACATGTTTGGCATTAACTAGAGCTCTCTTGGCCACGGCAGACTTGAAGAACGAACATGTGCAAATAACATTTTCTCAAGAAATCCCACAGCAGGAACAAGAAAATGAAAACTTTTTAGAGGAAGTGCTACGGTTCTGAAATATCACTTATCTGAGGGGCTCACAAGTCAATACTAGTATACATATATATACGGATATATATATATATATTTATATTCACAGGGTGTAGCGCGGGGAACGCGGGAGCAGCGACGCGGACAGGCCGGGCTGCCCCACAGGCTCCCAGCTGGAGCATCGTCACCAGTGTAGCACAGGGGCCCAGCGCACTGGCACGGGGACCTCCATGGGGACGTCCATGGGGACCCATGTCCCACAGCGCTCCATGTGCAGCCGCCGGCACCGCAGGCGTAGTCGGCACCGCAAACCCCCCAGCCTGGCGCACCCAAAGTGGCACCAAGGGCGCCTGCRGCCCAGCCCGCTGCTGCCCCAGTGCCCATGGCAGACAGAGGAGCCTTTGCAGAAACACCCTGCACGAGGAGGCCCCGTCCCCCATGAACACTGGGGCGGCCGCGTGCATGAAGCGGAGCCGCAGCCGCAGGGAGGCCAGCCCAGGGGAAGCAGGGTCTTCAGCAGGGGTTAAGGCTCCTGTTTCGTGCTGCGGATTAAGGCAGGAGGGAGACTTGGACCTTTACGCCACTGAATCCCTTTTGTCCCGGTCTCCCAGGAGGAACATTTCAGAGCCTAGGGGTTCATCTCCCCCTTGCAATGCACAGGGGACATTCAAATCTAGACACAGGCACGTGATTGCTCCAGTCCCGCTCACAGAATAACTTAACTAACCTTCCAGGCAGTGATAATCATTTTGAAGAAGACGCAAAGAAGTTACCTAACCCTTTCTAACGTTACAAGAACTAGACAACTGAAGCATCTCTACAGGCCAACGTGCCAGTGCTTCCCTAAAGCTACCCAAGTCCCGCTCCAGGGCGGTCACAGCGGGAAGGTTGTGGTACTTTCCTCCTCCCAAAAAATCACGCTATGGAGGATGTCAGGATTACAAAGGTGGTTTTGTATTTCAGGTCTCTGCAGCCTAGTGCTGTGCAGCGCAGAAGCAGAGCTCCACAAGAGGGTCTTTTGAGCCCCCTCCAAAGGGAGAAGGAACATTTGTTTAAGGGACAGAATAAGGCTCCATTCTCAACTGCTCTTCACCAGAGAATGCAACACACACCAGTATGATTGCAGAAGAGAGGCGCCAATAAGAGGAGGCTAGAAAAAAAAAATATAATTAAAAAACCAAAAATAGTACATAGAGGGAACACTGGGTATTGTATGTACACATGTCTATGTATAATACATAATTACTCAGATACACACATAAATATTTAATATATAAAAAATAAAGTGCTTTCTATCAGGTCCCAATGGAGGGACATTATAAAACATTTCACCAACTGCAAAACAAATAGATACAAAGAATACTACATCCAACATACATGGAAACCAAAACATAATATGTACAATCTGGTGGGCGTCCCAAGACAAAACATCCCCTCATATACATGGTATATACATATATACTCATCTTTACTCAATATATTATGACAATATATATTTCAAAACTTTGTTATGGACAAGAACAGAAAAACAACAACAAAAGGCCCTACAAAAGCGCGCCGAGGACAACGGCAGCGACGCTGAGCGCGAGGCCGGGGCTGTGGCGCGCGCCGGCGGCTCCCGCGCCGCTGGGGAAGATGTGCCAGCGCTCGCGGCGCGGGTGCAGCGCCTCCACGTCCCGCAGCGCGCTCTGCGCCGCCGCCGTGAAGTTGGCGTCGCCYGTGGTGAGCAGGTCGAAGACGCACGAGTAGAAGTAGATGTCCTTCACGAGCATCTTCTCGTGGCACGCCGAGGTGGCGCTCTCGAGCGTGTAGGGCGCGCGGGCGCGCGCGGCGGCCATGGCCGGCGGCCCCGCCACGGGCAGCGGCAGGTGGCCGCTCGCGTCGATGCGCTCGCCCGACGGGCAGCCGTTCACGCACAGCTGCAGGTCCTGGCTCTCCTCGTAGGCCATGGCCAGCTCCTGGGGCATGCGGATGGCCAGCGTGAGGTAGCGCCCGAGCTGCCGCACGTACACCGTGGTGCCCATGTACCGCGCGTGCATTTCCACGTACTTGCCGCTCACTTTCTCCACGATCCGCAGGCTCTTGGTGCTCCCGTCGCCGCCGCTCGTCGTGCCGTCCACAAAGGCCGCGGGCAAGTCGTCAGTCACTGCCTGGTAGACTTTCTGCTCTGTGCAGTCTTGGTACGACTTGAAAATAATAGTTATCTGTCAGGGGGAAGGAGGGGAAAATCAGTTAGCAGCATGGAAAGAAACACACAGTTCCTTCCCTTTTGCATCCTGCAGCTGTGACCGCCTGGGCCTGCCCACTGCGCTCAGAGCTCCGCGCTTGCCCCCGCTCAGAGGGCGGTCTGTGCCTGTGCACGCGCTCAGAAAGCAGCGCTCCACCACACGGCAACTGAAAGATTTGCTCCAAACTTGGCCTGGAAGCAGGACTATTAGCGTGTGGCAACTGCAGTGAGGTCAGGAAAGGAAAAGGCTGTATATTTAATTAAGCATCACCATTCCCTCCTGCCTGATGGTTTCTTAACGTGCTGGAATGCATCCTGCAGTCGCAGCGCCGCGTACGTGCCAAACCATTCCCACCCTGCTGGCGCTTGGGCCGCGCTTGGGCCAAAGCGACGGCGCAGGCAGGAACTGCACGGCTCCCCTTCCCTCACTCCCAGCCTTCCCATCCAGCCCCTCTCACTGCCGCAGCACCAGGACTGCCAGCTCGTCAGGGAACGGGTAYGGCTCCGGAGGGAGCGGCTGCCAGGGAAGGGGGCAGCCCGGCACGGCGCGAGGGCGCCCGGGGCGCTGCCTTGCAAGGGCGACGGGCGGCACACACCAGCTGCCGGCGCTTTAACGCTGGGACTCGCTTCTCAGAGCTTTGCCCCGATTTGAATAAACCACAACAGAAACAGCAGGTCCTCGGGTCTCACTCGGAGGAGGTAATTAGGCTATTTGGCAGAGCTGGCACATGTCTGCTGGCTTGCTGAAAAAACAACGTGTATATTGAAGGGACAATATGAATATTAGAAACAGAGATGATGCTGCTTTTCCTCAGAGAGGAGGAAATAGTAAATTCTTGAAGAGGTCAAAGGGTATTTGGCACCAGAATTAGAGATTTTAATTATTATTTTCACTTTTGACTGATTGACTACATCAAATCAACTTAAAGACCATCATTTAAGTGCACTGCTCTAAGATTCAGAGTACTCCAAACACAGTTCATAATTGTCTTCTAACCAACGTGAGTGCTTTCCTTAAAATTTATGGCAATCCTCGCGTGTTTTAATCCCAGTTAACCAGCACACTTCTGCACAACAGCTTTGGTTTCTCACCCCTCCGCTTTGAAATAAGAGCCGGAGGTTAAACAAACAGCTGGGTTACAGACAACCAGAATAAAACCTCTCCCCGCGCAGTCCTCACCTCCCCGTACCAGCTCTGGAGGAGAGGACTCTTCCTCCTAGCGCCCCTTCCTCCCTCTCCCGCCCCAGCCACCCCTCCGAACACGCAGCCGTGCGCTGAAAATCACTGCGCTCGTGCTTAATGTTCGGTCTGCCCCGCTCAGCTGACGCTCTGTCAGTCTCTCTCTCTCATGCACACACACGCAGACTACTTGCTATTTTAATTCCATATGTTCCCCCCGGTGCTGTCTGACTGGAATTTTCCAACGTTTTTTCTTTGCTTTAATCAGTTATACAGCTAGCTTGAGACCAGCTGCACTCAGGCAGCTGCTCAACTCGTATCTGCGGGCTGCAGTTGAGTCAGAAGGTCTTTGTCCAAAATCTAGAGGAATTTTCCCAAGGATTTTTTCCCAAGGATTTTCCCCCCAGTTTCATGGCCTTTCTTGCTGCAGAGACCCCGTAACCCTATCACACTCTGCGGAGCAAGGCCAGCAAGGTGGAGAGGAGACACGGGAGCTGCACGGTCTGCAGGACACCCAGGGCCCTCTCCCCACACGGGCTCCTCTCTCTGCAGAGCTGAGCGACACAGACCTCGGCGTGGCACAAGCACCTCGGTCCCTCGAGTGTGACCTGCAAGGTCCTTCTCTTGCCGCCCGGCCCCACCGCATGCTTGCTGACTAATTGCAAAGGCAGATAAAGCAAATTTCCCCGCAGACCTTGCTCTTCTCGAGATTTTCAAGGTAACCTTTTCCACTATGCAATGCTTTATGCCACTCCAAACAAGTACGCCACGTGCTATACGTGTGCACGTACGGGTAACACTTTCTATGCTCTGGCTGGGCTGTAAAACGCCCCCACACAGCTGTTCATGTGTCACTGTTTACAGACCAGAAATTATAGCTGCCCTTTCTACACCTAGGAAAAAAGAAATCCAAATGCCTGGGCCTTCAGATGAAGGGAGGCTTTTATTTTTCTGGCATTACCAGGCCCAAAGCTCAGGGCACACACAGCTCCAAAGCTGCTGCTCTGAGGATCAGAGCAAGCCCTTGCTGAAGGATGGATAAGTCTATACTGTTCAAGCCTCAGCTACATTAAAATCAACAAAAACAAAAGCAGCCTATGTACAGATACCTAAGTTCTATATGGTTTCAGCCATATAGAATACACATAGATTATTATCCCCAATACACTCCAAAAGCCTTCCTTTATTTGAATTAACATAAAGTTTGTGAATATGGTTTTCTTCGTACAGAAGCTTGTGATCTTGATCCCATCCCTATCATTGCATCTGTCTCTGCTTCTGCTTCCATTTCCCCCTTTGTGGGACTGCAGGAAGGAGGGAGCAAGCAGGGGAAGAGCGCAGCAGAGAGGAGCAGAAGAAAGGGAAACTCAGCATTTCACAGGCAAACCCAACTTTGCCTATGCAAACCCAAACGTGATCCATATCCTTGGTGACTTGCAGGTCTCTGAAAAGGTGACTTTCCACAGGCCAGCCATACTGCAATACAAGGATTAGTCTGATCAGGCCACTCAGTCTGGCACCTCTGCAGGGTCCTGCTGTGTGGTTAGAGCATCAATGCCTGTCTTGAACCCTCCTTTCTCTTCTGTGCCGAAGCCACTCAGCCCCACTCATTCATTTCTTTCCTTGAAGTCTAGCCCACTCACAGCCATAAGACACAAGCTTCTCTATCCAGAAACACCACCTTGGGGTCCAGGTCTTCTGCACTTATTGCAAGCAACACTGGGATGCCTGAGAAGAGAGTTCAGACCCAGACAGCCTAGGACCAGGCCAGGCTTCAGACTTGGTTTTGGGAAGCTTTTGATCTTACCTGGTTTCGGGAAGCTTTTGATCTTACCTGGTTTCACCCACTATTTTAGCAGGACATGCCCCAGGCCCGTGCTCATGCAGACCCTACTGTATCCCCACTGACGACTCGTGGCACCAACAAATTTCACAGGACAATGCCCTCCTTCCCAACTGCTACTCCCAGGTTGTCGGAGCGCAACACCCGTCTTGGAGAGGTTACAGCCACCATCCGGGCACGTAACAAGATAAACTGTTTGGAAAGGCTGGGAACACTGATTGTAACAAGGACTTTATGCAAGTATTTAGCAACTCAAAGAACGGATACACACACTGAAACACAGCCCCTACCTGCTTCTTACGACATGAGATTCTGCCACTGAGCAAAGAAAGCTTTCAGATGTTCTCAATATGCACAACTTGGGGCTACGGGAAAACCAGGGAAGGATAATGTTTACAGAAAAACACAGCCCTAATGGTTTAGTAAAGATTTCGTCAAGCACTAGAGATAAGTAGGACAGATATTTCAACAAGAGATCTTGCAATATTAGACCAGAGGTCTGCAAAGATGCCCGGGAAGCCTGTGAATGACTTAGCAGGTGATCTGAAAGAAGCAGCTACTCAAAGTCCACGGGCAGACAACTGCACAGCATGTATGACATTTCTGAAGTCACTCGAAAGCTTCTGCAGTTCATGCCTATAGGAAAGTTAGACGCACAGGGCATTAGATGACCTTGCAGGCTCTAACTGAAGTTTCACCATTTGCCTCTCCAGAGATCTGCAGCAGGTAGGAAGCACGCAGAAAGTTCATGTTAGAAACCAAGCACCACCCAAAGGACATCCCTTGAATAACAAAGCAGTGCTGAAGGGTGCAAAGAGAGATTTAATGAAGGAATACCATAAGGACCCGTTTGAAAACGGCGATTCACTCAGTCTCATTTAAAGCCACATGACAGGTCAGCTCCCTTTCATACACAGCAGGTCTTTGTGAAGGAGACAAAAACAGAAGATGTGCCCCAAATGCTGACGGTCATTGGAGAGCAGTGCAGCTCACGTGAGGCAGGACCTCCCCGCTGAGGTACCTGCGTGCAGATGTGTCCACCCGGACTCCCTGCATAAGCCACCCTTTCTCTGCGTACTCCCTGCCGAAGGAGACACAGCTCCAGACCAGAGGCTCTCTAGCTTAGGCATGGGCTTGGGAGATGTTTCCTCCTCTTAGATACACAGTAAGGGGTTCAGGGAACTAACCGTTCGGAGGAAGAATGAGACTGAGAGGAGACTCTCTCAGTGGTGGTGCTGGGGCTGAATTTACAAGGCTAAACACAGGAGCCCCGCCGGCTGCTTGCAGAAACACCCTGCCTTGCCTCTCCCCGACCTGAGTCGTGGGCACAAAGGGGAAGGGAGGGCATGGGGATCCCACGCAGAACAGGGAATGCAGGAGGACGCCGGGATGAAAGGAAGAACCCATAGGAGACGGCATCCAAAAAGAAACCCAGGATCAGTCAGGAAAGTGTCACTCCGACACGGCTGAGAAGGTCACCATTTATTAAAAAACCCCAAACCCTCTAGAAACTTCGAGCATCTAAAAGTAGCTTCAGTACTACCCAGAATTTGATCACAATCACATATCCTTTAATCAATGGGACAGCAGCTAAAACACTCCTTCTTGGTCTTCCTGGTGGACAATCCGAGGAGGAGAAAGGCTCTTCCACCCGCACTGAGTTTGCAACGTGTATATAACAACAGGCAGGCAGAGCTTAAGTTGGACACTTAAACAGTGTCCAACACCAACAGTTAACTCACATTCCCCTCCTGAGGAAAACCCGCCACCTCCATCCGCCTCTTCCTTCTGCCCCAGGACACCCAGTGCTATGGAGACAGTCAGACGGACCCTGCCGAGGCCGTGCGTGCTCCTCCTCTCTCCCGCTCCACGGAAGGGGGCCGCAAAGCACTGATACTCCATCAACAGTTTTCCAGTAGCAGTCCCAGAAACTGAGACAGAGAGACACAGAGTTCGGCACGGGACAACCTGCCGCAGCTTGTCCTGGAAAGCAGCCCCTCGCCAGGCCGCAGTGTCCCGAGCCCCTGGGAATGAGAACGTCTATCCTCACACTGATGAAGCTGGCAGCCCCCCAAAGCCGGTACACCCCCTGTGCCCAGGAAAGCAGCGGTATTTTTGCTGTGGGTCCTGCTGTGTCCATGAGTCCGTCCAAACTGACGCAGCACCTCGGTGTGAGTGAGGGCAGCTCCATAATGGAACAGAACGAGCTTTCCTGATGGAGCAGGAGATCGACCTGACGCTGCCAAAGAGAAGAGCACGGAGCGCAGGTCACATCCGAGAGGGGTCCCAGATGCAGCCTCAAGGCTGTGTTCACGTCCTGCCTTTCAGCTCGGACGGTGCCAAAGTCCCTTTCTCCAGGGTTCCTCTATCAGTTCCGTTCCTAAGAGGAAACTTTGACTGTTTCCAGCACATTATGAACCAGGCACCAGTTGGCCATGACGGAAAGGGACTTGTTTTAGATCCTGGTTAGTCCCTGAGCACTCTTGGTTCTTTCATAACCATGTTATTTCTCCAACTCTAATTTCTTTCATGAAGGTAAGTGATCAAAAAAACAAAATATATAGATAATAGAGATTTCAGTGATGAAATAAACTAAAGAGATGCTAAGATAATCACAAGAGGAGGTTGGAGCCTGCCCTATCTCCGGTCAAACACTGCTCACAGGGCAGGTTCAAGGACAAGCTGTCTGGAGAGACAACCCCAGGCCACCTCATTTGGGCAGAGGTGGGTGGCTTCTGATAGGAAAAGCAGTGCCCTGGTAAACCTCAGCCTTTTAGGAACACCCCAGATGCACAGAAGGTGCTTCGGCACCTCTGAGTTCCCACGGGTCACGGCCACCTGCCGAGCCAGGTTGCGCCCAACTCCGTGACCATGCACAGACTAACGCGCACGGGCTGGACCACCCTGGGCTCTGCACTCGCCCTTTCTGCTCGTCACCTTCCTGGCTCTGGAGGAACAAACCCAAAACGCTGCTCTGTGAGTTCCCGGGACGTGTCATCTGCTCTGCCTCATGAACCACGTGGCTTCTGACTGCAGCCCCTCAGCAAAAAGGCAGCACGTGCCCCCTCTGAGGGACAGAGCTGCAGTTCATCTTTACCTCGGGCAGGAAGTCTATGAGGACAAGAAGATTAACCACACGCGGACAGCGGTCAGATGCTCCCACTCACAAGCCTGACTGAACAGCAACTGGAAGACGACTGTTTTAATATTAATTATTTAAAGGACAGTAAGTACAGGGTGTTTGTTCCAATGATTTCCTCTTACAAAAATAGAAATGAGACTGCAAAAGAGATACCTAAGTGTTTTGACTCTGGGAGAAAGAGCACTTACTGCTGTTTCATTAGACTGCTAATGCAGCCTATTCCCAGATTCAAGGCTTTGTGCCCAGCAAACCGCCCCCAGTAAAAGCTCTGGATTTTCTACTGCCTGTTTGTTTTCCTTTCCCTGCCCTCCCTGTGCCCGTTCTCCACACCCCACCCTTAAGCTATCTGCTACCCAGCACCCACATGGGAAGAGCCCCTTCCCTGTTTCTGAGCGCTGCAAACAGGGAGGAAAGTTTTCCATAGGGAAACGCAGGAACCTCTGCCTCATTTGCTACTCTGGGATGACTATGACAGAGATAGCCAGAGCACCTGCCACCCTCAGCTGCCAAGGACCACAAGGACTTTGTTCCCTTCCAAATAAAGCCCATGATGAAACCCTATCCAAGGCACTACATGACACCCTTTCCTACCCACTCCTCCAATCCCCTTGAAACAGACACATATCCTCAGGAGCTCCCCCAAGCCTGTGGAGCTTCTCCTCTGTACCTGCAGCAATCAGATGACGAAACACCAGTGACCCGCACCAGGCTCATGCCGAAAGCATTGTTTCCCAGCTCCTTGGCCATCCTTCATTCCCCAATGTAAAGGCCCTGGGATCCTATGCCAAGGGGCATAAGCAGATCAAACAAGCTCAGAAGAAAGCGGAGCTGCAAGTTTCAACTAGACCACAGAATACACAATAGCTTTGTTCCCTCTGAAGAAACAGATGTCCTGACTATCGGCATCGCAAACATGCAAAACACCTACAAACAAACTGCCAGGAGCGTTCCCTGAACGCTCACACATCTCCCACAGCAGGACATACCTTTCCAATTAAGGAATTAGAGGAAGAGTTTTTCTGCTCTCCGTTCTTTCCTGCCAGCTGTGCAGTGAAAGCAGAAAAGCATTCTTTTATTCCTTGTTTTCTTGTTAAAAGTTACCTGAGGGTCTCCTGTCCTCCACAAACTTAGTGGAGAGCCCTCAGATTGCTGAGGCTCCCCAAGTCACACGGGTTTTGGAGCAAGACAACATTACACAGAAAGCTTCCTTCATCGCTGATTTCCTTAAAGGTCACCCCAAACACCAGCAAAGTGTGGCAAATTTGAAGGCAGGAACCTCCTACAAGACTAAGCAGTGGCTGGGCCCCCAAAACAGTCATTTCAGAAGACAGGGGAATTTGGATCACTGCAGGTGGGGCAAAGATTCAAGACTCAATACTCTGTTCCTATACCTCCTTCAATCATTTCCCCTGAAAGTGGGTATTAAAAATAATCTTAAGTTTCCACAATTTCTGTCATTACTTTTATTAGGTCTGCTTTGGAGAGGATTGAGAAGGATAGCTTGCATTTGATATTTGCTTCTGCAGAATCAAACTCACTTCCCATTGAAATTAAATATTTAAAATATCTGCAATGAAAAAAGAAAAACAAAAACAAAAAAAGCAAGACTAGTGACAAAGTTCTGAGAAATTTTCTTACTGAGAAGGCTGGCTGCTTACCTGCATGCTCCAAGTTAGAGAAAACACTGTCCAGATAAAGAAAAACACTTTTCTTGCTGTCTCTTTAAGCCATATCTTAAGCTTACCATATTTTGGGCCTACGCCCAAAGTAACGTAAGCAAAGGCAACAGCAGCATCACAACCAAGATGGAACAGTTGTGGGAAGAGAAAAAAAACGTTACACGAATCAATCCAGCAGGGGAGTTTAACAGGCCTCTTCTGTACCTTTTATAGCAGCCTGCTCCATAAAGAAATCAAAAGGATGCATTAGAGATATTAAAATTTATCTTGAAAAGTTACTTGTGCATGCAAAACACAACCTTCGTTTCCCACAAAGAGGTGTGCTGATAAAAGTTTGATTACCTGCCAAGACAGAAAACAGTCAAGTACAGATAGTGGTGCTGGGGATTTCTAACATCCTAAAACTTGCATCTTATTTTATTTAATTGCTCACGCACACTTAACTCTGCTTGTGCAACTGCAGGGACGTCAAATCCTACACCAGTATTGCAGAAGTGAAAATATATTACTGTGTTTTCGCAGAAGGCCACAGAAGAAAGCAAATCCAAAAACTCCAAAACCAGATGCTTTGGGGTTAGAAATATCGACAGAAGGAAGTCTTTTAAAAAACACATTTTCCTCTTCCAGTATGTACAGACATTTACATACTCAAGTCCCCGTGGCTGCCTCTTCCAGAGTACATTCTCCCCCAAAACATGCAACTGCAGTGAATTGTTTCTAAAATACATCCAAAGACCACCTATCCACTACCACCGCCCTGGCCTGGCCACTCTGGCATCCGTGCACAGAAAGACTCTCTGCACTCTTTCTCTGCTCCTCGCAGGAGCGGGGCATTAAACACACGAGCAAAACAGAGAATAAAACTCTTCTGACATTATGCAGCGTCACTTTCTCTCAAACTCCATCTTTAAGCGTGTTGGGAGTTAAAAAAAGAAAAGAAGCCATTGGAGAAGATTTTTCAAGAGATTCAAGTCTGTTCAGCAAAACTTTAACAAGAGATGGGACAGTTTTGCCATGTGAGGAAGAACTTCATTCCTGTGCGGGTGACAGAGCCCTGGCACAGGCTGCCCAGAGAGGCTGTGGAGTCTCCTTCTCTGGAGATCTTCCAAACCCGCCTGGATGCTGCCTTGTGCCCAGTGATCTAGGGGTCTCTGCTGGAGCAGGGGAGTTGAACTAGAGGGTCTCCAGAGGTCCCTTCCAATCTCAACCATTCTGTGATTCTGTAATTCAGTCCCTCCTTTTACAATGCCTCCGCTAGCACAGCTACCTCCATGGTAGTTGTACAGGCTCTAACCTACCCCACGTATAACAGAAGAGTGAGAATTTCCCAGTTTTGATCGCCTAGGAATACTCCAGAGTTCCCCAACAAGGGCTGATTCTCCTCATTTTCCTCCCATAAGGACACCTGCTACCTGCCTTTGGCATAAATAGCTACGTGCTCTTCTGAAAGAAAGGGCAGACACTATTAGTAATACAGTATTCGTTTCTCATGCAGCCACTTAAAGTGGTTGAGAAGACAGCAATCTTTTAAACCGCCCGCTCGCAGATGGACCCACACTGGGCTGCTGCTTCCTTCATAGTGCCAGGGTGCCAAGACCCTTCAGCAGCCACGTGGCACCAATGTCTCCCCGCATCCTCCATTTCTTTTTTCTTCTCTCCTTTTCCCCTTTTTTGGGTCATCTCCTCTGGAGATCTTCCAAACCTGCCTGGATACCACCCTGTGTGCTGTGCTTTGGGTGTCCCTGCTGGAGCAGGGGAGTTGGACTGGATGATCTCTAGAGATTCATTCCAACCTCAAACATTCTGTGAAATCAGCAAAAGAGGAGATTCACAGACCAAAAGCCCAGCAACTGTACTTTCTAGAGACGACGGCCCCAAATGTTCTTGGCCTCTTGCAACCCCTCCCTCGTGAGAGGTACGTGGCGCTCTCTGCTGCTACGTCTCTGATTTCAGAGCGACCCATACCTTGTTTGTAGCGGTAGCACTGGACCCCGGCACCACAGGCACGTTCGTCACTTGCACGGACAGGTAGTTGTTGTCTATGAGAGGCCAAGCGCCTTCCACTTTGCATGTCTGGAAGTGATCCTTGAAAGTCCTCAGGTGGGGGTCACCGAACAAGCCACAGAACAGGTAGGCGGGAGGCGAGGGCTGCTCCCCGGCGCGCTGCGCGCGGGCGCCGTAGTGGCAGGGCTCGTGCGTCACCTCGGGGTTCGTGGAGGAGGTGGGCCCGTCCTTGGAGCAGTTCCTCTGGCTCATGAGGTCGCTGATGCCGAGCACGGCGGAGTGGTAGACGAGGTTCCCGCGGCACACCTTGGAGTTGCGATACGTGCAGGCCGAGTAGGCCCGCAGCGCCTTGCAGAACTCCACGTCGAAGCCATCGAGAGCGGGGTTGAGGAGCGACGTCAAGGCCACGAAGTCCGTGGTGCACTTCTGGATGCGGCAGTGGGTTTGCAGCTGGCAGTCGCCTACATGCAAAACAAGGCAGAGGGAAATCAAGCACACCTCGGGGACTGCGGGCCCCATGCTGCCCTCTCCGTCCGCGGGCGCTGAGAAAAAACAACTCAGAGACACCCTGGAGGGGCCACCCCTCGGGGAGAGGCTCCACAGAGGAGAGAAACCCCCTTTTCTCCTCCGTAGGGAGGTGTTTGGCAGGGGAAGGTGGAGAGACAGCAACACAGGCCACTTCTCTCAGAGGCCGAGGTGACCCAGGCGTGACTTGGTTTTCATCTAGACAATGGCAAGCGCTGGATCCAGAGCACTAACTCCTGCCAAGTGCGAGCCCAGAGGTTCCCTTCCACACGATACCAAGCCGATGATGCAATTCTACGCTTAAGTTAATCACTTGGTCAATAAGCAAGGCACTATTTGGCCTTTCAGGGTTCCGTGACAAGCAGCGGAGCTTTTAAGGACAATCCTGTCCCTGCGAAAGATGTGAAAATGAAGGCGGACGACGCAGGTTTAGACAGAAACAGGAGGAGCGAAGCAGGCGCAAAGCCCCTCTCCTGGACGGCGGGAGACGGGGGAGGGAAGGGGAGAGGATGGAAGGGGCCAGGAACGCGGGCAGCTCCGCTCCCCGGCGCGGCCCCGCGCAAGCTCCGCGCTGCCGAGGGCCCCGCGGGGCAGGAGCCGCACGGAGGGCCCCGCACGCGCGACCCGGCGCTCCCGCCGCGGGGCTCCGCAGGGAGAGGCCATCGCCCCC